>JAVDOI010000019.1:8920283-9090283 GCA_032191485.1 Leptoclinus maculatus | reverse complement strand
CATTCATGCAAGCGCATATTCCTTGTAAGTTTGAGACATAATTACCTCGCAGTTCAGCGTAGCCCCATGCGTTGTTTAAATGCAGAGCGGATTTCTGTCTGAACATTCACTAAAACTACCATTCCGAAATGTTAAATAGTTATGGAATGTGCATACTGTAATGGAACTTTTTAAGCCAACACCTAATAAAATGTTCATGCAAGCTTGAGCTATCACCACATTGGGTTTTTTGTATGTGTGTGTGTTAATTACTGACCACCCGTTAAAACAGTCAACACACTTCAGAGGACCTAAGTGGGCACTGAGTGGTTGGCATGGTGCCGGCCTCGTGTCACTGCATCCTGCCTGTTTTCCGCTGCCACCTCCTCCCCAATGAGTGGGCACACTACTGGGAAAGGCCAGATGAGTAGGTTGGTGTTGGAGATAAAGGGGCGCTGAGCTGTCTTCACTTCACACCTGACTGACACTGCTGTGCTTTTATATTGTGCTGCAGCGACTAATTTCGCAGGGCTACTTTAGGAAAGCAGTTTTTTTCTTCCAAAAGTACATTTAACTAGTAGCTGCTTGGCTGCCACATTTGTGCATTAGTGTAACTGCCGAATCAGCTAAAATTCTCACCAAATATTATGAAATCCATAGTGAAGGGAAGTGATGCAACAGAAACAGAAAAACAATTACGGTTAGTAGAAAAATTATATGATTGTGATTGTTCACAGTAAAAATGTTAACATGCCGATGTTGACCATGAGCAGGGAGGCTAATGTTTGTTGTATGTTTACCATGACCACCATCTTGATTCAGCATGTTATCATGCTGACATTTGCTTATTAGCACTGACCAAAAAGTACGGATGAGGCTGGTGGGAATGCCAGTAGTTATGCTGGTATTTGGTCCTACACCAATGTATTTGGCCTAGTATTTTCCCCTGATGATGGTGTTACAAAGTCAGATTATAGATAATATATCCTGTGGAGGGTGTGAATGTGTGTAGCAGATATCACGATCATCTATTCAATAGTTTAGCTCTAAACCACAAATGTGAACCTGCTGATGGGGCAACTGACTAGGATTCATTGTTTTGGAACCCTGAATATGTGTGCGAAATTTAGTGCCCATTAATCAAATCGATGCCAAGTTATTTTACTGAATAAGTAAAAATGTTTGCCTGATGATGACACTAGAGGAAAAGTCACACAATTGACACAGTCACACAGTTGCTGAGGTATTTCAGTCTGGACTAAAGTGGTGGACTGACCGGGCGATCATTAGAAAGACCAGCTGACATTAGCCTAAAGCCGCACCACTAGAGCACTTACTTAATAACAATTAAATGGTACCGTCAGGCAATAGCTGGGTCTCCACTCTGACGTAATCTCCTCTACATCCTCAGTGAATCCTTTGTTGTTTCATGACCAAATGCAAAGCCCCAACCTGTCCCATGAGACCATTAAACAGCACAGTACACTGTGTTCCTGGGCCCCTTAAATTGTCTTAGATCATCTTTTTGAAACTTTGTGTGTTTGTATGTGAACAGGAAGAGACGGGGATGAATAGTGGAGAGTAGGTCAATGTGATTCTGTGGAAGAAGACTGCATTAGTGGTAGTGGATTATAATAGAGAGTCCTCAAATACTCAATCTCTCTCCTAGAAGGACCACTTTGCCCCCAAGACCTAACTGCACAAAAAGGTTGTGTGTGTTTGTTTGTTTGTTTGTTTGTGTGCTTCCTTTGATTCAATCGCTTACCATTCGTCAAACGTAGTTGCTGACGTCAGCGTGTTCTGTGTTGCATTTCTCCTCGAGTCTTCAGCAGGCAATGAACATCTGAAGTTGGGAGTGTTTTTCCGAAATCCAGCCTTTCCAGTGCAGTGCGTGACTCTTTCCTGTGCATTATCAGCACTTCCTGTCATTAGCAGGAAGTCTGGATGTGATTGAAATAGATGGACACCAGAGTGCTATTGACATAGACAGAGACAGTAAGGTCATTATTGCTTTGCCCAGAGGAGAAAGACCTCTCCCAGGTCTCTTAAGTGCTTCTCCTTCTACTTTACCATCATCTGAATCCTCTTGTCCCTGCTGGCTGTCTCGAAGACAGGCTCCATCAAAATGAGAGTAGTATTGAGATGTGTCAAAGTCGCAGCAGGAGATGCCTGTCATGGTTAGAGAGTTCTGATAGGTTGGTGTCATAGAGAATCACATTCACTGTCCTTGTCAAGTATAAGGGGATGTGAGCAGTTTATCTTTAGTAATAATCCGCCAGGATTCCTTTTCCTTCGTTCAAGACCGCGAGGTAGGCAGACACTTAGTTTCAAAAAGTTTGGAGGCTCCTCTCACTCCTTCATCTTAGCAGGGATATTAGCACCGGTGCTTGCTGCATGCTGCTGGAGTTTCATAACTTGAACATTGCCATACGGACACAGTGTTTGAACCCAAAGTAGTCATGCTTGACTGTGTTTGCGCTCGCAGGCTAGCTGTGTGCTCACATACCATAATTAGCGTAATGAGTTATTTATAGCCAGCTGTGGAATTAGCTGTGGAATTGCCAGGCTGCCTCAGGGCTGATTAAGCCACTTGCCAATCAATTATTTATGGCTTCCTGGAGAAGAGTAGCTTGTCCTCTTTTGTATGCAGCACCATGGCAACACAACAGGAAGCAGAAATCCTGTGGAGAGGAAGTAGACCCTGTGATAGAATCCGCTGTGCCATCCCCGTCTGCACCATCCCGCCCCCCTCTCCCTCACATTCACACACAGCGCTCTAATCTAAACCATACTTTTATTAGGAGCCCTCTCTGAACTCTCTAAATGTAATATAAGGTGTTAATGTTCAGTATTTGAGGGGAAATAAATAAACTGGAAGAATGAAATTAGATTATTCCCAGTTGGCGAGATGGAGGAACTGACTGAACGCGCCATAGAAAGTGTGCTTTTTATCCATTCACTGTGAGATCAGGTAAACTACCTTTGGGTCATAACAAACACAGTTAATGAGGTTCTCAGGGTCACGGGAACTTCTATTTCACACTCTCTAATTGAAAAGTCCCACGAGGTAGCGTGTTCTAAGCATTTGTGGTCATGAAAAGAGAGTTTTCTGTGCAATCTGCCATTGCAAAATTGTTATTCCATGTGAAACTATTTCCTGTCATATTATGGTTGCCACATCTTCCCCATGAGTAAGGGTGAATCACTAGCTTGTCAAACTGGCAGCCAAAAGCAGCTGAGTAATTCTTTTTTTTTAACAGAATAGACTGCAAAATCAGTCCCGGTTGAGGAATTTCCCTTCTGAAATGACAGAGTATCCTGCTAAAGTCTTTAAAAAAACACTGCTTTTACCTGTTCTTACCATTATTGGTACCCTCGCTCTTCTCTTTCTGTACGTTCCTCTGCATTGTCTCTCACTTTCCTTACTACCACATGGACATTCACTCCCACAGATCAAGGCAGAAACATCAACTAGTCAGTAAAATAACAGTACACAACAGTCAAAGTCAAAGTAATCAAAGTGACCACACGCAGCCAGTGCCTTTCACCTCATGAAGTAATCTGACGAAGTCTACCCTCCGCATGTCAGCGAGTGCAGAGCAGCGTTTTGAGGCAAATTTCAATCAGTCTGTCTCACTCCTACACAGCTAGTTGGCTTCTGGCTGTGTGGGAGGCCCTGCAGGACATTGCCATGGGCTGTATCTTCACAGATCTGCCACCCAAATTGAATCTGAAATATAAAATCTTCTGCAGTTGTTCCTTATCCACTTTTCCTTTCCTATATGAACCGTTTTTGCAAACTAAATCTGTGCAAAGTTCCACAGAAAGCAAACAGCAAAAGCCTTTTTTTAACCTACTGTACAAAAGACTATAGAGTGTAGAGTGTGTAAAGGGGTCACAACATTTGCTGTTTCAATGTGAAGATTTCCTTCTTAGTATCAATTGAATCTCTCTTTTGAGTTTTAATAATATTCTCTGTATTTTCTATCCAAGCAATCAACTATTTGTTTTTGCAAGTTTAAAAAAATGGTGCTGTACCATCTAGACTACGACCCCTCGCTGAGGGGATATGTGCAGGGCTATTTCTATCTAAAGGAGAAAAGGAAACACTAGCTAACCAGCTGCTGCTGTAGCTTCATATTTATTGTGTGCCTATTGAAAGCATACATACCAAAATGTTGAACTATTCTTTTAATATTTTATAGAAAATGGGATGAACAAAGATATGCCCCAAAGGCCTGATTCCTCCTGGCAGTCAACAGAAGTCGACTTATACTTTGCAATGTGAAACACATTGTCATTGCATACTCCCATGTGTATTTTTTCTCACTTCCTGACTCCTTTTCTCACTTTCTTTCTCACATTTTTCCTCACTAAGCAGTATATTCTTTGACACAGTTGCTCTCTGAGGACATCTATTTGCCCAAGGACTCATCAATCCCAGCATGCCTGGCTGGTTGCCCGGCTCTTTTTCCTAACTGTTGTCTACTCGTTTGCTGACCAGTCATCACTTTCTCATTTACAGCGTTTAGGGAGAGGAGCTGATAAGCGGATGAACATGTACTTCCCATGTGATGACACAGACACACATATTAATACATTTAAACACATTGATATTGTTTGTATCGAAACTCACTCACAATGTTTTTTTCAGTACACTTACACATACAATACAAATGTTAATGCAAGTTCAGGGTAAAATAATAAGCACTCAATAAAAAGACCACTGTGTCTATAGACCTGGAAAACAGAAGAGAGAGAGAGCTTTATCTCTAAGGACAAACAAATGTATTATGTTGTAACTACCTACTGCTCCAAGTGGTTTGAAATTGCAGTTTGTCTGCCAATATTCAAGATGAAGAAATGTACTTTTGAACTTCTGTACTTCAGTCAATATTATTTTCAAGAACACAGTTTACAGTGTTTTACTTGTATTGACAGTGACTATTCAATGTCTCCCCTTTTTGGGAGAAACATTGTAACATTTGAGATATTTTGAAGGTAGTCCTGGCATATGCGTTCTTAGGAGCTAACTGTTGGTCAGGCACCTGTCCCATTGCTCCCCTTGAGCCTACATAACCAACATACAGTAGGCCCGCACCTGTTAGTCTTGTCGATGGGTGCCATGATGCTCTGCAGCTGCTCTGTTTACTTTTTGTATTTTTTTGTATTGAGGACCTTACAAGTCCTGTTTGCTCTCGTCTGTCTCGTCTTTTGTTATTTCCATCTCTTCCCACGTTCTCCCGCCTTTCTGCACAGTTTTGTGGAGGCGTATTTGACAGTGAGTTTTGTTATTATTTTATTTTAAATGAATGTGTGACGAAAATTAATTCATTATTATATTAGCATAATCTAATTTCTGTGATTAAGCAGTCACTAAAGTATTAACTTCCACTTCAGTGGATTGACTTTCTTGTTCATTAGATGTTTAATAGCTTATATTTGCAAGCATTTCATTTGTATTGCATTTACTTTTCTCCCCAACTACACATAAGCGTCTCGCAGAGCTCCACGGGCCATTTCTAGCAATTTAGCATCCATTAATTACAGATCAATAACCACCCGAACAGCTTTAGAAGAGGCCTGCAAGCGCGCACACACACACACACACACGCATAACCACACACTTATAAAAGCACACATTTCCCTGCTTGTTTCATCCAATTAAATCCATCATAAAGATTTCAAGGCAAGTGTATAATAGGAACACAATATATCGGCAGTCATTATCCGAGCCAAGTTGGCCTGGTTCTCATTACCTGGAGACCACGCAGGAGCTACCAGCCCTACACACACTCTCTCTCTCTCTCTCTCTCTCTCTCACCCAAACGTACTTATGGCTTCTCACTAATTTGAGACTTGGTTAAAAATGTGGAAAATGCCCGATGTCAGCATAGTGGTTTGTAAGAGGTCCTGTGAATTCCTGCATCAGCAGCTGACAGGCATGCACACAGGGAGGAAGGGGGCAGTCACAGAAATGTATTCCACATTATCTGTACTGTGTAGGCTATTTCAGAAGCCACAATATGATTATATTTGTTCTCTCCTGCACTGAGGCACAGTGAATCTAGCAGCTTCTGTTGATACAGATTTCTTTTTAGCCCTCCGTTAGATGGTCATGCACACACACACAAATATCTATCAAACCTGACTTGTTGACATAAGGGTTTGTTTAACCTGAACAACCCAGCCGCTGCAGACCTGTGCTCATACATGCAAAAGCACACTCCGATACAAACCACAGACAGATACTACCACTCGCATGTAATGTATGTAAATGTGCAGTGGCCAAGACAGCACACAGCCCACACACACGCACACACACACACACACACACACATCTTGTAATGCATTTGAGGTGGAAACTGAGTGGCCCTGTTCATTGCCCTGGAAACGGCAGGCTGGCCGGTGGAGGTAGTAGCTCTGCAGCGTAATGATGTTATCACTGGACCAGGGTCAGTTCAGGACAGACCCCTACAGACCTACTGTACACACACCCAAACACACATAGTCATGCTGGCTGGTAATCGGCATTCTCCAAGGACGGAAAAAAAGGTTTAAGTCAGAAAATTTGAAGTTTCCCAAAAATAATGTGTGACTGCAGTGTGAATTCTTGCTGCAGTGTCAGCAGCATGCTGTAACTGACAGGATGTAGATCAATCTCACAAATCTATAAAGAAATATTTAAAGTGCTTCTTCTATTAGTTCCCCTGTAAAGTCTTTATTTAAACTCACACACATTAAAACATTAACCACATTAAAAATGTCTTTGTTCATTCAAGAAAATCCTCTCATGGATTTCCCCAAAAAATGTATAGTATAATTGAAAAAATATAAAATATTTTATATTCTGCCCACACTTGTATGTAAATTGCATTTAAAGACAAAGCAACTTATATATTAAGTTTTTTTTTCTTTTCATAGCAGATTGTTAATTCCCCACTCACACTTTTTAGAAACATACTTAAATGATGTAGTGGTTCTTTTGAGGTCGAGGTGAAACAAGTCACAGGTTAATCAATCAGGCGATTGATTTAAATTCAATCTGCAACAATGTTGATATTTGATTAATTATTCAAGCCATCTTTAAGCAAAATGCCACAAAATGCACTGGATATAGCTTCTAAAATGTGAATATGTGCTGGTCTCAGACGAGCATTATTACCCGCATTCATTTCACAATGAATGCGAAGTGGAAGAAACTTGTCTATTTTCTGTCTTCTGCAGTATTACCCATGTTACACCTCCACCTCCACAGTGTCAGCCCATTGGCCTCTGCTTCACCCACCGCCCATCCCCCCAGCTGCACTCTCTCCTCGCCAGTTCTTAACTCACCACCGGGGTTTGACACGCATTGTGGTCAATTCACGGTCGATTCACTCAATTCAGAATATAAACCAAAACGTGTGTTTATTTTGCTGCTCACAGGGGCATTTATTTTACATTGTAGGGCCACAAACCGATCCCCATTCCAGCCCCTCATCCATGCAATTCTGCATTCCTTCAACCCTTTTTCTCCTCATCATTTCTTCAGTCACAGTGGCTGAGTTACACTAACCGAGACACTTCTCTCTCTCTCTCTTTCTCACTCACCACTCGTTTTCTCTTTCTTCCTCTTTCTCTCCCTCCCCCCTTATTAGTGGCCTTCTCATCATTATTGTACAAAGTGTCCATCCCTTTCACATTGCAGCTAGGTGAATGGTTATTGTTCAGAAAATGGCATCTATACCGTGTGCTGATTTTCTTTTTTGTAAGGAATGGTGATGTTTATATATGAGAACACACATAATGACAATTAATAAAGAAATGCTCTCCATCTCTGTCTACCCAAAGTTACAAGAAGGAAAGTCTCTATCAGGTCCAAGTAGATATTGATTATCAGCCGTCATGAGCCAATATATGTTTTAATTAGCCACTTCAGCTTGGCTTTATGGAGGGCAATTTCGTCGTTAACATGTCAACGTAAGACTCTTATGGTTGTCTGGTTTTAATGAATGGTACTCTTATCTGAGAACAGATGGGGACTTCTTTTTACTTTTGCTTTGCTTTTAAAAATAACATCAATCAATAATTATGTGATCTCCTTTTGGCACCTGTGTCTACCACAAGTTAAAAGCAGCAAAGTCCTGATCAGGTTTTTTGGCCCGATTCAAGTGTCTTAATATTGAGGATCAACCTATTTTTGTGTTGACAGTTATTAATATCTTGAATGTCCTGTGTGTGTGTGTGTGTGTGTGTGTGTGTGTGCGTGTGTGTGTGTGCGTGCGTGTGTGTGTGTACCAGCATGTGTGTACATACTTGTGTGTGTTGGAATGATAATGTTAATGAGCCATGGGCATGTGTCTCTTAGTTATTTATAAAGTGTTTTGTGCTCAAGGGTAGGCACAACATCTCCCCCCCTCCTATCCTGTTACGTTCGTGTCCCAATGAGGACACAGCAGCGCTCCTGTTGCTTTCCAGGGTTGTCCTGCGTCTGTCAAAAAACCTGCATTCAGACATATAAACATGTGAATATGGAGATTACGTGTGTGTGTGTGTGTGTGTGTGTGTGTGTGTGTGTGTGTGTGTGTGTGTGTGTGTGTGTGTGTGTGTGTGTCAGCTAGACTGTGAGGGTTGTGAAGATGTGAGTGAGTGACGCTACCTTTGATTCTATCACAGGGGTCACATCCTCTCTACAGGCGCACTGCTTCCTGTTGTGTTTCCATGGCGACGCTGCATACAATAAAAGGACAAGCTACTCTCTCCTCCTTGAAGCTGTGTTTGCCTTACACGTCACCACATGGAAACAAATGCACACACACATACTCGGGAGTAGCATCACACGTTTGCTCTGCAGCACATATTACATTATTGCAAGAGACTCGTCTAGTTACGAGTGTGTATGATCACTTAAGCCATGTCAGCATGCCAGCCGTGTTAACTTGCTAGAAAATAGGTCACTATATTGAGATATTCACCAATCACATCACTGTGGATTACCAGATGCAGCCACAGCATATCGGGACATTCGATATTGAAAATTAACCGAGGGGATTTATAACAATAAAATTGCTTCTCGTGATGTGTCTTATGTGACCAGATCAGGAGCTGCAGTGTTTCACGCATTAGGGTGTAATTGTGTTCCACACAAAAATGCTGTCGTTGCTTTTGGTCTTTTTGAACACAGAAAACTTGTGAGCAAGAATTCACAGGCAATCTGTTTCGCTCATTTCACCGAAAACTTTCAGTCTGTGTCGATGAATGTGAAAGATTGCAGAGAGCAGATCAAATATTTCACGCAGAATAATGAATGAATTGTTGTTCTGCTAATCATAATCATTCCAGAATGTCAGCACACACAGACAAGCACTGAAAGCCCTTTATAATCTTCAAATATCACAGATTTGCTCCAGCGGTGCTTATCGGCGTCCAGCAGTGCAAGATTTTGGTTGTAATAGATGCATTCAACTCATACACTATAGTATTTATATTGTACTCCATTGCTATTTCATCAAATCCATGTGTGTTGGGGGAGGTGGCTGCTGTATTGAGACGGCTGTGTAGGGAGCAGTTAAGCTCGGGGATGTAAAGCTGACTCTTACGACTAAAATGAGATGACCTGTAGGGGTAAAGCAGCAGCGTGTCTGTGTATTTCAGTGTGCATGTTCAACTGAGTAGATATCTGCAGGGGCTACACAAGCATGCTCATTTCTAACATGAGGACAGCTGTCATTTTCCATAAATATGTTGAAATTAAGATATAGATTCAAACTACAATATTCCCATCCCAGCCCCATTCACGTCAGTCAGCTGGTGTTTCATCTGAGGAGGAATCGACCCAAGGGTGACTCTGCCGCCACCGGTGGGTTATTCTGCCTGCGATGACTCATCAATCACTGTCAGTAGTTAAACATCCAATCAGAGGGACCTTGCCAGTGTCACGTCCAATCCGATTGATGGGAGATTTTTCATCTTCCGGTTTAATCAGAATGAAGATGTCAAATATCTCTCCAACCAAAATATTTCATCTGTTCAGGGCCAAATAAGGACTTTTAACACCTATGGAATAGTTTGTCTTAGATAGGTTCATTTAGAACAGCTAATGGATGTTTTCAAACACGTTGATGGTTTTCATACTGCACACACATTACAGATCCAGACTTTGCTGTAGAGGGTCTGACAAAGGAAACAATATTAGTAGTAGTAGTAGTAGTATGGAGCAAATCAGATGCTCTCCTGTCAGCGCACACTCACACATATGGAAAAAGAAATGTAGATATTTTTCAAGTAAAAATGCCAAACATTTTCTCCCACAAATGTGATGATTTGCTGCTATTTCTTTGCTGACAGTAAATTTAATTTCTTTGGTTTTTGAGCTGTTTGTTGGAGAAAACAAGCAAATTTGACGACATAATGTTGGATTCTGAGACATCATGAATGGCATTTTATAGACAAAACAATGACTTGATCAACCAAGAATATAATCGGCAGAGTAATAGATAATGGAAATAATGGTTAGCTGCGGCTCTTTAAATGCAATCATTTAAAATACCACATTTTGCTACAGTTCTAATGATTTAGGAGGTAGATGTGCAGAGTAATTCACTGATGGAAACTGGTTAACTAAAGATGTCTGAGTCAAGGCCAGCAATGATTCAAATGTAAGGATCCCAAGTACTCAAATATGCTTTCAAATTGACAATAGATTGAGTATTATCCATTTAGATTTTTGCATTCCTGTACTATGCAACAGTACCAATTTTGTAAAGTACTAATGAATTGCATCACAAGAGGGCCTCGGGGGTGCAGCCACACAATGTGTCATTCAAGACTTGGAAAAATGGACTAACAGAAATCATTTCCCTGACATGACACTGGCTTTGCAATCTGAGGGTGTTAAATGGAAGTGTGATTTCACGGCCTTGCATTATCAGTGCCGAAAATTGAACAGGGATTCTTTTCGTTGTTGCAGGGAAGATTAAATGGTTGATGTATACGGTGCACACAAACAAGGAGAAGGCTTTCCATACTGTTGGATTCTAAGTATAGTGCTGTTGCTGCTAGTGCTGTTTCATACGTATACTGTTTGTTGACCTTTTCTTGAATTTAAGAGTGTCCTATATGCACAGAGAATCACATATGGCCTTTAATAAGCCCTCGTGCATGGTCGGATGGCAGGAAGCAAGGAACACTTAATAATAGTCATACTGTGGCACACAGATTTATAAGGTGCTGTCTGCAATCTGAGGACTGCTATGTTACTGGTTATAATTTCTGTTTGGATTGCAATTATATAGAAAAGTAGAGCTGTAGGAGTTGGGAATCAGACAGTTCTCTGGCTGTGTTAGACATTAATACTTAAGTTGCCAATCCTACCAACTACACTGCATTTTTGTAAAGCTTTCAACCCATTAATTAGAATAAACAGTAGCACCTTGTTATTTGTGTGGACAGTTCAGGTGCCTGCATGGCTGATATCAATTGTATATTTGATGATGAATTTATCATCAATCTATTATCAAGTTTGGGCAAACAATGTAACACAATGTGTCTGACTTGAGTTTATTAAACCCGAAGCACATTGAGAACCGAGGTTACATGCAAATGAGTACATGTCGCCAGGTCCACACCGACAACATGCACAGAGGAAAGTATTTGTACAAACATCTGCTAAATTCTCATGTACAAGATAATACATAAGGCACATCACACATTAGCTTTTTATGTGGGAACAACACATTAATGTGGCGAATCTTCTAGTTTGTCAATTACAAGCCTAAGATGTCACAGTCCTCCTCCACAGCTTTCTCTGTTAGGTTGCTTTTTATCTACTGAGCCGTGAATGTATCCGCTTGTTCTCCCAATCTCTTTCTCATTTTCCCTGACAGTCACACTCACTCTGTACCAACACCTATTTCTCTCAGACTGACTCACGATTCATATGCTCACATGGTATTATGCTGCGAGTGCATGATCGATTTTCTGGCAGATTTGTGCCTACACACCCACAGCCCGAAGCTTTGCTATGTAATCGCACGAAGTATGTTGGAAATCTTTTTTACTTTCACACCTAAAGGTTCATCCGCTCTTGCCCCACTCACCGATGACATTACCTCCAGGTTTGTGCACCGGCAGAAATCAATCGGCAGCCACTTAGAAGTGAGGGGGCTCTAATTAAATAAATGGAGTGCATCATTGCAGGAGTTGAGGAAGGGGAAGAGGAACGATTAAGAGTGCAGAGGGCAGTACAATCTGTCTTTTTGAGAGCCCACCCTCGGTGCAGCCATGAGTCAATCGCCCTCTGAAACACCCTCTGATACACACATACACGCTTTTTTTCCTCACAGTCCATCAGGTGTGTGACTAAGCATGCCATTGTCAGTGTGACTGAGGGTGAGCCTCACTACTTCACTAGTCCCCCCCCCCCCCCTCCCAGCCACCCACCGTCCCTCCTACACACACACACAGAGCCATCCCTGTTTCCCATCTGTCACCCTCTACTCAGCAGACAGCAGTGTCGCCTGTCAAAAGTGCCGGTCATTGATTGCTACTGTAAGGTGGGATGGGCCCTGTGGTATTGAATTTCGAATGACTGCAGTGAATTGTGGGGCTGGTGTGGGGCAGTGGCAGCTGTTTGGGTACAGTGCTCCCTTTGTAGGGGCCAGCTGACTCAAAGATCTCATCACGGACAGTTAATACTTAGCTGGTGGATCACAGGCTGATTCATCCCAGCCAAATATAAGTTATGAACATTCAATTGGCTAAATTGAAGGCTGCCCTAAAGATTTACTACTGCACTTCCAGGTCTGGGGACCCACAAGAGACGGATTGAGAAAATAATAGTCAGAAATGAGGCAGTAGATTTATTTTGAATCCCTAGAGCTCCAAAAATACTGGATACACTTTTTTATGAGGCTGTAAATAATCACTTCATACAAACCAGCTGAACAATGAGATTTTAAATTAACTGATTTTGGCCACTGATATATATTTTTTTGGGGGGGGGTAGCTTAAAAAACACTGCCAGATAGACCACGTGAATGTTAAGCCATCAAGATGATATCATCTAATCATTATTACATATGTACATCGTTTAAAGCTGTATTTGATGTTGTAGCTAGCTTGTTGAGTGGGAGCTAACTGCTTTAACGCTATAAGCTGCTGGGTAGTGTAGTTCATAGTGGTGGAAGAAGTGGTCAGATATTTAGCTATAAGCAGCAGTACCACAGTGTAAAAATAGCCTATTACAAGTCCTGCATTCAGACGTTTTATGAGCAAGATATAGACTACTATAAATTTATATTTTTTTAGAGATGAATTGCCATTTAACTGTAAACCAGCTTTTTACAGTTGCAGCTCTCTGTGGTGGAGGTCATTTTAAGAACCCCTGCTTATACACGTACTGTTGTAGGCTTTCCTAACCCTCAAAATGTAAATAATAAAGTACAGGTACTTAAAAATGTGTGAGTAAACATGGGCTACATATTTATTTTCCACCACCGTTCATAATAAAGCATCATATTCAAATAAGTCATATAAATTGAATAGTAAAAAATAGATCTGCCTCCAAAATGTGGTGCAGCAGAATTAGTAGAACTGATGGGAATACTCAAAAGTAAACAAATGTATTTTCTTGTCAGTTTGGAAAATCCCGTCTTTTATTTTGAAAAATACAACCAGAAGTCGTAACGTTACATGTTGATGTCAACATTCTACAGTATGGCTGACTGACTGAAAAAATGTAGTTTTGTCTTACAAAGCTAGGGGATAAAAGGAAGGAACTATTTCTTAAAAACATAATCTGTGCAGTTCTTGTGATAAATTCAACATTTCTTGTCATTTAATTCAAGGAACAGGCTTTAAATTCTCAAGGAATACAAACCGGAAGTAGCGTTGTTGTTGCTGGCGAAACAAAAGTAGCTTGATGCTAACTGCAAACATACTACACGCAGGCACACAACGTTCAACAGACACGCTTACTTGTAGGTTGAAAACGGCCGTTTAAAATGAATGGGGACGTGTTCAACCAATCAGATCTTTAGTTTGACATGTTGGGCATATTCTTGAGCGTTAGCAGCCGCTACCCCCAGACCAGCCAGCCTACACCGTCAACGTTACACGTCCAGGTGCTGCTTTGCCGCGAAGTCCAGGGTGTGCTGTGATTGGTCAGTGGGCGAGCACGTGACTAAAGTGAAACTTGCCAGCAGAGCTTAGTTGGAGTAGTACGAGTTCAAATTGAAAGATATGGAAGAAATGATAACATTTGTAGGGTTTTGCTTGGTGTAGTTTATTTATTTTTTGACCTAGCTTTGTTTTTGAACACTCAACGACTCAAGACTATCGTGAAACGAAACTTAACAGCAGAGGCTTGTAGCTCAGCCAATCAAATATGGCCAGCCTGACAAGTTCCTGACTCTTCCACACACCATGACACAGGGGGCTGAGACGAGGAAAGACATTGCAGAGCAGTACGTTTAATGTTTGGGTTGTGAAAAATAAAATCATGAGATGGTCTCCTATAGTGACGGATCAGCCGCGGCTTGTTGTTAAGGGAAAGAAATATTCCCTTTATAAATATAATTATATGGAAAAAAAAAGAAAAAGCCGGCCGGCGAAAAAGCCGGCCGGCGAAAAAGCCAGCCGGCCGGCGAAAAAGCCAGCCGGCCGGCGAAAAAGCCAGCCGGCCGGCGAAAAAGCCAGCCGGCCGGCGAAAAAGCCAGCCGGAAACGGAAATGCCGACCGGAAACGGAAATGCTGGTTTTCGGAAGTCTTCGGTTTTTATGAATAATATTTGAATGTGTAGTGGAATGCGTGGATCCGCTGCAGGTTTGCTGGATTGATTTGTCATGCTTTGTTGTCATATTAATATATGTGACTTTGTGGTTGTCATTGTGTTAATTAACGTTACGTTGATTTTCATTTTTACAGACTTCACTTGAACCTTACAGAGCCTTCTGATTGGCGGATTTTCGCATGTGACACAGTGTTAGATGCGGAAATGACCAGGGATCTTTAGCTGCTAAATGCTCCACTGAGTTCATCGGCTGGTCGATAACTGTGTGTCTGCTGCTTGGTCCTGTGTAGTAGTAGTATAGAGTGGGTTTACAGAGCTTCTTGGCTAAAAACAGCTGCCTGTTGCGCCAGAAAAAGTAAAAAAAATCAGTAGCAGGCGCGGACAGCTAAACAATGAACTGAAACTCAGTCTAAAGCACCCGATTCGGATGATAATACTTTGTAAATTCATCACAACAAGCAACTCCTTTCACACTGTCATTTGATACATTATAATAAAAAATATTGATTATGGCAAGTTTAAAGTTGATGTTAGCCAATTTTTATTTTTGTGCTCAAATAATAAATACACAAATGTCAGATCGTGAATTAATAAAAACAGTGGCACTTCTACTACTATCTGATAATTCTGCGCCTCCCCTGTCTTAATCGCAGTATTCCCTCATAAATGTATCCCTAGCCAGCTTGTCTTATCTGAGTGCCACCATGTTTGTTTTCAATGCGGCCGTGTCCGGGTGAGCATCATGTTCCGTGTTTTCTGAGAAAGGTTCGTTGGCCGACAACAGGAGAAGGAGGAGGATGAGGAAAAGGAGGCTAAGGCCGAAGTAAGTCTCCATGTCCCTGACATCCTCAGGTTACTCACCAGCCTCATTCATTATTGCTGGCCCTAATCCATTATAGATGAGCAGGTACAATGCCACATGGCTCCAGAACCGATGCTCCCAATGCTCTCTCCTTCCACCACTAACACCACTGCCATCGCCGGCCTGCCAGAAACCTCCACCACCCTGGAGCTTCTTTATCATCGCTCTGGGCTGTGACCTACATAAACGGGAGCAGGGACGACATCTTGGAGAGATGGAGGAGAGACGAGATGGTGAGACAGAAAACAAGAGGAAGGAAGTGGAGGATTGAAATGACGCGGAGCAGTAATTCAACAGGAGGGTGATACGGCATACAAAGGGAGGAATGTATGTGATGATTAAAACCTCCTAAATCAAGCCTTCACGTTTATTTATTTATTTTATTATCAGTTGATCGTTTCCATTTCACATCAACACACCACAGTTTGTACCTTGACCAAAGAGTCTATCCATAATGATTGCAATTAGCATCTAGTAAAACTGTCTGGCTCTGTGCCGGCTTTCAGCACATCGAAAGTTCCGGATGATAACATTAATGATGACTTGCAGCCTCACACCAGAGTCTCCTCTCTGTCCTTTTTTCCCTTTTATAGCAAACAGTTCCTCGATGCTACTGCTCTGGGGAATGTATTTAGTCACTGCTCCCCTGGATTCGACAGTCAAGAGGCACTTGTTTGACATTGGGTGGTAAACTGGGAAGAACCCATGTTTCATTCAAGCCTGGAGCACATCAACGGTCTTGACTAATGTTCGCCAACCAGACCTTGAAAACAGACGTGCAGTAATAAAGGAGACTTAAAATACTACAACACATTCAGCTGAAAATTTCTCACATAAAATGGCAAAAGTCTGATATTGTAGTCGTACCATCAAAGATAAATAATAGTGTTGAATATAGTTAAGTCACTTAACATGCCAGTGAGTCTCACACTCACAAAACTAGGCTAAAACTAATAGCTAGGCTATGGTATGTATGGCTTTTAGTTTGTGGAGAAATAATATGAGGCCAGACTGCCACAAAAATGTTATTATGCAGTAATATCCCATAACTTGTCACTGACAGGTTTTATCTCTACAACTGCAGTCAGTGCTCATTAACAGCCATGTGTCCTGCCAAGGTGTCCTTGAGAAAGATCCTGTAAGTCAGTGGGGACAAGCTTGTCAGATAGATGCCTGAAATATTCATGTAATATATATCCCATCCCAGTGCTGGCTCTCTGTGACAACTCTGCCCACTCTTCCCTCTTTATTTGAGGGCGAGGGTAACTCCAGCGTTAGCTCAGAGTTGCCATTACTTATTTGGACTCTGCTCTCATGGAGAGACTGACTCTTCTGAGTGTCTTTGTAACTGGGCTATTGGCGCTGAAAGTAGGGTAGCCCTCATTAACTAGGCTTATGAGAAGACTACTCCAACTAGGCTTCGCGTTGTCTGGTCACTGAAGTGAGGCTAAAGTCTATTTCCCAAAAAGTGAATTTCACAGTTTACTTGTGACATGTAGATACTTAAATGAATAGTTCAATATTTTGAGGAATATGATTTGTAAGTCAGATAAGGAGATTATTACTACTCTCGGGTCTGTGCAGTAAAACGTAGCAGGTTAACGTCAGGACTCGAAACCTGGAAAGCTAAACCCTGGTCCTTCCAAAAGTGACATCATCTGCCTGCCATTTAAACTGACGAAGTAACACCTCATATCTTGTTTGTTTTATACGCACAAAAACCAAAGTAGAAAAAGTGGACTATTCACTGTATTTATGAGGGGTTATTTGGCTGGATGTCGTAACATCCTAGAGTGTTCAAGACATAGTCTTTTGATTGTTTTACATATCAAACTAATGAGATATTGCATGTTGATTTGTGAACTCACATTGCATCCAAAACCTCACAAAATGTCACACCTTTTATTAATGTTATTTTCACCCATTTCTTTTTCCTTTGACACTGAATGTGTGAGTGGACCAGTCATCTACCATAGCGGTATTACTCAGGACACTTTCCCGAGCTCGAGAAACAAAGGCCAGTCTGTTTCTATGGTTTCTCACATACTGGAGATCTGAGTGGAACTTTGCATAGACGAGGCTTATGGATAGACTGCACCAGCCGACGTCTAACAAACACCAAGGAGAGGTTTGATGATGGAGAGAGCAACTTCAATGCTCCTTGACTGAATGTGAGCCATTCCACAGATACAATTTATAGTTAATACCTGTGTCATGGTGTCGCTCATCAGTGAAATGAGGCATTGTCTTTACGTCACAGGTGGCATGGAGGGGAAAAAAGCCTTCCGAGAACAAACTTGGATGCCTCCTCCCCAAACAGAATACACACAATCATTCATCCACACACACACACACACACAAACTCTGGCCCTCCCATAGGTCAAAACAGGAAGCCCATCAAAGAGCTTTGACAAGCATGCCCTCCTTTCTCCAGGCTCCTGATGCATCACACATTTCTACAGACACACTGCATTGGAAACCTCCTCCCTTGCCCTTTACATGACACCCTAACAGAGAGGAAAGTTTCCATTAACCGTACGACAGCAGCTGAAGGTTGTGACTTTAGAGGAGGGGGAATGCTAAAGGACAAGAGAGGAGGAGGCATTATTTCTTAGTACAATTAAACAAACAGAATGTGCTTAAAGTGAATTGTGCAGTCTAGCAAGTAAACATTTCTGTAAAGGATGGATCAAAGGAAAAGCTTCACCGAGCAGTCTATCGAAAAGGCCATCTGTACCAAAATAAATCCTAGAAAGTTTGTAATTAACAAACGGCAGATGGAAAATTTGTAAGGACCAAGTGCTTTTTTCAAATGACTGCTCGGCATCACACGTGTTATGACTCAGAGGAGTTGAACCACAGCCTTGTTGAACCTTGTCGGTGTGTTCTGTAATTTAATTGGAAGGCACGTTGTGTTCTTTATAAACCTAAGAAGACCAAACTGACTTCCTGAATTGCAGTGGACCAGGTCAGCACCAGTGTGTTCATTGTATAAAACAACTGAGATTATTCTGCTCTCTTAGACTGAGCCTTTTGAAGAAGAGTAATCCTCGCCCAAACCACAAACCTGAAGCCATTACATTATTAGTCATGCAGCTGATGATGCTCCAAGAGATGGACACAGTTGGTTGTAACCTTGAACATTTCTGTTAGGGTGGAGAAATTGCTTTAAACTGTTCTTTGTCATCTTGACAGCCATATTAGTTGGTAATTTGTCATTTTAACCCGCAAAGTAAACAGAGTTGTTTCCTTCTTTCTGTCTCACAAAAGTTCCCTCTCTGTGGTCTCTCAATCAGGAACGGAGAATCTAAGTTATAACTGCCTCTGGCTCTGTGCGGCATTTCTGTCGCAGCAATGTCGCAAAGTTTTCCCCAGACAGGCCCAACGTAATTGGAACAGTGGATAGAGGGGTGGACACACACACACACACACACACACAGATACAGGTCATTACATTTACCACTAAGCATCTCCATAAGCCCAACCAGGCATATCTGACATATCCATCTGCTATGGTAGGATCATACTGGAGCTGCCTCTCTCTCTCTCTCTCTCTCTCTGTGTGCCAGTGGTAATGATGATGGGGACATGACATGTAACTAAGCAGGGCTATGATTTTACCCACATTTACATCTCTTCTGGAGCAATATGCAATATTGGTGTTGCGCAATAAAATGAAAAAGACAGTTGAAGTTCTTGTGCCTGGTGTTGCCCACATATTAAAGATCGTCCCTATTTTTTCTGCCTCTGTCTTTGAGTGCATCGGTTCAATTACATGTTTTGTCTAAAAGCTTGAAAATGCTTGTTTCACACT
Organism: Leptoclinus maculatus; assembly: GCA_032191485.1. Taxonomy (NCBI): domain Eukaryota; kingdom Metazoa; phylum Chordata; class Actinopteri; order Perciformes; family Stichaeidae; genus Leptoclinus; species Leptoclinus maculatus. The sequence continues at coordinate 9,070,855 of JAVDOI010000019.1, read as the reverse complement.
GCTTGTGTTATGCTGAGTATTTTTCTATACTAGTGCCAATACAATACCTGATTTCTGCCTTATTCACCTCTCTGTCTCACACATATGTTGTTTTCTTCCCTATGGTAGGAAGGTCAAGGCCATTACAGGGCAAGGTGTGTGTTTGTGTGTGCATCATGAGTGTGTGCTCACATGTGCTCTATAGGGTCCTGTTGCACCAAGAATCATAAGCCTTCGTCTGTAAACCTCCCTTCCTCTCTTCCTCGCCCTGCCTTCTTTCCCTCCCAGGGGAAAAGTCCCCATGCGAAAGGGAAGAAATGGGGTGTAAAGGGCACTGAGTTCCCATTGGATCTACTCCTCTATGCCCCATCTGTGCCCAGTCCATGCCACTCTGCTTTGGACATTGCAAAAGCTTTGCACCGGCTTGTGGAAGCAAGCACTTGTAATGTGCCCCTTCTCTCGCTCTCTGCACAGTCTGTGGGTTAAGCAAGAATCAGATGTGGTACTGTAATTAAGTTGCCATTAATTGTTTTGCCTGGTCCCCGGTGGCACTGCTCACACTTTGGGGGAAGAGAGCAGCACATTTATAGGGCTGATGGGCTCCACGCCTAACTGAACAACTAAACAGTGAAAACGATTCTAATTACTGCCTGTCCAAAGTCACCTCTGGCAGAGAGCTAACTAGTCGCCTCCGTCTAGCTGCACTTAAGCCGAATATTTCTTCTCTTTTATAAATTGTTCCTTCTATCAATAAATCACGTATAAACACCTTAAACTGTTACGTTTTCTCATCAAGTGTACATTACGTCTAGTCAGCTTGTTTTCGAGCCTCAAACAGACACAAAGCTAGTGTTTGACTCTGCAATATTTCTGTCTGGTATATTTCATTTTGCAATGTTCATTTCCGTTGGACTCTAACGCCAGCGCTTTCCATAAGTCTAAATGTGAAATCTCAGGTGGTTTCTGTGCCTTGGCCATAATTGAATCAAGACTATTTATATGCCCAACATTTTATGACATGTAAATGTTCACTGGCCTGAATGAAATACACTTTCCAGCTCCACCGCTAGCCAAGCTAAATGTAAATATAGCAGATATCAACGGAAAACAGGCCATGGAAAACATGTCCTAGAAGGCAGTGGCACTTCCCTCTCAACCCTGCTAATACCCTTCTTACTGCTCCATTATGACTTCACACACACAAGTTTATATGGTGAAGGCATACTATAACCATACACTCTTCCACTCACCCACCCTTGTATTGGGCTGGGTGGGTCGCTGTCCTGACAAAGTCTAACCTCAATGGGCACTTGAGGTGAATTATTGTTTGCGAGTGGAAACTTGGCTAGATAATCTCAATGCTGCTGGCTCAGGGCTGAGTAAGACCACTGTCTTTTTCCCTGCACACACACACACACACACACACACACACACACACACACACACCCTATGCACACACATAGCTTTTGTTTTACCATCTCTACTTCCAGTCCACACTTATTTGCTGACTCTTTTACAATTTGTCTGTCCTGTCAGAGTTTTTGCTCCGTCTTTCTCTTCCTTTTCTACAACTTCTGTTTCCCTATTTTTTTCTGTTTCTCTCCGCTGCTCTTTTCCCAACAACTCTGGCCTTTATCCTACAGGCCATTCACCTCTCTGTGGCTGCCCTCGCCAGTGCCTGCAGTAAATTCCAGGGGTAGTTGGAAACACAAACATGCACAAGCCTAGGGCGAGCAGCTCAGTCATGATAGACCCCCTCCTTACCACCGCTGCACCTTCCACCACCACCTCTCTCTCAGCTTTCCTCCACACAAGCAGTCTTTGTGTGTGTGACCGCTTCACAATGTCTCCCTTCAGAACTTCTCTTAGATGTTTACCTGCATCGTAAGTGTAATTCATGCGTCTGTGCCTCCAGTTGCTTTGCCAGTCAGCAGAGTGTGTGAATGTTAATCATATAATTGATGATTCCTCCAGCAGACATAAACCAATGTTTGGACTCTTGTGGATTTCAGGGCAAATGTGATTACAGTAATTGTGGCAGACTAATGACGTGTTAGATAAGAAAGGTTTGTTATTACAATGTGCGAGGCCCATTCTTAATATAAACTTTGTCTGATTGATATAGCTACTGTCCTGCTGGAATAATAGGTCTAACAATAAGGCATTCAAGATGTCTCATTCTCCAAACTAAGAAATGCAAGCACAGAATTGGTTAACAACAGGACTTTTAATTAATTTGCAATTGGAAAATTCTCACACATCATCACCCCCCCGATCACAGGTCTTTCTCTAAAGTATGCAACACAATTTTTCCTCTTCCTCTTCAAAAAAAGGAAGCCCCTCTCCCCCTCCACGGCCAACTCTTTGCCAATGTGCTGAGCCAGTGGAAAATCCAACGTACGTTCAAGAAGCGAAGTGGTGTTGAAAGATCGGTTGACCAAAGGAAGCAATATTCATACAAGCCTGTCCTCCCTGATAGGACCTGATTGTGTAAGTCGAGTAATGAAACATCTTCACATTTGCATTTTTCCACTTGCCCTGGCTCAAGAGGCACATGATCTCCAAGTGCACCATAGGCATTTCCACTGCAGTCATATGTTTATTTAAGGAATTGTTGAGGAAATAACTGATAATCTCTCTGTGGCTCATGATTTATTGTTTCCATTCACTTCTTCGCTGTTCCATTGTGCATAGCTACTTGTGCAAATGTCTTAATCAGTTCACAGCAGCGTGCTATCTAAAACTGTGATAAGACGCCGAGTCTGCAAGTAAGTTCCTCTCTCACAGCAGACGCACTCACGCGTTGCTAGACACTCTTCCACTGAACCTGCAATTATTTGTCAAGTCATCTTGTCTCTTAGTGTGTAAAGCTCTACCCCAGTAATTAAAGTTCTATGTTGGGATGAAGACGCACACATACAGCACACACACACACACAACCACGGCTATCAATTTTGACGACACTTTTGCCCACTTTTCGTTCTCTGCAACATCTTTCTCTGTGAAACCAATGCGCTCTCTTTCAACCTAAATGAATTAAGTGTTTCTGTTTTGAGTGTGTTTTGATAAATGCAAAAGTTACCCTGAAGGCGAAATATCGCCTTTTGGGAACGTTTTGGCGTGCCTCATCACAAGTGCATTCTCGAGACAACAGGAACAACACATTAGCATGCAAACAGGCTAATGACACTTGACATTTACAGTAGTTCACAAGATGCTCCAGAGCATATGGCAAATTTCCATGAGAAAACTGAGTCAACAGCAGGACTCAGACAACAGCTGTTGGGGAAATGATTGGTCTCTCCAACTTAAGATAAAAAAAAAACTTGAAATAAGTTTTTACGCAATGCTTCATTTCCTGAGATTTCTGCTCCACCCTCTGTTGTAGATACATGTTCTGTTTTTTTATTTTTTTTTCCCCACAAGTAGATAATTAATTCTCTCCATTAACAAGTCAAAAGACCAGACAGCCCACAGAATGTTGTGTGGATACAGCTAAAAGGTCCTTTGTGTGGGCCTTCACCATCTTGATCACTTCTGCGGTCCCAAAGTGTTTAACTGGATTGAAACGGAGATTAAGTGGTTTGAACTGAACAAACAGTCTCTGATGACACGAAGCAGAAGACTGTCTATTGTCTGTCATATTTAGATACAGAATACACATCAGACGCTGACTTGAAGGAAAATGTTGTCAGGAAAAATCTAAAAACTGCTGTTTTTACTGTATACACATACGTTTTATGAACTCTTCTAATAGCCTCTTTTCTCCGTTTCGATTGATTTATTTATGTTTTTCATACTTACCGTTGTCTTTAAATATCATGCATTTCAATGAAATAGCTTGACATTTTGGGAAATGTGCTTATTCGCGTTCTGACTGACAGTTAAATGGAGAGATGGATGTCACTCTCGTATCTAAAAATTAAATGTAAGGCTTCAGCTAGCACAAGCAGATTTATTTGTTACTGCCAGATTGAGCTCGGCTAGCTATATTAACATTCCTACCATTACATTCTTGTTAAGTGCTTCAGCAGTATCTGAACAAGTAAGAAGGAAGATAAACAGACTGATGGACAAGCCAAAGATAGACAGAGAAAAATGGGTGGCATCAGTGTCATGTTAGAGGGACATCTGCCCAGGGTTGGCTAAACACAAAGCACTGCAGGCTGCCAATCAGGAAGCCACCAAAACCACTGACAGGGAACTGTAAAAAAAAATGGCAGACGTAAAAATAGGTCTCGTCTCTACTTCGGCACTTCAGGGCTTGAAGGTCCACGGAGCAACGCCTGTTTGCTAGTCCCAGCTCAGCTGAGGCCTGTTAGTGTTGGATGTGCGAGAAAAGCATCAGCATTGAAGCGCTTGCTGTGCAACAGCTCTAGCTTGAAGTTTGACAGCAGAAGATTGACTGACAGCGAAAAATGTGTGAAGGGTGCGGGGAAGCACATGTGACACCCGCACTCAACTGACTGCATCATCTCACTGATGGTTGGTTTTGCAAACATTGGTAAAAATGTTACTTGAATTTTTTTAACCACAACAAAATGCTACCATATCTATCTATCTATCTATCTATCTATCTATCTATATATCTATCTATCTATCTATCTATCTATCTATCTATCTATCTATCTATCTATCTATCTATCTATCTATCTATCTATCTATCTATCTATCTATCTATCTATCTATCTAGACTGATTGTTCCTCTTTCTACTTTTGACTTAACCATATAATTGCACAAGTCAACTTACAAAATTTACGTTTTTCCTGCTTCTTCTCTTACTTTCTAAATCTCTTTTTCAACCTGCGATTCGACAAGTTCTGAAACAACATTATCTAACTAAATTTAAATTCCGCACAGGCATATACATGTTGAACTTTTCCCCTGTTTACAAATCTGAGGAGAGAAAAGCTTCCGTGCACTGTTGCACTGTTGTGTTAATGATAAATCCCATTATGTCAAGACAGCAAGTATATTACACTGTGACCTCCATCTAAGTTGTTTTCTGTTTATCATCTACCACCACTCGTGTCTTTTTCAACGTAGGGTCCACCACATAGTTAAGATAAAGTAATTTGTCACAAGGCAGTGTCTTTACCCGACGTGGTTCGTGCAAAGAGATATCTGATGTATTATTCACCTTGACTGAAGAAATGCTGTCACTGGTATCGTGCACATATTGAGCTTTGCATTTTTAATTAATTGACTTCTGCTCATTGTGCTTTGCACCTCACCTAAGGGGATGGTTAAAATGAAAGATTGACCTCTGCTTACATTGGAATGAAATTCAGTTCATTGCATTTCACTGTCGGTTGGTCCCGGTTATAGGAAGGCTGATTGCCAAGTGTGTGACTCGTTCTCAACAGGACTAAAGAACCGCAAAGAATAGAGGCATTGAATCCAAAGAAGAAGAAGAAAAGCGCTACGTAATGGAAATAATGACGTCAGGTTTGATTAGGCGCCGAGGGAAGAGCCTTGTGCAGCCTAAGTGGCACGCAGACTGCAAAAACGATGCAGCAGTGAGGTTTCGGGTTTGTGCTTTGTAAAGGCTGCATCATATGATGGGGTTGAACTGTTGAATAATCCTGTTATTATAAATCGACACAGGAGTAAAGAGGGAGTATGGGGGGAGATCATGACGTAACCGTTTCCATAGGCGACTGAGCCAATGGGAATCCACACCAGTGGTCCATACCCATCCTCCTTTTGACGTACATCACATGTCCCCGGCGGTGTTGTGACAGAAAGGAACCAGGCGAGGCGAGATAGTTCCCGTCAACCCACTTCCGCCTTGGTCAAACTCTACGTTACAGATACTGGACCATGTTATCGTTTAGCTCGTTGTGTCTAACGTTGCGTCCCGTACATGTTCGTGTGTAACGCTAACGTTAAAAGGGATGATAGCGTTACGAGAGAAACACATTTTATTTTATTGAATTATGAAAAAAAACAGGTATTTTGGTCTGCACCTGTTCTATAATGAAATTACCTTTTATGAATTTCTTTAATCATTGGGATTATTTAGATGAATTTGTTTTTTAACCGTTATAAGTAAACCTTTATAACGCAGTTTTACGCACATGTCACGTGGTTTCCGGTCCAGTGGATATGGGTTTTCCATGGGCTCAATAGGGAGTGTAACTATCTTGACTGTTCTGGCTGGAGACTTCGTCTGTGGTTGTGACAGCGCAGTGGGCGGGATTTTACCTCAGATCAGGGGAGAGAGTCTAGTCTCTGGTGAGACTGAGGGGGAGTTACAGAGAGAAAGAGACCTGGGGTGCTCTTCAGAGAACGGAGTGAGTATTTTTTGGTAATTTCTGTGCTAGCGCGACAAAATGCCGCAAGACGAGGGCTGCTTCCAAGTGTTATAGATGTTGCATAGCAAACCCTGACCGGTTAAGTCTTCATTTACGTGTGCAAGCACCAACGAGGGCCAGCCACCGGTGGGTAGCTGCCCGGGTTAGTTAGCTTTAAACCAAGCTAACATCGTTAGCCAACGTTATATCTTGGAGAGATACTGACATTGGGCGTCTCTTTTTACAACCCAGGTACCTAATCAGCCAGGATGCTACCAGGTTTCCTTAAATTGTGATTGGATAACATTGACTCATGCATTACCCTGGGAGAAGTTCTCCGACTTGTCAATCTTTTAGAAGTACCCTTTGTGCATTTCACTTATTTTCAATCAGCATAAGCTAACGCCTGGGAGCTAGTTGGCTAACGCTGTGCGCTAACCTGGAACGCTGTGTTTTTTTTTTTTGTTTTTTTTTAGCGTTGGACTCCACGCTACAGTCTCTCGTGGACGTTTAGACATTTTCATCATTTGGAGACTGCATGTGAAATAACGTCAGCAGCTTAAATTGAGGACTCGTATAACGTCACGGGAAGGTTACCTGTATTTCATTCTAACGTTCAAATCCCCGAGTTACAGCGGTGCGCGTTACGCGAGATGTCATCGAGTCTATTAAACGTTACGTGGATTCCTCTTTACTGGCAGTGAGATAACGTTAATGTGGTAAAATACAGAGCATTGGACTCTGACGCCCTGCGTTTGCTCACGCGGACAATTCGGGGAGCTCGCGGAGGGGCACCCGTGTAAGCACATTGAAGTTATTGTGTCGGCCGACTGTCTCTAGAGAGAGGATACAGTAAATGTTTAATTTGATGAATTTCATGGTGTCAAAGTTACGCATCCATTCGTTGACTATCATTTGGTGTTGGATGCATTATAACGGAATGCACCACCTTCAGCTTTCCACCTATTGTAAGGTGATTACTTTATATTAACGCACTCGCGACCTTTTTATTGGACAATTTAATATAGCTCCGCACTCGCTAACATCGCCTGCACGTTTCCAGGCTGATGTGGAGTGCAGCCACTGAGCACCTTTTGGTGTCTAGTTGAAGGGATCACTCCTTATCCAATTAAATAGCACCGGGTTTTGCTGCAGCGCCAGCAGTTGTCTTCCTGTGTTTGTGGAAGGACTTGTGCTCCCACGGTGGTTTGCAAATAGTGTTTAAGGGAATAGACTGTGATTCAATGAGACAAGGTGTCACTGTAGAATAGTATGGTTATAATGGACATATTGCATAATATGGTCTGCTAAGCTTTTACCTGGCCAGGCATTAAAGTCAAAATACCTTGTTGCAGTGTTTTTTGCTCAATGTAATGGTGGCAATAGTAATATGTCTGAATTCTCTAGAGTTTGCTATGATAAAAATGATATTTCATGTCTAGATTCAATGATTCAATCAAACCACTATCTGTCTGAGCCCTTTGAACTCAGACTGTTGCTGTCACTCAAGAATCCCCAAAATATCCTTTCTTATTCCTTGCTATCCCATGCTTTTTCATAATGGCAGACTATTGCCAGGTACTGCTCACCCTGAAGGAGTGAGTCAGTAGTTTTTATTACTAAAAATAAGTTTTGGTAAATGGTAGTATCTCAGAGGCAACATCAATCGACCTCCTCGCCTGTGGGGTTCAGTTTGATTGTGTTTTCCCTTCTTGCATTTCTAGACTTACAAGAAAACTCTGGGTTTTCATTCTCTATTAAGTGCACACACGGTTAATTAGCCATGCTGGAGAGTGTGTGATTCCTACTAATTAACAATCATAGCTCGCTGTTAAAATAAGTGCTGTTTGCTTCTCGTGGCGAGGGAGTTTTTAGTAGTCACATAGCGAGAGTCACTGCGTAATGCAGTGTACTGAGTACACTTTCTTCCAGGCAGTTCTCGCCTGTCAAGTCTGTCCCCAACTCATCACGGATGAGTCCCCCTTACAGCTGCTTGATATGCCCATTGTCACGCTCTGCACTTCAGTCAATTACAAGCGTGGCATCCAGAAAACAAGTAATATTTAGTATAAAACATTATGTTAGAGACGAGCCATGATCGGTCAATAATCTAAGGTGACATTGAGTATGGAAAGCGGAATGAAGTGCAACATATTTATGGTACTATTTACTTAGGATGAAGTTTTGCTTATCTTGCTTCCTCTGTGTGGATTGTAAGTGCAAGGTTATTCCAAACCGGAGGGTTTAGGTTACATGGAGCTTTTGACTCATTCACTACTTCTTATTTATGCAAGTATGCAAAGCAGGAGACATTTACTACACGTGTGACTAAAAATGAATATGCTTGGTTGCAAAAAATGAAGGTAAAACTAATTTGATAAACTCTGACGCTAAAATAATTCATAAGGCACACACTGCTAAATATCATCAATTAGTCATCAAGACAGCTAGAAGGTCTATGCTACACGTCAGCCTTGCAGACATTTATCTTAGTTGTGGCAATGAATTAGATTGAGGCTAGTATTAAACTTAATAGCATCATTAGCTATATAAAACAGTTTCAGTGTAATCTTCTCCACACATCCAAACTGTCATTGTAGCAGTTTTGTGACACGCTGCCTCTGGTCCAGTGGAGAAACGTTACTTCAGTGTCACTAAATTTAAACAAAAAACATTTCTATCGGACCTTTTTTTTAACAATTGCAGGTTGTCTTATCTTAAGAGCACATCTCTCACCATCTATAGACGAGTCCACCCACACAATTGTGTGGCTTAGTCACACTGAATGCAGTTTCTGTGTCAGTGACGGCACGGCTGGTTGGATTGAACCCCTTCCTGAGGGACAACGGTAGCCTATGTTATTCAGTCTTAAAACACGAGTATGAAAGGAGAAAATAATACATTTTACAGTTTTGGCTGACATGCACCAAAATAATTTAAAAGCGCCGTGTAGCAACCCAGCCCAAGCCAGCATTCACTTTCACACTTAATTTACTTCCTCTTTAGTTTATGATAGTGTCGACCACATATGCTTGGCCATTAGAAATTGCATTCGCTGCCACAGGTCTTGGCAAAAAGTGACTTTTGTGCTCAACTCTAGTGCATTCTGAAATTGTAATGGTAAGGACAGCAAGGTCACAGTGTGGCAGCAAATGGCAGAGCGGCATGACCTCAGGCCACTGAGCTGCTATGTAGAATAACACACAACAAAGAACACATAGAGCCTCTCATCTTCAGAGTGCCCTCGATGAAAAGATGCTTCATTTTGAAATATTTTCCGTCTTTTGGACATGTTGGTCTCTGTAACGGCTAAATAAAACCATCCCTCCTGACTTTCTTTCCTCGAAAGGAAAACTACAGTTATATTACTATCACAGTCACGGTTTATATTGAAAGGCTGGGACAAATCTAATTAATTAATCATACTTTCATAGGATATTTTGTCTTGCAAAAAAATACTTTTTTTTTTAATGGTGGTAAATGTTTGTATGATTGCGCCATATGACCTCTCACCAATTACGCAAACATTGTCCCAATGATTACAGGTTGTACTGATGTGAAGAAACACTGGCATACTATAAGCTTGTGACAGTTTAGTGCTAAAATGCTGAGTAAGAGGTTTACATAAAACATCCGGCTTTCACATCAGCTATATATTTTTTGCTTATATTGTGTGCATGTTTAACAAGAACACGCTTAATGGGAACAACTCAGTCACCTCACTTGAGCATGCAGGGATTGACTGAGATCTTGAGTTTATCTTTGGTTGACAGACCCTTTTCATGGATTTGTTTTGCCAATGTAACTATTTGCTCTCTGCAGCAACCTGCCGGTCATGCTCGATGTGTCCAAATGTCCAAATGAAGACTTGGACCAAACGCTAGAATGTACGTGTTCTGATGGAAGGAGAGAAAATCCAGGCTAGCATTTTGTGATGCAACTTTCATTTTTTGTATTGTTCCATGTCAGAAAAACTGGGACAAGATATCACTGGTATTCTCTTTATAGTATTTGTTGGGAAAAAAAGGAACACATTTTTCTTTGCAAAAAGGTTCAACAGCAAAAGTAAAATGATTTATTTAGTAGCATAAAACCACTTCAGTGTTGCATGTAGGAAACATTAATATGGATGTACAATATTTATAAACAAATTACTTAAAAAAAAATGGTTATTCTTAGCTAAATCAGATAAAGCTATTGTTTCAAAAGTCTAAATAATTATATACAGGGACTACACGTTTGTCTATCCCCCGAGTTAATTGCGGCACCTTTTAGATTAGAGTCAGAAGATTATGATTTAAGATCACGTGTCCCCTCCATACATGGAAGTAAGAAGAGCGGAAGGGGAAAAGTATGTTGACGGTGACACCTCTGACTGTGTGTTCCTATGAATTGGCAGCCGGACAGCGTTTGAGAGCCGCGTAGAGGTTCCAGTCTGTGGGGTGAAGCAGCGCTCTCAGCTGCGAGCCATGCAGCACAAGGAGGACTGGGTGTCTCTGCTTTGTACCCTCCACATTTACATGGCCTGACCCAGTTCAGCAACGGCTAGCAGTGGGGGGAGGGGGTAGTCTCGGGGAAGCTAAAAATACCACCCCTCCTCGCATTAGGCGGCTCCGTTGCAGAGGGATCCCTAGAATTGCTATCCTTGACTTGCATCGAGTTGTTGGCTCGTCGAGGTGCACAAACTGCCAGAGGGTTTCCTTAGCGTGGAAACAAAGATATGAGTATATTTTCTGAGATGGCCACCACCATTGTCCCATCCGCTTGTTCCCATTTGCCACGACCTTCTTGCTGGGTGGTGATTTAGTGTGCGTGTGTGCGATAGCGGCCGTAAATAGCTTCGGTAAAGAGGAGACTTGTGACTTACAAGACGCCAGTCCTTTGGTGAAACCACCTTGTATGCACGCTGAGCTCTGGTTTAGCTGCTGTTGTGTGGAAAGGGGGTTATCCTTAGCCTCTGTCATTCAACCATATCATGCCAGCTGTTGGCTTGGAGATCCAATCACAATGATTTTCCACTGTTGTGACATCTGACCTGCTCCGCAACCCGAAACTGTCGCAGCGCAGCAAATGTTGGCACTTCCTTCATCTTGGCGTTGTTGCTGCTCGTGGGGTTAGAGGGTGTGAACGTGGGAGCGAGGGGCTCATCGTGTAAGACACGAGGACAGGGAAGTGCATTCATTACTATAGGCTGCACATGAGCTCTGCCCATGTGGAACCAAAGACGAGTGAAATAGTCCTACTATTTGAAGATAAGTCCTTTTTAGAGACAAATTAAACATTTGCAAGGCAACATGTCATCGCAAGATGACAAAAAGAACACAAGAACAAACTCTTGTTCTTAGATGTGAAAGGTTTGGATGCGTTCACTGTGAATTGGCGAAAGGCTGCTAAATCCATTACAAGTAGACAAGTCGTTCTTTTCTACGTTTCTATTTAGTTTTCTGCTCTGTATAGTATTTTGTTTTGGTCTTAATTTAATTTGAAGGAGCCAGGCGTATGGGGAAATGATTAACCGCACAAGCCATTGGAAATAATGGGTTTCAGAGCGCAGTAGTGCCATTGTAGTGTTGTGTGAAAGGCCCTTTAGAATTACTTTAAACGTGATATGACAATTAATATTACAAAAAACTCAATGGCATGAACATGCTGTTGTTTCTGTGGGACAGAAACGTACAGAATAGCGCACATGCTGTACAAGATGTAGTCAATATTTAAGGCAAGATGGCGACATGCATTGAAGACCTCCCCCTAAACCTGTGGTCAGTACGAGAGGTAAAGAAGTGTTTTCTCTTCAAAATAGGGATTTCTGTGATCTCTCCCATCTCAGTAATACACCCGGCCCTGCAATTATGCCGTGTAATAAATAATAAATTCTGTCCTGTTTTCCATGGCAGATGGCTCCAAATAGAATCTCAACATGTGACAGAATAGTTTCCAAGAAAGTCGATGGAATAAGCTGCGAGTATTCGTTTGTGCAGTAAGCAATAATAACGGTTACATGTTCTCTCCTTCTGCATCTGCGTCCCGGTTTAAAGTTCTGACATATTGTTGAGTTTTGGATGTTGCGTGTTTGAAGTCCTGTTTGGTGTAAAGACGTCAAACATCTTTTGGTATTTGTTATAGCCGGAAATGCAGAAAGTGAGTAAAACCTCCCCAGCGGAGATAGCTGCAGCAGAAAAAACGTCCCCGTCTGCTTGCACTGGTGCCTTATTGATCACATGCTTGAGTCCAGGTTACCTGTGCGCTGCCAATTATAGTTTTCTTCCCGAAAGCACAAGAAAAATCGAGTCCTCCTTTAAAACGTATTGCCGCGTGCCCTCCTTCATCCTTTCGTAATTGTGTTGCTCTCGTAGTTCTGTGTTTCTGTTCGTGTCGGAGCTGCACCACGACAAATTCCTCTCAACTTGGTCGACATGAATGATTCAGCCTCATTGTGTTGGCTGATTACAGCTGAATGGACATCAGCCTCTCATTACAATGGACTCTCCCATGTCGAGGACCATGGAGCTCCCTGATACCACAGATAGTCTTAATTAGATTAAACACGAGGCTTTTCCTGAGGTAATCAGTCACTTGGTCCCTGCTCAACGTTACCCCACAATGCAGGGAAAGTGGCTGGGGGATTCCGATATATATGTATATATATGTATATATATATATATTTTTTTTTTTCTGTATGTTGTTTGACATGGTGGGGTACTGTGATGCAATCTTCTCTGTATTTATTGAAAGGATTTGACTGTAATGCTTTACTCAACACCTGGTTGTACTAGAGAAGGAAATTGCTGTTTGTTACGTGTGTGTGTGTGTGTGTGTGTGTGGAGAAAGGGGAGGTTAATAAAACATTCTAATGCTAAATATATATCTGACAACGTATGTGACGGTACAAATCAAGTTGGTGAGTAATAATAAAATGCAAGATCAAAATGAAAATTCTAAAGGAATTGTCTTTTTACACTGCTACATACTAAAGACATCAATAATTTGACAAAATTGATTAAAAAAAATATATTTTATCGGTTTAAAAATTATAATATTGCTTTTGCTGAAAAAAGGAGTCATCTCACCGTGCCGTGATATCAGAACTGTGTCCATAGCAATGCTCTCTTATTCATAGCAGCGCTCTGTCATGCAGAAATAACAGACCATAGGATGCCTTAATTGACCAATCACAATGCAGTATTCAACAAAGCCTATGTGGCCGCCTAAAGAAAAAGTGCAGCACCCAGCACTCTGCCTTTTTTTGTGCGATCACTCCGAGCGCTTCTATTTGAAAGTCTCTCAGCTTTTCAGAATGGCGCCGGTGACGTCACTGTAGAAAATGGAGGAGACGCTTGTTACTACCATCGTAACAAAGCCCATGAAAAAAAAAAAGCCCTTTTGTCGCAGCAGATCGGCCGGGTTGACGCAGAATGTTGCTGATGAGTGGTGTGCTTTTATAATCGTAGGTTGCATCTCCCGACGGGTAGTTCACCTTGCTCTGATTGTCAGATTGAGTGGTGAACAGCTCATCCATAAGTATGAGGGCAAGCAACTTCCGGTTGGTGCTCATTGTGGAAGAAACAATGTCAGACAAATAGATAGTAGCCCAAATAGATAATAAAAAGAAAATGGGCTATGCTAGTCTATCACGCAACGTTGGTTTGAGTGATAATATGTTAAGTTATTGAGAAGTACTTTGAGCGCTAATTCAATAAATCGCTGGGATGAAGAGGCCCTCCGGCTTCTCTGTCAGAAAGAGGCGCTGTATTGTCATTAATATTACTATTATTATTATTAGGAGATGCTGTTGCTGTGTGTGAAACAGCTGCAGGACGTTTGTATCGACAGTAGATGAACATTGCAGGAGGGACAGGACTAGAGTATCTTTACATTTTCTATGCAGGAAAAAAAGCCCCGGGAGCAGCTCGGAGCGGATTCATTACTGAATGCTAATGCTCCGCTCTGCTCGCGTACCGAGAGCAGAGTGCACATTACCTGATAGGGGTTTTGTCCAGATGACTAAATTATTATTATTTTATTACAACTCAAGTACAGCTCATCAAAATCTCTTGGCAATGGCTGGAGGCAGTTTTTGCAAAATGGCTTTGCTAATTGTCTCAGCAGCGAAGTGGTTTTTGTCTAAAGGTATCCATGTGTTTGCTCTTATGTAGGAGTAAAAACAAAAGTGTCTGTGCTTGTGTACTGTAGCTGTATGATAACAGAAAGAGAAATAATAGAAAATGGTAATATACATTTAATGTAAAACGAATGTCAGAAAAGTCCACAGTAGAATATGCTCAGGCTTACTTGTGAGAACACGGCTGTCATGAAAGTAAAGATGTGATGCATAATCTAGCCTGAGTGTGTCATAAGAAATGAAGTTTGTCTTGACGGTTTGTGCAAATACCAGTCATGAGTTGTCAGTGTGATATTAATAAATGCATGGGGAACCCTGCTGTACACGAAAATAACACTTTACTAATGACACTTTTTTTTTTTCTTGTATGTTTCAGATCTGCGTTCATGGTGATCTCCGCCTCTGTGGGTGATCCTCAGTCACCATGAAAGACTAGGAACTCAGCTCTCCAAGGGAAATGGCTTGTTTTGTAATATCCCTGCCCTGCTACCTGCCGTATGACTCCAGCTGCCTCTGAAGGGCCTGTCAGCTGTGTATGGGAACTACCACTGCGTTCGCTCTCTTGAGGATTTAAAGCTTTTCCAGGACAACGCTTTTATTTTTAAATTAATTTTTTTTTTTCACCCCCCCACTGTTGAGCCAAAGCAGCGACGCTTTTAGAGAGGGGAAAACGGCGAGACAATGGCGAACAACTCGTACAGCGGGGTGAAGAACTCCATGGCGGAGGCCAACCATGATGGAGAGTTTGGCTGCACGCTCAAAGAACTGCGCTCCCTTATGGAACTGAGAGGAGCGGAGGCGATAGGCAAAATTGGGGATTCTTATGAGGATGTTCACGGACTCTGCCACCGGTTGAAAACATCACCTATAGATGGTAGAGTAATGTTTCCCCTATACTCAATGTAACGACTGTTGTTTAATTGGATGAAATGCAGGATGTTTTCACAACGAGTGCTGTCGGAATGCTAACGCGGCGCACACATAGTTTCGGAAAGCGTGTGTCTTTGGCGATGTCCTCCACATTGTGGATACCTTGACATCACTTCCTTAGAAAACTCATATGCCAGACAGGTGGCCGGCCCAGTCCTGCTCTATTTCAAGGCCTGTGGATATGTCCCTCCCTCTTCACCTCTGTGTCTGTGTGCATGTCTGTGCGTCTCTGTGCTTCAGACACACCAGCTGTCTGCCTGGGCACTGCACCAGGCTGCAGGCAGGTCAATGTCCCACATGTGGCGGACAAAACGGGAGGCTTGTAAGGCTGGTTAGTAATGTCTTGAGCATGTCAGGGAAGGAGTGAGTTAATCTTTTCAATGTCTCCTCTGCGCAACTCTTACGCCACCAAACTCCTCACCATGAAGATATGAGGGAGCTTTGGGAAAATGTACTAGTTAATGCTGCAGAAGAACCCAGTGGTGGTTGACGGCAGCTTTCTCTTTTTTTTTCCCTTTTAGACCAGTCTTTATTCCTCTGTCTCAGTTGTTCCTCTATCGACAGTCCGCCTAATCGCCAGAATGACCTTGACTGAACTCGTATGGGTGGGGATTTTCAGTTTGATCCCAGATTAAAACGGCACCGCGTACTCACTGTAGCAGCAGTAGTCCTCTGTATGCAGTGTCTCAAAGCAAGCAAAAAAAAAAAAATGTCCTGGGCTGCATCATATCAAAAGGAAAGCATTAAATGCCATACGATATGACTGCTCAAAGAATCTCTCATTCGAGCATTACTACCTCGCTGTTTAACTCTTTGACAATATGGTGTACAAGGCACACCACGCGGTCTCTTTTGCTGCTTTCGTCGTCTTTTATAAAGGCCAGTAAACCAATGTCTGAACCGAAGGGACATTTCCAGATAGAAATTTGGCAGTTGAGAGGTAGAGTGTGAGCTGTTCCAAACGGGCATGTAGAGATGCGTCAAGTTGTTGAACACAGAGTCCTGTCTTATTTGTGGCATGAGTGTCATTGTTTCATTTCAGTGTGCGTGCACTTGTCCTTCCTCGCCCATTCAACCTAGTCTGTGCTACAACAAGAAGAATGTGGATTGTTGAGGCTTATCAGCTTTTTGATATATAGCACAAGGAAGTCTTAGATAATAAGATAATACTGCAAACGTGTTTGGAATATCAAATCAACCTCTGCTGTAGCTGCACACTGTTTATCTGTTTTCTGCATATCCACAGTCTGTATTTACCATCATCAACCGTGTTTTTAAGTCTGAGAGAATATTAGATTCCTAATGCAAACAAATGTGTCAATAAAGCGGCCTGTTGCTTTACAACTGCGCTGTACCGATAAGCTTTATTAGCACGACGTCTAGCTTCCGCTCACACTAGGTGCTGTTCCACTTGGTACACAGCCGCTGAGTTTTGACACTTCCACTTTCAATAAGCTCATTCCTTGTTAGCTCGGGACATTAAGGCATCATTTAAGATTACAGAAGCTTGACAATTGAACAGGGATTTCTAATTAGTTGGTTGGTCATTTCGGGAACATTTTAGCCCAATCCTTTGCTAATCCTGCACATTTCCAAACTCACTTTTTTTTTTTCCATCCAAAGAAGTTTGACTGAACTTCTCTGTTGCTGCTGTGCATGGCTGTACCGCTCTACTTTGACTAGTTTTCAGCACGGCCTTTTTGGATTAGGCTTAATGTAATTTAAGCAATTCTCCATGCTTCCATAGAAGGCTGGGTATCTAAAGATCTAACATCTCCCAGTTCACTTAGATTTCAATTCACTGGGCTGTGATTCACATTTATTTAAAACAATTAACATACCAGTGCTCTGAGTTTGACAATAGTTAATTATGCGCACTGTGCTTTCTAAATGATGGTAATGAACATTGGCGAAATCTTATTTATATATTACCTTTTGTCTGTTTGACAAATGTAAACCATTAACCCAGTCACACTGCTGTAGAGTAATAAAATAAAAGATTATTATTTTTTTAGGGCTTTTATTGCCGTTATTGGAACAGCTGGAGAATAACAAGACAAGGAGGGAGAGAGACGGAATTGACCAACTGTGTGTTTTTAACATTTCTCCTCCCGAGTTTTGCTGGTGCGCTCTACTTCTCAAAACAAATCCCGTTTCCATAGTGGTGAGGATCCCTTGTGTGTGGTGGAAAGAGAGCGCTCACCAATACCTGAAGCTCCCGCAGGTGTCCTGGTGTTATTTGTTCACTTCCTCTGTGCATCCAGACAGCTTCTTTTTTTCTGCTCCAGTAAGTAAACCGGAGGAAATGAGTAGCAGCTAAGTCTCAGTTTCCCCTCGCTCTGTTTATCTGGGTTTTTATTTCTAGTTGTGTCGTCGGTGATACAAATCTTAAAAACATTTAAAGGGGAACCCCCACCATCAAAATCAGTTTACTCATCATGGGGAGTACTACTCATTTTGTTAAAAAACGATCGTAAAATGCTCTCTGTGGCTTTTGTACGAGCTTCGTCAAACATGCATGCGGGGTATGGAGATTGAAAGACATGGGTGTTCATTGAGTGTAGAGAGAAAGTGTACTCTAACTGCTCTATGGCTTCTACTTATTGTTCAAGTTCTTGCTTGATGAGTCGGGACATCTGAGCCTCTGCTGAATCGGTTGCGACCATTCTTTTTTTTTTGTTTATTTGTCTCTCGTGAGTCCCCCAGCTGTTTGTAAGAGCACTACTAAATCACTAGAGCATTGTAACACAATTCCCATCCTTTTCTCAGCATTTAATGTCACAGCTGAGGGTCATAGTATTGTACTCTAAAGTGTACCCAGATGTCTGTGTTTAGGCTTGGGGATGATTTATTTTGGGCACCCAAACTAGTTGATGCTTAAAAGCTGAAAGGAAAGTAGATGCCCAGAAATGACGAAGAAAGATACCCGAAGAGTAATTACAGAGGTGCAAAGTGTTTATCTGTAATATTGGAAAATGAATGAATGAAATCCCACCATAGTATCAATATTTTCAGCGAGCTCTACTGACACAACAGCATTTCTTTTCTTCCAATGGGATCGTCTTGTTTCCTCTGCATAATGAGACTTATCAAATGGGCAAGGCCACTTCCCATCAATATTATTTACAACGTTCCCCTTTCATAGATGTTCCCTATTGATTGCTATTTCATTGGGTTCAAATATTTGGTTTCCAGCCTATTGGTCCAGTGGGATGAGAGGCTCGTACAACTGGACTGCAAATCTTCAGAGCAGACCGGCCCCCTCCCGTATCTATCATTCTAGACGCAACACCCCTCATTCAATGGGACGCTTCAGACTGTTAAATGAAAGTTCACACTTAGTGATTCACGGGATCGGAGTAGCTCGTCTTCATGTCTGAATTCAAAATGATGGGCTTTAGCCAGTGAGTAGATGTAGCATATGGCCCGACCCTATACTCCCGTTACTGGAGCTGGTAAGTGGGAACTGGGGTGGTACACTGATCAACTTATAATCCTTCCTTCCTTGTATTTAGTTATTAACAGTGATTGTTTTGGTGAATTTAGAACCTTCAGCTGTGAAGTAGAAAACCATTAAATCTATTTAGATATTTAGTGTTTTTGTAGATTCGTAGTCGAGGCGGAGCTCTATCTCATTCAGTGGTCTTATCCAGAATACCAAAGTAGGGTGTATTACCCAAAAAATATGATTGGTTAAATTGCGCGATAATACCCATTTAACACTGTTTTTGGAGGTGAAATGATCCTGCTGTAGTAATGAGGGTGGCACGGTCTCACTATTGTTCCATTTGTAGAGCAGAGAGAGCTCATTAGCACAGAATCGGCTCATGTGCAACAACATGCAAAGTTCCCTGATCACTTGTAAATGGCAATGTGAAGTAAAGACCATACACGGATGAGAGCTAATGTAAGTTTAATTAAAAAAAAGAACCTCAAAGATCATTTTAGTATTTATAAAATAAACAAGTAATTTTCTATAATGGCAGGGAAAGTGAAAGATGTTGAACCAGTTGCTACCCAGAAAGTACCTTTGTGCAAAACCTAATCTCTTTATATGATAAAAGTAATACTATAACTAGAGCAGCTATTATGGGAATCCCATAATCCAATTATCCATGTTAGACTCTGATAAGCATAATATCATATTAACATACCCAGATTTGGGGTTAACATTCATCTTCTCGTTTTATAATACTGGCAAAGCACACGTGAACACATTCTTAAGTAATCTAACAATTTACCTGTTTATAAAATGACATAATGAAGGCTCTTGGGAATCAAAAAGCACAACATAAGTGCTCTCTCCGTATACACTTTACATAAATGTCATGACTCACTTCTGTGATTCAGACGGGGATTGTATGTAGGAGAAGGGACAGTAGAGCGCACTTCATTTTTTCAATCATTCTTGTCATACTTGTAGTTCTTATCAAGAGTTCCCACCTAAGTTCAGATGTTCTGTCGAAGTCTACCACGAGTAAGAAGACCGAGTGCAGGATTCCCCTCTTTGCTACAGTCTGTTTACACAAAGCAGGGTATTATGTGCATGAAACTTATTCTCTCGGAAGTGAGACTGCTTTGAAATAGTTTGTCCAGTGAGGAGTGACGGTGTGTCGGCACATCTCCGCCTGCACACAGTTATGTAAAAGCAGTAAAAGAGAAATTGTGACCCTGTTTCATTCACTTGTGACAGGCCCAGAGTGAAGGCTTACCTCCTCGACCCCTCGCCGAAGTCTGAAATGACAGTACTTGGAGGGGGTCAGCTGGGGACAAGCATCCAAATTAAATGGTTAATGATTAGCTGCTTGACTTGAGACACACTCTGGGTGCTAAAATGATGTGAGGAGGGCCAAGGCCAACCTGTTTTCTGTTTGTGTATCCGATGGAGGGACGACATGTTGATCGTCCTCTGTCACTTGTATTTATTGCTCTAATGCAAAGGGAAAAGGTGGTGTATGCTTGAATGGGGTATTAGCTGTCAGCATGTTTTCATTAGAGGCGTAGAGAATCAAAGCAGACGGACAGGGAGCAGCAACAGGCAGCGATGCAGGATAAACCCCGTCGTCGTCATCGTCATTCTACTTTTAGAAAATTATGTGTTAGTGTCAGCTTGTAATGTCAATTAATTAAGGATTATTTTATTCTTTAACGCAGTAGACCAACACCTGTTTAAAGTCAGCAATAGGTAAAGCAAGATGAAAGGGAGAGACCGTGGTTTAATTAAATTAGATCTAAATACATGATGGGACACGGCATGCACCAGTCTGATGAATCAACAGAAAATTAATTAACAACTTTGATAATATTTAAGCTGTAGGTTAGACAAATCAAGCATCTTTTTGGGGACATTTTTTGCATTTATTTCTCACAATTTACCTGCTGATTGATTAATACATAGCTGTTGAAGTGAATAATTGGTAATGAAAATAATCTGTTGTTGCGTCCCCATTATCACTGTACTTGTATCATATTATCTTGCTCATGACAATGATGTATTGATTAGTTTGGAATTGGAAACCAGCAAAAGCATCTTCAATGACGCGATTGGTCAAGTGTAATTTTCAATACTGACTCATAAAATGGATTTAAGTATCGGTGTTAGATTTGGTATGTAACCGTCACTTTAACGTCGATTTATCAATCCACCAGACGATACTCAAATGCACCTTTACTGCAGTTTAACAACAGCTAAAGGGGGCTGCATATCTCACTCGGTGTCAGAAAGCTATCACAATGTTCACATGATAGTTTCTTGCGTTGGATTTCAGAATATATCAATAGATTATGGTCGAGAAGAAAAATCAGGACCGTGTGTAAATATTTAATTCGACGGCAGGAATGCTAAAAGTAATTCTTTTTTTGATAAATGTACAAAATCTACTCATGATTTCATGATCAACAAGCAGTTCTTCACAAAAACAGTTGCAGACCGTTTCTTTCTCACTTTGCCGTGACAGTTAAATCATTTAATTTGCCTGAAATAAACCAAAATCTAACTGCGGTATCGGGCTGTAACTCACAATGATTTTCATTTTCAATTAATCTACAGGTTATGTTCCAAGGAAATGTATTCATGTTGCTTGTTTTATTCAACTCGCAGTGAAAAACTCAAGGATATTTTTGTCACCATCATATATATATGACAAAGACAAAGCAGCCAGCCTTCCCTTGAAAAGTGAGATTCTGTTGATGGACTCTCTACTTCAGAGTCCTCCATCACTGGTCTAGTTTGACAGCATTTCTGATGGAGATTTGTCTCATTTGCAGACCAACAACGCACCTCACACTTCCTCAGCTGTTTTTCGCTGCACGGACTCGTTATCCAAATGTGGTGTCATGATTTGCATTGTGCTTCTAGTCTGTGTGTATGCGTGTCCGTCTGTCCATGCGTCGCCACCTACTGATCCTCTTCCCTATTAAGACGCTGCTATTCCGAGTGCAGCTTCCCTTCAGCCAACGGTAGCTCCACTCTTTATTAGTCCATTGCACCCTCACCCTCACTCCCTTGCCTGTCCGTAGCGGTTTCACACAGTCACTCTTCCCTTCTCTTCCACAGCTCCATCCAGTCTACACAGCCACCCACACACACACACACAGTCAGTCGGCGTGAATAGAACTGAAAAAAACTGTCATGCATCATCAAATGTGCGAAGGCTCTTACGAGTGTATGACTGTGCCTCCAAATGTGGAGGCATTTGAATGGTTGGCTGCAGAATGCTCTCTGTGCACATGGATGATTGGGTCTCAGGCCGGCCACACGTGTGATGTGTCAGAGAGATGACTATAACCGGACAGGACAGTAGTATACATAAGCACCTGTGAGTCTGAAGCGGATTGGACCTCCCGAGTCAGTTGGTCATTGTATTTGTAAAAGAAAAGGTAGTTCATGGGATTAGATGTGACCTCTGCTCTCACATTTCTTTGCAAACCTGAAAGAGGTGAAAATGTTTGACATGCTCGCAGAATGTGTCATTGTTGTCCAGCATTGTCGCCTCCATAGTGTCCTGTCAGAAATGCTGATTCTTTTTCGGGGATAATGTTTTTGGAGGCCCAGTGACGAGAGTACAGCTCACTGACTTTTACTCTTTTTTTTTTGAGACGAGCTCTCCTCCTGTGAACCAGGATGTGAGTTTTGGATGTGAATATTTAAGCTTTGTATTTTTCTATCCAACATTAAAATCCAAGATGGATTTAAAAATGAAAATCATACCAATGAAATGCTTTTGTCCTCTGTTTTTTGTCCCTCCCTAGGTCTAAGTGGACAGCCTGGAGACATTGAGAAGCGGAAAACAGAGTTTGGGGAAAATTTAATACCGCCCAAAAAGCCCAAAACTTTCTTACAGTTAGTGTGGGAGGCGCTACAGGATGTCACACTGATTATCCTAGAAGTGGCAGCCATAGTTTCACTAGGCCTTTCTTTTTATAGACCTCCAGATGCCGAAAGAGAACGTAAGCAACACTTCATTACAATCCTATTTCCTATTATTTTTATTGATCCGTGTTACTGTTTGTTGGTATTAACCCATTTATGTTTGGTATCTATTTTGAATGTTCTATGTTAAACCAATGTTTGACAGTTGCGTGTCCCTGACTCATTCCTCTCGCTAATTTATTTCATGGTAATATCTTATGAAACGTCCTCTTTTATTAATGTTTTACACTGCATTTATTCTTCTCGATGTGTGCATGTAATTGTGTCTGAGTGATGGGATGATGTGATAAGAGGGGGGGGGGGGGGATTTATGTGAGAGTTGTTAGTGAACTTGTATTAAGATTGCCCCCCCCCCCCCCCCCCCCCGTCCCTCTGCAGACTGTGGAAGGGCAGCTGGCGGTGTGGAGGATGAAACTGAGTCAGAAGCAGGCTGGATCGAGGGCGCCGCCATTCTTCTGTCAGTTATCTGCGTTGTGCTGGTGACGGCGTTCAACGACTGGAGCAAAGAGAAGCAGTTTAGGGGCCTACAGAGCCGCATTGAGCAGGAGCAGAAATTTACCGTCGTCCGTGGAGGACAAGTTATCCAAATTCCTGTGGCTGAGATCGTGGTCGGCGACGTTGCACAAATAAAATATGGTAAGAAGAGATAGTGATTTGTATTGAAGTCATGTTTCTTTGATGGATAGAATATAAAGAATGCTTAGGATGAATACCATGAAATCCAAAGTTCGTTAAAAAAATAACGTTTATGTACACTATTGTTCTTCCAAATTAAAGATGTCTTTTTTAACGCGTGTGCGTTTCAGGCGACCTTTTGCCTACTGACGGAATCCTGATCCAAGGCAACGATCTTAGGCTTGATGAGAGCTCACTCACAGGGGAGTCGGACCTTGTCAAGAAAACGCAAGAAAAAGATCCAATGATGTTATCAGGTAACATGAAGCCTCAGTTTAATTTACCATAAATCAAATCATTTGAGTTCTCTCATTGCTGGTTGTTAACAGAAGACAATGAAGGTTGGGATTTTTTGAAACTTTGACTGGCATCTTAATATACTATCTTTAAAATTGACTGAGCTGAATTAATTTCAAAGTAATTAACTACACGAAGCTGTATTCATCAGTATTCAGTGTAGTACACAGCTCCTGCTCTGATGATAGTTTGCTTATTCTTTTAGAGATGAGTCTCTATCTATATTCAATGGCGTGATCTAAATTTGCATGGCTTTAGTGACGAACTGGATTAGAATTGAAAGTTATATGGGGGTCCCGATCCTGCTGCTCAGTGTTCAATTAGCAGCCGTATGAAACTCCCCAGATGTAAAACCGTAATGGATTCAGTTTTGCTGTGTGGAGAGTCCACAAAGCCCCTTCAGCGCTGTGTTTGTGCTGTCGCGTAGCTTTGTTTTCACTCTACTCAGAACCCTAGAAGAAGTGTGTAGGAATTCTGCAGAAACACTTCTTGTTTGGTTCATCTGGCTCTCTACTGGCACCACTCCAAGAAGGGAGGAGTGTGTGTGTGTGTGTGTGTGTGTGTGTGTGTGTGTGTGTGTGTGTGTGTGTGTGTGTGTGTGTGTGTGTGTGTGTGTGTGTGTGTGTGTGTGTGTGTGTGTGTGTGTGTGTGTGTGTGTGTGTGTGTGTGTGTGTGTGTGTGTGTGTGTGTGTGTGTGTGTGTGTGTGTGTGTGTGTGTGTGTGTGTGTGTGTGTGTGTGTGTGTGTGTGTGTGTGTGTGTGTGTGTGTGTGTGTGTGTGTGTGTGTGTGTGTGTGTGTGTGTGTGTGTGTGTGTGTGTGTGTGTACGTACACACACATTGCTCCAACACTGCTTTTTGATTTCCCTTAAGACAGGCTGTAACCCTTCTGCACTCACTCTCACGAATGAAAGGAAGGCATCCTCTAATTAACAGAGGCATGAGAGAACTTTTAAATGTTTTGTACTTTTCACTCTCTTTTCCTCTGATTTAAGCTTGTTTTCTCTTCTGTTGTTTGCCTTTTCTGTATAAATCTGAGAGGGAATGCCGACACGGAGATCTCTGGGGGAACCCCTGTTGTAGCCTCTCAGATTCCCATTAATTCACCCAGACAATTAGCTTTTGATTAAAGGCTGCTGATTAAAAGTTTTGAGGATATATTTGCATCTGTGACTGTTTCTTTCTCTATTTGTGTTCACTGCCTCCATCTGAAAACCTATTTTGTCCTTGTGTGTAGCATAATAAACGACTTGTAACTCTGGCAAAGCCACCTTCTCAGTGAGCGAGGGAATCTTTCTCCACATTTAGTCTGAACCTAAATGAAAAAGTCTTGGGAGCAAAGTGTCAGTCAGATACTGTGCGTCCTCTATCCCTCCCTCACTGACTTGCATTTTATTTTCCTCCTCTGTCCAAAGGCACCCATGTAATGGAAGGCTCAGGGAAAATGTTGGTCACTGCTGTGGGTGTCAACTCTCAAACTGGAATTATATTCACTTTACTTGGGACCGCGGAGGATGACGAAGAGGATGAAGAGGAGAAGAAAAAGGAAAAGGAGGAGAAGAAAAAACAGAGAAAAAGTTAGTATCCGCTCCTTATTTCCCATCCGCGTTCTGTTGGTCACATGTTCCCGTGGAGTTTTCCATTTTCTACCACCGGTTTTGCATTTTGCATAAAGAGTTTTTTTTATATTGAAAGCACAAAGGGCTGTGCAGAAAATAGTAGTACTTGACAGAGTTGCATGCACACTAATAATACAGGTTTGACTACTTACACAAGTTTGGGGCCCTCTTTAGGAGCACAGAAGCCGATTCAAGGTCCAGGGGTGAGCTGAAAGAGATCCTGCAGTTACTTTTCATTCTTTTCATTATCGATTTAATACATTAGTCAGAAAGTAGTGAAGATGCCCTTTACAATTTCCCACAGTCCAAGTTGATGCTGAAAATGGTTTGATGATCTGTCATACAATCACAGACAAACCAAAGAGAACTGACATAGTTATCCACCTGATATACATACATAGTATTTGAAGTAGTGGTTAATAGTACAGGTACTGTGTATTGCCCAATTGTTTTTTTAAGTACTACAACTGACTCGACGGTGCTTTTTTCCACAGACAAGAAGCAGGAGGCTTCTGCGGAAAATCGTAAGAAAGGTAAGCTTGCCCATACATGCACCCACCACACACACACACACACACACACACACACTCGTATATAACTGCTTTACAGCTGAGCACTTACCGTCATGTTTTAGCCTTCATTTTTATCAATGGCTCCCTCCTGGGAGGATGGATATAGGTTAAAGCCTCAATTTGTTTTTAATTGGCTGCAGTGGTTTTATGCAAGTAATGAGAAGTTGCGTAATTTTGCATGTCAGTTTGTTGGTACGGGCTGTTCTTGCCGATCCATTGTACTGTCTGTCCCTCTTTTCTCGTCCTTGCCTGGCACATTGCGCTTTGAGCAGCAGGTGCTACTGAATCCAGTTATAGCGATTAGTGATGAGGAGATTAAAGCCACGCAACAATTCTGGAGCCAGAACATCTGCTTTCCCACCCATCTCTCTCCCTCAGGCCCCCACAATTTGATTTCTATTGATGCCCCAATCTGAGCTATTCACAGTCAAACTGTAAGACTTGCACAATTTCAGACTGACAACAACGATAATGAGGCTGTTTAGTGGTAACTCGGCCAGCTAGCCAGGCTTGTAGTCCTGCCGGGACTCTATGATCAGTTGTGCTTGGGTCTGTGACCACAACCCTGGCGTGAGTCCCTGGTGCACAGATTCCCTCTGCCTGCCAGGAATCAACAGTAATCCTTTAGACTGAGATTACACAGGCCATGTAAGAGCAGAACAAGCCGCAGTCCACAGCAGCTGCAGCAGTAGCCCAGTGTTAATGCCCTACCTCTTCCTGCTACATACATTCACGCACAATACCGTGCAGCTGTCCACACCATAGTAAATATGGCTTTCCGCATTGACAAATTGGACATGTGCTGCCTACGCTCATAAAAAAAGCAAAAGTCCAGGAATGACACCCAAACAGTAATAATTTCAGCAAAAATGAGAGAGATGGAAAAGTGGCAGTTGTCCTGCGGCGCTAGTGCTCGACAGAGCTAATGATTTTATCGTGGTGAGTGACACGACAGAGACCCGCCCCTGCCGGCTTGTCGACTGCCTCTCCTCCGTCCTTTGCCATCAGGCTTTGTGTTTCCAAGGTTACCTGGTTAGATATGGGTTTGGGATTCCTGACAGTTCTGCGCGCAAGGGATGGGGGGTCCTGGGGGGGGATGTTGGGTCCTGGGGGGGGATGTTGGGTCCTGGGGGGGGATGTTGGGTCCTGGGGGGGATGTTGGGTCCTGGGGGGGGGATGTTGGGGAAGAGATGAAAAGGATTTATGGGGATTTAACTGGCTGTGGTTGCTGTCGAAGGCGGCGATTCCTCAGACGGATCCCAATGCTACTAGCTAGTCGACCTGTTCTTACTTAAATCTCAAGGTGGGAGTATGGTAATTACACTTCCTCGTCTTCCAGCTAATTATTGTACAGTCAGATCACTGCAAACATAATTGCAGTGACATTTCCCAAGTCCCATGGATAAAAGGGAAGCAGAAAAAGAGCATGCTAACATTTTGAGTGCTGTGACATCTTCTTTTACTCTTGTAAGTCTTTCCTTGAGATATAGTGCGTTATTGTGTCACACAGTACTTTTTTCATGCTGCGACTCCGCTAAATCAGATAAATAAATAACTTTGGGATCAAATCTAGTCCCAACCTGTTGTTGATAAACGTGTTCTTCGTAACACAACCATAACAGAAAGTATAGACAGTTAGAATATGAATAGTTTTTTACTTAAATAAAGTAAAAAAACTATTCTGTTTGTTATTTGACCACATACAGTTCATTCATTCCCTTGGTGTAACAGTGACGTTTTTATTTCAGGTCTTGCAAATGTAAGCAAATAGGCAAATCTAAACCGGCTTCATGCGGTGGCTGAGTGAAGGCTGCAGCTCTTGTGTGTTCTTTGGGTTATGCTGATTTGTTAAAACTACTAGACTGGTTCGCTGTTTTTTTTTTTTTTTTAAATCCTGGAATCTGTTTGAATATGAAAATAAAAATCAAATTTTATACATTCAAATGACGCGCATCACTTGATGCCACTAAAATGTCATAGCATTATGGTGCGACTGTCGGGTCGCTTCATTTAACAACTTCAATCTCGTCCCTTGCTGCAGCTAAAGCACAGGATGGGGCTGCAATGGAAATGCAGCCACTGAACAGTGATGAGGGAGGCGAGGAGGAGAAGAAGAAAACCGGCCCTCCCAAGAAAGAGAAGTCTGTTCTCCAGGGCAAACTGACCAAACTAGCCGTACAGATTGGCAAAGCGGGTGAGTTGGACAAAAACATGTGATTGTGGCACAGCTGAATGCTATGTGCTGGTACGCTAGGATCCCCTCGTTTTGTCGTCTACATCTCCAACGTTCTATAACGTTTGATGTACTCGGCCGAT
This sequence comes from Leptoclinus maculatus, assembly GCA_032191485.1. Taxonomy (NCBI): domain Eukaryota; kingdom Metazoa; phylum Chordata; class Actinopteri; order Perciformes; family Stichaeidae; genus Leptoclinus; species Leptoclinus maculatus. The sequence continues at coordinate 9,042,619 of JAVDOI010000019.1, read as the reverse complement.
ACATTTTTCCAATTGCCCGACCCTAGTAAATGAGGTTAAAATGATTGATTGATCCGCTTCTTTTTTTTCTCTGTCTATTCTCTCTCTCATTCCCCCCTCAGGACTGGTTATGTCAGCCATCACTGTCATTATCCTGGTGGTGCTGTTTGTAGTTGACACCTTCTGGATCCAGAATCTGCCCTGGGTCAAGGACTGCACACCCATTTACATTCAGTTCTTCGTGAAATTCTTCATCATTGGCGTCACTGTTCTGGTGGTGGCTGTTCCCGAAGGCCTACCACTTGCTGTAACAATCTCCCTGGCATACTCTGTTAAGGTAAAGTCTCCTAGCCAAGTGACTTTGTGGCCAATGCTGACCAGCTTACACTTCAGCCTATTACAACTAGCCGGCCAGGCTGTTAAGACAGGGAGACTTGGCTAACTGATACCCTAAAGCCAAGCTATGATCCCTTGTGCTGAAGTTGTTAGCCAACAGAGGGCTTCATCCAATCAAGGAACTACTCATTTCAATCTTGTAGCCTTTTATGCACATATTTCTTTTTGCCCCAAATGTTAAAATGTTGTCCAGCACAGAAAATATACTGTTAAATTTCTGCATTTATGTGTGTTTAATCCTTTGATTTATTGTTTTATATTCCCACAGAAAATGATGAAAGACAACAACCTGGTACGTCACTTGGATGCCTGTGAGACTATGGGCAATGCTACCGCCATCTGCTCTGACAAGACGGGTACGCTCACCATGAACCGCATGACTGTGGTGCAGGCCTTCATCGCTGAAAAGCACTTCAGGAAGGTCCCTGAACCAGAGAGCATCCCTCCCTCCATTTTAGACATGCTGATTCTGGGTATCGCAGTCAATTGCGCCTACACTACTAACATCATGGTAGGCCTGAGGAAAGCAATGTGCCTCTAATTAATGTCTCATCGTGAATATCGCCTTGTCGCGTTTTTGGCTTTCGAAACATACTTATTGTCTTCCTACCTTTTTTTTTTTTTTTTTCTTCAGTCTCCAGAGAAAGAAGGGGGCCTGCCACGGCAAGTGGGTAACAAGACCGAATGTTCCTTGCTTGGCTTTTCCCGTGACCTGAAGCGCGACTACCAGGCTATACGCAACGAGATCCCCGAAGAGAAACTGCACAAAGTCTACACCTTCAACTCAGTCCGCAAGTCTATGAGCACCGTGTTGAAGATGGCCGACGGCAGCTACCGTATGTTCAGCAAAGGGGCCTCAGAAATTCTCCTAAAAAAGTAATTTTGATTTATGTATTGCGTTGTATGGTTTGTGTTTATATCTGTGTTTCTCCTGGAGTTTGATACAGAAGAAACATGCACTGATGTGTAAGTGTGATCAGTTCTGTCCACATTATTTTTGTCACTGAAAGGTTATTCCATTGATTTGTTTTGTGTGGTCCGGTGGGCCAGACTTTGCAGTAAATTATATGTATAATGGCTTAAGAAGCTAAGAAGTTCAAGTGCATCCCACCCAAGCCCCTTACTTGGCGACTTAAAAACATGCGCTGAGAAAATGAGCCGGTAACAACTCTGTAAGCCTCTTAACCAAGCAGGCTTCTTTTTTAACCCACAGAGGGCTTAGTGTGACCTCTTATTACTGCAGCTCACCAACGCTTTGTCTTCTCCGGTGTCATCTAAATTATTTTATTCATTTAGGATTCTGCACCCATCTCCTCCTTCATCCATATTTCTCAACTCTCTCTTAATGCCTTTCTTCCTCTGGCTATTCTTTTTACCTGCTTCTCTACTCTCGCATATTTAATATAAGATATTAATAATCCCTGTTTCGCCTACCAGGTGCTATAAAATCCTGACAGCAAATGGTGAGGCCAAGGTGTTCCGCCCTCGGGACAGAGATGACATGGTTAACAAAGTGATCGAGCCCATGGCTTCAGAGGGCCTGAGGACCATCTGCCTTGCGTACAGAGATTTCCCCGTCTCTGAGGGTGAGCCTGACTGGGACAATGAAAACGATATCCTCTCTGGACTGACCTGCCTCAGTGTGGTGGGCATTGAAGACCCCGTGAGACCCGAGGTTAGTGGCTACACGAGTGTGGTGGCTTACGTCACAGTTGCTTTTAATTTAACTGCGTACAGAGAAACCTCATTTCATAGACAAAATTGAGTTGCTTGTAACGGCTCACAATGGAAATGCAACCTGCTCGTGGGTACACTGAAAGCGTGTGAATATCACTAATGAATTTCACAGATGCGAACTGTTCAGTTTAGCACTAAAGATAAATCCTATAGTGGAACAAATTGCTTAGACATGGAGGAATTGACTGCTTTTTCAGCTGCACAAGATGCGACTGGATTTTGGGCCTGTGTTGTTGTCTTTATCGGCTCCCTAAGGATCAAGTTATGCTCGAAAAGGAGTTGTCTGTACGACACTTTGTGCGTCCATGTCTTGAAGGTAAAAGCGTGTATACCTGATCCGGAGAGGGTTTCCGAAGCTATTTGACCATCTGACGAGCACCGTTGAAGAAGCATACCGGCAGCCTTAACGGGTTCGCTTGCTCCACTGGACGGTTGGGAACCAAGGCTCTCTGAGTAAAACAAGAGAATTGAATGACAGGAGATGCTGCGTCAGCCATTTCTAAACACGAGGAGTGGCTCCACTTTGGCGCAAGCATCAAATACTGAACCAATACAAGCATTATGGATATTGAGGCGTTTGAGGCATTAGTTCCACAACTAAGTGGATGTTTGAAGTAGAAACGGGGTCATTAGCTTGCTAGATGCTCAACTTTCTTCTTCAGTCACTCATTTACTTTGGCTTTCTGCCATTTTATGATGGGCAGGTAGCATACACCCGACTGGTTTTGCTGGAATCAATTGCCTGTGGTTTTGAAGGGGCTGATAAGAGCAGTGAGACTGCAGCATACACTCCCTGTATGAATCTAAACCTGAACAAAATATATGTACAGAGATAAAAGCTGCAGATTTTGATGTTCCTAATGACCACTTTACCAAACGTCAACTTTAATTTGAATATCCCCACTGATATGCAAAACACGTTTTTTTTCTTCATTCATCGTGTTTTCGTTTTTCCTTCAGGTCCCAGACGCCATCAGGAAATGCCAGCGTGCTGGTATCACAGTGCGCATGGTGACTGGGGACAACATCAACACGGCACGAGCCATCGCCACCAAGTGTGGCATCCTACTGCCTGGAGATGACTTCCTCTGCATTGAGGGCAAAGAGTTCAACCGAAGGATACGCAATGAAAAAGGAGAGGTGGGCCCCAGCAAAAAAATGCTGCACATCAGAGACTGTTGAAAGTGTTCTGTTGGGATTCTATTCAAGTGTTGTCTCATGTTTCTAGATTGAACAAGAACGCATTGACAAGATTTGGCCCAAACTACGAGTACTGGCTCGCTCTTCCCCCACAGACAAACACACCTTAGTGAAAGGTAGTTCTGTTATTCTGGTATTGGAGAAACTAGTTTATTGTTTTGGGCTTCAATGTTTCATTTTGAATATTCATGTCGCACTTTTCCAGGTATTATTGACAGCACAGTGTTGGAACAACGACAAGTAGTAGCAGTGACAGGAGATGGCACTAACGATGGTCCTGCCTTGAAGAAAGCTGATGTTGGCTTTGCAATGGTGAGTTTTCTCTGTTTTTACTATCTTTTAATTAGACTAGAGGTCTAGTGAAAAGGATGACTGATTGAATATGCTGCGGATGAGATGCAGTCAGATTCTTGATCATCCTTTTATGTCTCCAGGGTATCGCCGGCACCGATGTAGCCAAGGAGGCATCTGACATCATCCTGACTGACGACAATTTCTCCAGCATCGTCAAGGCCGTCATGTGGGGACGCAACGTCTACGACAGCATCTCCAAGTTCCTTCAGTTTCAGCTGACTGTCAATGTGGTGGCTGTCATCGTAGCATTTACAGGAGCCTGCATCACACAGGTTAGCACAAACAAGAGTTGTTTCGTGTTGATAAAAAAAAGATTTAGTTCACTTCCACTCAACGGGCTAATGCAGCCTCCTTATTCCCCCCCCTCTTCTCAACCTAATTTGGTGCCTATCTCTCTCTCTCTCTCTGCCTCCAGGACTCTCCACTGAAGGCAGTACAGATGTTATGGGTCAACCTCATCATGGACACCTTTGCTTCACTAGCCCTGGCCACAGAGCCCCCTACAGAAGCCCTGCTGCTAAGGAAGCCATATGGCCGCAACAAGCCTCTCATCTCCCGCACCATGATGAAGAACATTTTGGGTCAGGGAGTGTTCCAGCTCATCACCATCTTTACTCTGCTCTTTGCGGGTAAGAAGCTATAGTTCTTCATGTACACAGAGCCAGTGGACTTGCTGTGCGTTTCCTGTGTAAATCCATCTTTATTTGAACACGTTCTCTTTCCGACTGTTCCTGTAGGAGAGAAGATATTTGATATAGACAACGGCAGAAATACACCCCTCCACGCCCCGCCTTCTGAACACTACACCATTGTCTTCAATACCTTTGTACTGATGCAGCTTTTCAACGAGATCAATGCCCGCAAGATCCACGGTGAAAGGAATGTCTTTGAAGGCATCTTCAACAACCTTATCTTCTGTAGTATTGTCTTTGGTACCTTCATTATCCAGGTAAAGTAGAATTCAGAGTTCTGTGGCTAACTTGTAGAGTTTGTGTGAATGTGCTTGGTGACTCATATGGGAGAAAAAAAAGACCATCGCTCCCACGAGACGAGTGGCTTGCAAATGTTAGATCTAAAAAAAAAAATAAAAAAAAAATGTCTCTAATTAATTCCGCCTCTCTTCCTGCTCCTCTAGATCGTCATAGTGCAGTTTGGTGGGAAGCCGTTCAGCTGCGTGGCTCTGACCATAGACCAGTGGCTATGGTGCACTTTCTTAGGCTTTGGCTCTCTACTATGGGGACAGGTATGATGTGACTATACAGCTGAGCTTCACCTTCAATTGGCCGGAGACAAAAAATATGGTATGACAGTGCCCCCCTGTGTTGGAGTTGGCGTAGTGGGTGACATATGGTGGCAGGTGTAACAATACAGTATGTTCCAAATTTTAATTTAGCCGTCTGAACTTGTTTGTCTCAATGTCAAAGATCTTTTACATTCGTGGAATCTGGAGTTTATTATTCCACTTTGTTCTGTTCTGTTGTGCATAAAATATCATTTTCTGTTTGTAATTCCTGACAATGAGAGATTGAGGTTTAAGATTATTCACTGCTGTTGCTGACAATGACAAGAGTCATAATAAATGTTTGATGTACAGTATTTATAGTTGGCTCTGACTGCCCACACTTATCCTACAGAGCAGTGCACATAATATGTCATTATCTACTCTCGTCAATTTAGCAAGAATGATGTCAAAACAGGGCTGCGCTGAGTTCCTGACAGTTGTAGGACTGACACTGTGGCTGTGTTGCCTCAGCTTTTAATAACTCAGTTCTGAAACTGTGGTTGGCTATTAAGTCAGTAACTTTTCTGTGGGAGGGCTTTTGGAGCCTCTGAGCAAACCAAATTACATCAAACTGGCTGGCTCACATCTAGCTTTGGCGTGGCAGCTTATTTCAGTTCCTTACTGGCTGCCCAGAAACGTGGCTCGTTCTGCCGTAATGAGATGCCACTGTGCCATTCTGAGGAGTGTGACGTAAGTGATAAGTCAGTGTTGCTCACGTAAATCCTGATGTCTTCCAGGTAATCTCTTCGATACCCACCAGCCGATTAAAATTCTTGAAAAGTGCAGGCCACGGCACCCAGAAAGAGGAGATCCCAGACGAGGAGCTGGACGAGCTGGAAGACAATGAGGAGATTGACCACGCTGAACGGGAGCTTCGCCGAGGCCAGATCCTCTGGTTCCGAGGCCTCAATCGCATCCAGACTCAGGTAACAATCTACCGACGATTCTGCGTACCACAGAGCACGACACCCACACACCAAAGGAATCAAAAGCCATACACCCTTTAACTCTATTACTCTTCCAGCTTAAAATCTATGTGTTGTTCTTTCTCTCTGCATTCTTAAAGAACGGCTTGTGCCCTAAAAACAAAAGCCCTTTTCTTCTAATTTCTTCCGTTCTGCTTCTGAACTAAAGCAGGTTCCTATGCCTATTTCTGACTCTATCTGCTAAAACACGACTAGTTTGAAGGTACTGGTGAGAAGCAAGTGGATTGGATGGGAAGCACAATAGAACAGCTGAATGTTCAAATAGTATTGGCATGGCTATAGCTGGAAGGATTCTGCAGAGAAAAGAGTGAAGAGTGCGGTCAGAGCTCCCTCCGATCAGTGCCTTTTAAACCCAACATCCCTTTTTTCTCTCTCTCTCTCTTTTTAACTGTAATGCCTGAATCCAATTTCCAAGTGACGTTTTTTTTCGTACTGGTGCCTTTTCTTTATTTTTTTCTCTCTTTTCTCTCTCCTCTGGCTTGTGTTGTGTTTTATTTCCTCTGGGCTTTCTCCTGTCATGCTGTCTGATTCTTTACAGATGGATGTAGTGAGTGCGTTCCAGAGTGGAACTTCCTTTCAGGGGGCTCTAAGGCGGCAGGCCTCCAACTCCAGCCAACAACAGCACGATGTAACCAATGTTTCTAGCCCTACACATGTAGCCTTTTCTACTACTACCACTACTGCCACTGCCGCCAACACCGCTTCTGCCACTGTGGGGTGTGAGTGCGTGTTCTCCTCTAGTGCATGAGACTTTTATCTCTTCTGTTCTTCTAACATCTTCCTCCTCCACTCGTTGACACTTTTACTCTCTCATGCCTCTTCTAATGTCTCCCTCCTGAAAACACCAAAAATACATCTTCCATATTGCTTTGATAATACTGCTGTATGTATGTGTATATATATATATATATGTATGTGTACCCTGTAACCAGGTCGCTTCTAGTGTCGAGGTGTTTTCTCTGTGTCATGTTTTCTGTTCTGCTTCTGCTTCGGTCTCAGAAATGAAAAAGGTTTTACTGTTATCTTGGGGGCGGGAGATTATCTACTATTTGACAAAAAAAAGATTTTCTGGATTGACCGTAACCAGGTTTGTCTGCAGCTGCCTCAGTCTGCTCTGTGCCGCCGTAGCACCCATGGGTCTGTGTCGCAGCTCTCTAGTCGGGTAAATGTTTTGAGTATATGCCCATGATCACGGCCTAAAACGATACAGACAAACCACGACACAGACCTCCTGTGAGAAAATGCATCAGAGTGTCAGTGGATGTCTTGTCAGTCAGTGGACTAATGGCCTTTTCTCCTCCCAGCTGTGGCTGTTTTTGGGAGTTTGTTGTGAAAAAGAGGGTGTGTGTGTGTGTGTGTGTGTGTGTGTGAAGAGAAGGGAGGGGGGGCGCAAGGGATAGGCTCCAAAAAAGAAGCCGATAGATGAGCAGCTGCAGTTTGTTGGTGTGTTTGGATGTGCATAGTTTTTTTGAAAGGTCTGACGGCCTTCGTGCCAGTCGTCCATTCAGCGTAGAAGATCACTACGAACGAGGGCGGACACGGATCATTTGATGATGGTATTTCCAAAGGCCTTCCTCCTGTGTGGCTGTTGACTCTTTTTCTCTTTCAGATCTTCCCAGGCAGACCATCTGACCAGCAGGGGATTTTAAATGTCTAACAGATGTCACGAAAAGAGCTTAATGGAATAAATGACTGTGCTCTTGAATGTAAACATGTGGGACTTTCCCCCAGACACATTTACAGCAGATCCAATGTTGTTGTTTCTTCCCCTGGCATATTGCAAAAAAAAAAATGCTGCAATGCTGCAGTAATGTTTTAGGTCTCCGTCTCAGGTGGGACTCCTGGGAATCTCTTTGACCTTACGGGTGCTTTGCTTCTAAAACTCTCAACTTTTCCTTTTAGGTTGCTCTTAAGAAGTCTTTTTTTTTTTCTCTGTGAATATTGTTTGTTGGCAGAATGTGGCCACCTGGCAATGTTTTGCCTGAAACAAATGAATACCACTGACTCCCCACATATTCTTCTTTAGATTCTGTGAAATGTGTCATGGGCTATACTCAAAGGTTTACTACCATTGAACACAAGGTAGCGCCACGCTCTGCATGGGTTCAAAGTCTCTGGTCTCGTTTGTGAGTTTTTTCTCTTTGTGCTGTTTTTGACATGTATACCAGCTTGTAGACATGCTTGGCTGCCGCAGCTTTTTTTGTTTTTACTCCACAAAACATAAGCTGTAACTGACCATCCCTTTCTTTCTGTCTCTCTCTCTCTCTCTTGTTCTTTCTTTCTGTCTCTTCCTGTCATGTCTTTCTCTCTCCTCACTTTTTCCTGAGCATGTCCAAAAAAGCAAACTCTTCAAGCCTCTGTCCCTTTTATCTTTGTTCTTGTCTTAAGAACAGCATTCCTCTTGGCTCAGTTTCCCTTTGCATTTTGATTAATCAGACACAGGCCTCTACCACGTGTTTTGTGACATACTACTACTGTACTCACAAAAAAAAGAAAACCTATATTGCATTGGGTTTGACACTGGTTTGTACCCTTGGCAAGACATTGGCTGATTTACTACATGACTGTTAAGAATAGTTTCTCGCCAAGCACAAAGACAAGTGTACGGTTTGTCTCCACCGGACGCAACTCCAGTTTTCCTTTTCTCTGAAACACTGCGATAAGAACTTTCAGTCTGTCACACACTACGGCTACCTGAAGTCCTTTTTGTGGCTCAACTAGCTCATTGCTTTTACTTGTAGTCCAGAATACGGTGACATTTCTAGATTTTGAAATGTGGTACTCTAGAGTAAATATATTGGCAGAACAGGGTGAATTAGAGAAACAGGAAGTGAAACGCAGACAGAGGTTTAGCTGAAATAAATGTAACTGAAGAATATCTTGATACTTTTTTTGACACTATGAACTTTCAGGTGGTTTTCGAGGTTAACATAGTCCAGACAATATGTAGGACAACATAGTTAAATTGGTATTACAACTTGACAAAACTGCACACCTGCACGAGAGTTATCCCTGTCACAGATTCTTGCCCCTAAAACTCACCTATTATTGACCCAATAAAACCTGCGCCCTCGTTTGTTATCGCTGTTGTGATCCAGGTGTTCAAATTCAAAACGCACACGCGTCATGGCTGAATGTGACTAAAACTCTGCGCCCTGTCCCTTCTCCCTCCCTCCAGATCCGGGTGGTGAATGCATTCCGCAGCTCCGTCTCCCTCTATGAGGGGATGGAGAAGCCCGAGTCGCGATCATCAATCCACAACTTCATGACCCACCCTGAATTTCGGATAGAGGACTCTGAGCCCCATATTCCCCTCATAGATGACACCGACGCAGAGGACGACGCTCCCACCAAGCGCAACTCCTCCAGCCCCCGCAACACCACGCCCACGCCGCCCTCGCCCACCACCACCACCGTCGCCCCCACCACGCCCGTCTCTCCCTCCCCCACGCCCGTCTCTCCCTCCCCCAACCAGAACAATAATGCTGTGGAGAGCAGCAACCACCTCCTCCCAGAGGGCCCCAAATCAGGAACCCCCTCGGCCCCGGGGAGCCCCCTACACAGCCTGGAGACCTCCCTTTGATCTGACCCCCACACCACCCCACCACCCCCCCCACACTTTTCTACCCGCCACCAAGGAGCTCAACTCAAACAAAGCGAAGGAACACTTGGCGAAGAGAGACGGAGGGCTAGAAGGAGAGCGCAGTCTTGTGAGCTTGGCTTGGGCTGGACTAAAAGAACAGCAAACATTCAGAGGAATGTACGGCTTGGTGTGGATGCTTTGGTCTTCTTTTCTTTTTGGTTCTTATTCAAACCCCCGCTGCAACACAAGGACTCTGTCTCCACCCCTCCCTCCTTGGTAACTTTTGTTTTTCTCGGTAAACAAGGGGTGAATTTAAACTCAGATTGAAAGTGACCTGTTTTTATTGTTCTATTAATATTATTATTATTATTTTAATTGAGAAGGGGAGGTCCCCCTCCTGGCTTGAAGATGGTCTGTAAGAATTATGAAAGAACCTTTTAGCTTCTCTTTTATCTGAATGGTGTTGTATATTTATCTCTTTGGCCCTTGCTCATTCAAAACTTATTTCTGCTCCATTGGCTGTTAATATTTTGAGTTATTTATGTTTTTTGGAAAAAGCAGGTCTGTTTACAAAGTTTGTAGATACTTTTTTTCAGTTTGTAGGCAAAAGAGCTTCCTGATGTATGATGCAGAAAACTGGGACAGAATAAAAAAAAAAAATGAATGAGAGGATTATTTCAGATACTGCTGTATTTTCAGGAGAAAAGGGTGTTTCTATTGAAACTTAACTATTTTTGCCTGCAAGTTTTATTTGTTATATATATTTGTAGATAAATGTAGAACCTTCTAGCCAAACCGATAAACACTAAGGCTTGTATAGAAAAGAGGTCCACCGGGTGAGGGGTTTTCACAGGGGACGGGAAAGACAAGTAGGGCCTCTGTCCACTAACATTGCTATGAATATTTACTTCTTCCATTTCTTCGATAGTTTTCACGTGCACAAAAACCTTCTGGAGTTCTGGATTCTCTTTTCATTCATTATGTTGTGTTCAAGGATTTCCACATGTTGAAAGGTTCACTAATTAAAGGGAGTTGAGAATAGTTTCCGGGCCCGTATTTAGCAAGCATCACAGACTGACACCTAGAATCAAGCTGAAACAAAGTCTTACCTCGGAGTCGGACGTGTGGTCCTCCATGAAGCCTCCTACAGTTGCTTTCAGCAGGAAGTAGAAGTAGATTTTTTGTGGTTTTACAACACTGTAACGTAAAATGAAAATGTCGTCTTGTAGTAGTTATTAGTCACATTCAAAAGAGGCTGATGGAGATTATTTGATGCAGGGAACACTCATGAGTGTATCAGTACTTTATGCATGTTAACGCTTACAATTTGTTTTTGCCAAAGCTCATAAAAACACTAAAATGACTTAAAGTTTGTCACCTTTTTTTTTTTTTTATTACAACAATTTGAGTTGAATAACGCTAGTCAGCCAGTGCGCCTATTTATTTTTCCAATAAGAAGTTTATATAGACTTAACATGAATGTGCCTTGGCTACAATAACAATTTAGGCGATGCTTTGTCCCTTCATTTCCCACCTCCAGGTAACTCCACAGATTAAACACTGTTACTCCTACAGCTAAACGTAGGACCAAATAAGCCTCATGCTGATCCTTCTGGGCCAGTTGGGAAAGAGATTCTCTCTCTGGATGCTTGATAAATATGGACCCTGGTCCTCGTTTTTTTTTTTTTTTTTTTTTTTTAAATTGGTGCATTTAATTTATGTTTTTGTTTCTCTCAGCAAAACGTTCGCCCCCCCCCCCCCCCCCCTGCCAATGTACAATATTGACATTTGTTTACTCAGGCATAGAAAAAGTATTTAATTTCAAAAAGGAATCTAAAAAGAAAGACTTTGTGTATTTAGATAGTGAATTATTGTCTTGGTTTAAAAAAAAAAAAGCAAGTGAATTATTTTCATATTTCATTCAATCTTTTAAGATCATGCCTTAGGGAATACTTAATTTTACTCCTCCGAGTTCTAGTTTGTTGGCATTTAAAAAAACGTGGGGGAAAATAGGCTTTTCTTTCCCAACCCTGTCCATAAGACTCCTTTCACCATGGATAAATGTTGCTGCATTTGATTTGTTTGTAAAATATTTTTGACACCTGATGTACTGGAAACGCTAAAGAATTGGACATTTTTCAAGAATAAAGTCTAGAGCATACACTGGTATCTATCTGCACAGGGTACTTTATTTCATAGCGTTCCTTGGGGAAAAAATAATTTTGATACAAATCATAATAAAAAGTGTACCTTTGTATTTTTATGACAATACTGATGATACCTTTCATCGTACGAAACCGATTTTGGATGATTTGACACCAATCACGTTATATGGGAAGGGTTTTGGCCACTAAAATGTGTGTTCTGGAATATTCATCTCAGGGTGCAAATGGTGTGAAAGAGAACAAGCCTCCGTTAGTTTGTATATTACCACACTTAATTAAAAATGTTTGGGATGGTGCTTGTCAACCACACAGGATGACTTGGGCAGCAGGCTGCACATTATTCCTGCAGCCTCCTGGCCATCTTCACCTTTAGGGCCGTGGACAGGGGAAGGAGTTCGAGATGTTAAATCACAACGTCCTCTGAGGAAATGCTTTGTTTTACAGATGACAAAATAGCAGCAAGGATTGCATAAAAAAAAAAGAGAAATTGAAAAGACGAGCGGAATCCATATGAGGAGTTTGTTCTGTAGCTTCTTCCTGTAATGGGAAAGAATGTTTTTCCATCTGTTTTATGGATTATTATTTTTTTATCTTTTAACATTTGGAAATAAAAGTACTTCATGTCTGTTTATCTTGAGCATTTTAAATGGATATCGTGATTGGATTTACATTTGAAACTTGTCGAGTAATGTGTATGGTTTTTAAAAATAAAAAATGTATTTAGCCTAACTGCAGGGCTATGTTTTTCATTTACCGTGCAGTATTTATTGGAATGGAGTTATGTATTCAAATGAGGACCCTTACTTTCTGCAGTGAAGGCACGCAAACATCTTGCAGAAAATCCCGGTCTTGAGTGAATCCATGCATGACGGGACTGCGTCATTAACGGACATAGTCAAATCAACGTAATTAACACAATGACAACCACAAAGTCACATACATTCATATGACAACAAAGCATGACAAATCAATCCAGCAAACCTGCAGCGGATCCACGTGTGCCCGGAAGCCGGCCGGTGTCCGGAAGCCGGCCGGTGTCCGGAAGCCGGCCGGTGTCCGGAAGCCGGCCGGTGTCCGGAAGCCGGCCGGTGTCCGGAAGCCGGCCGGTGTCCGGAAGCCGGCCGGTGTCCGGAAGCCGGCCGGTGTCCGGACGGTCTTAGTTCTTAGAGGGTAGACTTCTAGCCACTTTGTGAAGTAGTCCACACACATACGTAACCATTGTTGGATCCATCCTCTCAAAGCACATATGCAGAAATAGAAATAACAGCTAGGGACAAAAAAACTAAACAGATAAAGGTAGCACCTCCCAGTGGGGGAAGCTGAAAAAGTCATAGTATATTGTTGAAAAAGGTCATGGTATAGTACAGGCCTGGCCAACCCGCGGCTCCCGAGCCGCATGCGGCTCTTTGCCTAGTTTCATGCGGCTCTTACGTTCATATCGAAGTTTGTGTTTGTGTTTTTTTTTTTAATGTGCGTGTTCGCTTCGCTTGAGTTCAATACGGTATTTTCGTCAAACGCGCAAGGGGAGGACTGGGGGGAAAAAAGTGGCCCGGGAGTTACTGTGTCAGACCGGCCCACTCGGTATTTTTTCACTCGCATTAATGCTTAGTTTATCGCGCGTTAATACATGGAGCAGACATTTGTATCACAGTGTTTTTATTGTATAGGTTAAGGACTGTGGTCTTTATAGCAATTTGATTCTTTGAAGACATCATAAAGATATTTAACTTTCACATCTGAAATTACAAGAGCTCTGCTCTGTGATGTCTTTCCTTGTCTCTCCCCCCTGTGTCACGGTGTGGGTACATCGCACTGGTGAAATCAGAATACCCTTATTTGATTGGCTAAACTGCATCACGTGACGTGATTTACAACGCATTGGTCGGTGTGTTTTTTTTCGCACGTGTTGAGTAGGCTAGAGCAGTGGTACCCAACCTCCTGATAGATGTTTTATTTTGAAAAATTACCGGATTCTCTCCCAATTTCATCCGCCTGTGGCTCTTGACACATGTCAAGACGCTTGTCTCGGTCACGTGATATGTTAATTAAGCCCACAAGTTAGCGAAAATGAGTAAAAAACTTTTGGAGAGCTTCTTTGCAAAGGGGAAAAGCCCACTAAGGAGACAGAAGAAGAGCCTACAACTTCCAAGAAAAAGAAAGCTTCATTTAACAGACAATATCAGGAGTCTAATTAAATATCAGGAGTAATTCTGACGCGCCAAACCCGCTCTGCATAATATGTGACGACAGAGGAAGAGGAAGATCAGCTGCTGGAGATTGTAAATGACGGTGGGTGGCCTTAAAAGTATGTTTGAGACAACAACTCTGCTGGTGTTTTGGATTGACATTTAATAACACCTAAAACAAAGTTAGACTGACGGAAGAGATTAGATGAGTAAAGAAGTTGGAAACCATGAGTGTGAATACAGATTGTGAGGAGTAGTATAAATATCAGTCAGTGATTATTGACTTTGGGTATTTAGGTATTGGAGTAAATTTAACGTGTTCTGTGAAGCATAGAATATAGTCGTGGCCGGCGATGTCAGAGGGAGGGCCTGTTGGTGATGGAGGTGGGCCGGTATTGGACCATCCCAACCCCGTCGGCCTACCGGGGATTTTCCCGGTATCCCCGATGGCCAGTCCGCCCCTGTTCTACCCTGAAACACGTGAAATCAAAGCATCGATCTGTTCTGACTGACACCCATGTGAAAGAATTGCTTCGAGTGGCAACAACGGAATACAAGCCAGATTTGAAGAAGATTGTTCAAGGCAAGGAAGTCCCACTAAGCAACATGCATAGTAAAAGAAAAATTCTATTGTAAATTATTATATTTTTGTTTGTGGACTTGGTTGAACTGAGAGTTTGTGTGTGTGAGACAGTGCACACAATGTTCATTGTTGAAAATGACTGGCCTGTGGTCTTAGTACTGTAGGAGTCAATTTCTGTCATTATCATGTTGGTGTGTGACATTTACAATAAATCTGGCTGAGCAGAGGTCTGTGTGTGTGTGTGTGTGTGTGAGGAAGGGATGGGGTGATGTTCATGTGTGCCCATGTGTATGATGTGGCTCTTTGCGGTAACACAGCAAAAAATGTGGCTCTTAGTCTCTGACTGGTTGGCCACCCCTGGTATAGTATGTCGAAAAAAGTAATTGAATATTATGTCGCAAAAAGTTATTAAATAGTCATAGTCATAGTATAGCATGTCGAAAAAGGAAATTGTATAGTATGTTGAAAAACGTCATAATGAAGTCATACTATAGCATGCATTTGCATTTCTCTCAATGTAGCCTACTCACACAGAAACAAATAATATGGATAACAATAAAAGCAGTTATAGAATTACTTCAACAATTAATAGATTATCAAAAATCTTGCCATTACATTTTCTGACGATCTATTAATTCAATAATCGATTTATAATTTCAGCTCTAGATAAAATGTACAATAGATTAACAACATTACATGTCATTTCACATCCACACCAGCAGAGAGCAGTGGACTCCGCGTGTAGCTCTTTTAACAAAGATTGTGTATTGTTGGGGTGAGTCGCTTCAGTCTTGGCTTCAGTCTTGGCTTCTTGACGGGGTGGTAAAGACCTCAACAAGGTACGCTGCTGGGACTTCTCAGTCTGGCGACAATTATAACTTGACGTCTTTATCGCTGATCAATTTTGATAAACGCGTGTGGAACCCGGAAGTTGCAACAGAGTGAGACGTCCGTGCTCTTCTTCCTCCTTGTCGCAAACTGTCGTTCCTTTCCGCTCTGCATGTATTCCTTCTGCAGTAATGGACTCTAAACACTGGGCGAAGGTCTGCTAACCACAAGTCGCGACATTTCTGTAAGTGCTGCAGTCTTCTACAGTGTCAGCCTCTTAAAACAAACATAGAACCAGTTTAATGGAGGATTAAAGCTGTGTTTGGCTCTCGTAAATCGGACGTTATTCGATATTCCCCTTGAATCGCTCAGTGTTTAGCTGAACTTACTGCATCGTTGAATCCCTAATCGAGTGTCAGTGAGAAGCCCACACAGATGCACCTTAAATTATCATGCTGTACATTGATGTATTACTGTCAACACCGCAGGTTTGGAGGCAGCATCACTCCTGATTACGCCTCCACTTACCATACTTTGTTGTTTGTTGTTGCTCGTGAACCCCACCTCTCTCAGAGGCAGGAATGAGACTCCATCACCCCTGAGCTCAAGATGAGAGAGTGGTGGGTTCACGTGGGTTTGATCTGCATCCCGCTGGTGGCCGTCTACCTTCACATCCCGCCCCCTCAACTGTCACCTTCCCTGCAGAAGTGGCACAGTGCCGGTGAGGTGTTTCACTTCAGAGGCAGGGAAATCTTCTACAGAGGTAAGAGGGGGATTTGAAGTTGCCTCCATGCACATTGTGTTATTGCTTAAATTACATCCATGGGTTGTCAAGAGCCTTGTAATGGTAGTCAACTGAGACTAGGGCTGACAATAGTACAACAACACAGTCAAACAGGGAGTGCAACAGCATGACAGAAGTACAGTACAGTGGCATCCTCATATGCCACACGTGTGCTTATCATACATGCGCTTCTCTTTTCTCCTCAAACCAGATTCCTATGGTGCTTTGGGAAGCTCTGACGTCATCATTCTGCTCCATGGCTTCCCTACGTCCAGCTTCGACTGGAACAAGGTACCCACTGCACACGCTCAGTACACCGCTCCATTAAAAAAACATCTTTATGTGACAAGCTTTTTCTTCTTTTTTTCTATACAGATCTGGGAGCCACTCATTCAGCGCTTCCATCGAGTTATTGCACTGGACTTCCTGGGTTTTGGCTTCAGTGACAAGCCAGTGAGTTAAGAAAACATGTTTCTTATACTTCCTGCATGATGCTCTGTTACTCCTCTTAACACGTGTTTTCCCATCCCAGCGACCCCACACGTACTCCATCTTCGAGCAGGCCAGTGTGGTGGAGGCCCTGGCGGCTCACTTGGGTCTGAGCAACCAGCGAGTGAATCTGGTGTCCCATGACTATGGAGACACTGTGGCCCTGGAGTTGCTCTACAGGTGTGCCACTATATTCATGCAAATGTCAAAAACAGAGTATAGATGATGAATTGCTAACCACTCTTCCTGTCTGTTGTTTTTTCTTTTTCTCCCAAACAGAAGTGACCAAAACCGCACAGGTCACCTGATCTTCAACAGCCTGTGTCTTTCCAATGGAGGTACAGTGCCGCCTATTGTCTTCGGGTCATGTTGTAGATAGCAGGTCAGTGCTGACTCTTTTATTTCCAACAGGATTATTCCCAGAAACACATTACCCACGTTTGCTGCAGACGGTGAGTCACCTTTGTTTTCTTCATCCTGCCAATTTGTTATATTTCAAAAAGTAAAATTTGGTTGATTGGCTGTCAAAGTTCTCACTGAGACCTTTTTGTTTTGCCTCCAAAAGCTTCTGAAGGACTCTAGTATTCTGGCTCTACTTCTGACGCGTCTCACCAACTATAAGATCTTCGAAAAAGGGTAAGAGAACCAGAGTTTTCTTTGAAATTGGGAGATTGAAATACATGTTTGTACCAGTATGTAAGTGCATAAATATATTGTTTTGTTTTCTGTTGACTGGTAGGATCGGAGACGTGTTCGGTCCGTACACGCAGCCCACAGACGCTGAGTTCTGGGACATGTGGACAGGTTTACGCTACAACGATGGCAACTTAGTGTTAGACAGGTGTGTGTTTGCTTTGTATTCAAATGGCCTTAATTATCTTTGTTGCTCTTCATCTTTGTTCACTCGTTTTGTCTTCTGTGCCTCTCTCAGTATTCTGCAGTACATCAACCAGAGATTAAAACACAGAGATCGATGGGTGGGGACCCTCACTTCCACCATCGTCCCACGTGAGTTCACAGTGTCATCGTGGGATGTTTGTTGATAAATCAGAGGGTGGAAGCTCTTTCGTGTCGGCCAAACACTCCCTTAAGGTGTGTTAACCCAGCAGCCTCGGCCAGAGAGCCGCTGATTCTAAGCTGCTTAGCCTACAATGAGAAGCCTCGTCGTCCATCTGTGATCCGGCGCTCAGGACGGGGGTGTGTGTGTGTGTGTGTGTGTGTGTGTGTGTGTGTGTGTGTGTGTGTGTGTGTGTGTGTGTGTGTGTGTGCGTGCTACTGACACAGACCTCATGTCAGATGCAGCTAAAAGACATTAGCCAGGCTCTCTGAGGCAGTTCTTCTGAATCATTGTGTCCGTGAGTAAATGTGGAGGGCGGTTAAGAAAACAATGCGTCATCCTGCAGTATATAAGTGCTCAGATCAAATTATATCTGCAACAACAACTGATCTGTCCAGACAGAAATATCTGAAGACATGTTGTTTAACTTTAAGTCTCATATCCAGAATTTGTCTTTACTATTTCCTACTTCCATTTTCAGAACGATCCGCCCTCCCTTTTGTATCACTCCTCCATTTCTCAGTGTTCCTCCCTCTCCATCGTTTCCTCTGTGACCCTCTCACGCCCCTCTTTGTCTTTCAGTGCACATGATCTACGGACCCATGGACCCCGTCAACCCTCATCCCCAGTTCATCCGTCTTTACCGGTGAGTGGATGCATTTGAACCTATAATGTTGTGGTTCATGGTCAGCATCGGGCAACTAAGTCATCGGGGCGACAGATTTTCAGATAGTAGTACTGAACCTTTTCACGTGCTGAAATGACAATCTTGTCGAACAATCAGCAGGGGCTTATGTTTGCAGTAATCTCGTTTATCTTAAATATGTATCTTGCTCCTGCAGGCAGCTGGTCCAGAGGTCGACGATCACCATTTTGGATGAACACATCAGTCACTATCCTCAGCTGGAAGATCCCACCGGCTTCCTCAATGCATATTTCAATTTTATTCACTCTTTCTGAGAGGTTACCACCCCGTGTTTTCGTGAATGAATTCAGACTCTTAACACGCTGTTTGGTACTTTTGCAGCACTTATTCAAAGTGATAAAAGGTCACATGTGACACCAAGACCTTTCCTAATGATTTTAACCAGGAGGTTAAATTTAAAATTTAATTTAGGTATGACTTTTTTCGACATACTATACTATGACCGTTTTTGTTTTTTTTCGACACGCTATACTATGACTTTTTCGACATACTATACCAGAGGTCTTCAACAGGGGGTCCGTGAAATCTTTGGTTGATAAGACAATTAAAACGTTTTTTTTTTCCAAACATGAATCTGTCCATTATTTTAATAGTTCAGTATTGTATGCAAGATAACGGGTATGTTTATGCATGGCAGTGGCACTAATAGGCCATCACTCATTTTCGTTACCACATTTATGTTTAAAATAAAAACGTCAATTTGAACCGCTTGTATGCATGATTATCATGCAATTAACAGACAATGTTGATATTGGCATTGGTATCAGTTGACAAGGTATGTTTATAAATAGCAGTGGCACGGCCACCCTACTCACTGTACCTTGCACATGTTTAAAATAAAAACATGAATATATGAACCTGTGTATTATTTGAATAGCTTAGTATTGAATGCACAATAACAAGGTATGTTTATACATGGCACTAGGCCCAGTTTAATATAAAACACAATTTTATACAATATATCTAGTCGGGGGTCCCTGCTCCATCTCTCTATCAGTTTGGGGGTCCTTGGCCTGAAAAATGTTGAAGACCCCTGTACTATACTATGACCGTTTTATGACTTTTTTTGACATACTATACTGACTTTTATGATTTATAGATTTAATCACCAGTGATGGGCTAATTTACCAGCATCAATTCCTAAATTGTCAATTAATACCATGGAAAACATCCAATGTGAGCTAGAAACATGAATAATTGTACATAATGCAAGTGAATGACTAATCTGATGGCGACAGTGTTAATTTATGGATCATCTTTCAGCACGATACTGAAAGTTATGTTGGGTTGTGTAATTATTGAACATATCTGTGGGACATCGTTTTGATTCTCTGTCCTGCACAGCTGCATTCTGAGTGATTTTTTTCTGAATGATTTTCTACATTTCTCTTGATGTCAATGAAATGCCTAAATGTCAGCTTTTCTTTAAATAAAACTAGTTTTGTAAAATAAAATAAAAAGTGTCTGAATGAGTGAAACTTGATGTATTTTGACAGTCAGAATTTATTGAAGATTTGACAGAAGAATATTCTTACTGCAAAGAAAACATGAGGACCAGCAGACAGTATAAAGAAGGAGTGAAGAAACACTTTCTAGAAGTAATAAAACATTTATGTTGTTTTTCAGGTTGGATGGTGTCAGCATAATAAACACATCATTATATATTTAACTTTTAGAGCTGTGTAAAACAATTAAGTGATGTCTCAGAGAGTTTGTCGTGCAGAGATGAAAGGTCCTGTGGTTCGTTGACAGGAAGCGGCACCGCAGGGGGTTTTAGCCCACCGAGGCCAGGATGACGTCGACAACCGTCTCTTCACCACTGCGTACCGTCACCTGCATGGTGACGCCGTCAGCCAGTGCCAGGCGAGCACGAACCAACACATCGTGACCTCCCCGGAACACACCTGAGAAGAGAGGGAGGGAGAGCGGTCAGAAGCCAATCAAATCACACTTGTCAAAACCTCGATTCACCTGGTACGACATCTTTTTTCGACATACTATACTTTTGACTTTTTTCGACATACTATACTTTTGACTTTTTTCGACATACTATACTTTGACTTTTTTCGACATACTATGACTTTTTTCAAAATACTATACTTTGACTTTTTTCAAAATACTATACTATGACTTTTTTTCAAAATACTATATTATGACTTTTTTCAAAATACTATACTTTTGACTTTTTTCAAAATACTATACTTTGACTTTTTTCAAAATACTATACTTTGACTTTTTTCAAAATACTATACTATGACTTTTTTAAATTACTTTTCGACATACTATACTTTGACATTCTTTAACATTTGGAATCCACTAAAATCTAAATTCTATCTGCTACTTGTAGTTACGGCATTTGATGTCTAAAAATATCTTTAAGTTGCATGAGAGACAAAATAACAATTTTAATGAAGCAATCTTTTTTTAAAGACCAAACGGTGACCAAAACCATCCTGACATTCAACACCCACCAGCGAGGAAGAGGACATGCGAGTTCTTGTTTTCGGGGACTTTGTCAGAGCGCTCGCATGGCTGCATTCCCAGGAAGCTGATGATGTTACCCACCGCCTCTGTACAAAAACAAACACACAGATGAGTCACGTAACACACTGGGTCTCAGTTACTGCATAGAGCCTCAATGACAATGCTTAACATGTTTTGTGTATCTTTGGAAGCAGACATTTGCAAAAATTAAGAAAAAGTCCAGTGTGAACTATTAGTGAATGCTGAAAATGATATTCAACTAAAACAAACATCTATTTGACGACATAAACTTTTGTAAGTTGACCTTTGACTTTCTAATGTGCATTCATTATTTCAGCCTCAATTTCTGACTTACCGTCTAAAGTTCGTACAGACGCCAGAGCAAACGTCTCTTCCTTCTCAAATTCATCCCCTACTTCGTCCCACGCTGCTCCAAAGTTCGGTTTCAAAACCTTCTGGATGTGGTCTGCAACCGTCACCTCTAGATCCTCCAGCTAAAGAAGAGCAGGGCAGAGGAGGACAAGAAACACAAGAATAAGATCATTTAAAAAAATAACGCTCATTTGTCCTTGTGTTGAAAGTTTGTGCATGTGCTTTGATTGCGTACCACATATTCGTCATCATAACCGTCATCGTCGGGCTGTCCTGTGTTGGGGTCGCAGTCTTTGACCAAGTACTTCATCGTACAACTAAACGTACAAGACACTGGGGACAGAGAAGATATATCGTTACACAATGTTCTTAAATCTTCTCATATTCAATCGATAATATTTCGGTATTGATTTAAATTTGATACTCAAAAACTGTTATTTTAGGAACTTGTACATTAGGAAAAAGTCATAGTCACAGTATACACTGCTCCCATTAGCCCAATAACGTCCCAGTGTTCCTACCAGCGGTGGGGTCGTCCTCGGGCAGGCGGACCAGAGTGTAGCAGGAACCAGGCTGACTGTAGGGGAGGCTGGTCGCTGGGATGTAGTCCATCACCTCGTAGGACTCCGATGGCTCCATCTGCACTACGACCTGAAACAAACCACACAACATTCATTTCAATTGTATTCACATTTTTTAGTTCAACTACTGTCTGAAATCCTCAAACAATTCCAAATATTGTGTCGACTGTTTTATTTTTCGCAGCAAAAACTGATAAATAGTCCAAATAAAGAAATGACAGAATATCAGAAAAATATCTAAATGGATCTTCAGAAAAAAAATCCAAGTTAATGAAACAAAAATGACCGTTGAAACGTCTCAGCCGGTACCTTCTGCAGGAGCTGGTCATTCAGGGTGTTTGTGCAGTCGAACTGGAACACCATGTGCCTGGCGAAGGTGTGTTTGACGCAGCGCACCACATATTCCGTCTCGGCCTCCGTCAGCTGCACCTGCTCAGAGGACTTGAAGAGCGGCCCGAGACCCTGGAAGTCTGGGATGGCTGCCAGTTGTTCTGTAAATGGAGGAAAAGTAGAGAGAGCGATTAAAATAAAAGAGAGGACAGACGAGACTGTAATTCTATTCAATTATATCAGGCCGGAGTATGAAGGTGAGCATCAGTGTCTGAGGACGGACAGACATTTCACAATCTTACCTTGATAAATCTCCTGGCGTGATGGGGTCAACTTATCTGGCATTTTGCTGGTGGCAATAGGGGCGAGATCTGGAAAGAAAAAAAACATTAACAATCTGATTTTTGACAGTAATAGTTTCTCAGTGGAGTATAGTGGGCAGGTTGGTTAATAGCTATGTAGTTGTACCTGATTTGTGGTCTGTGATAGGAGTTGTGGCCAGAGGGACACTCTTCATGTCGAAAGGTTTCTCTGAGGGCTCCAAAGTGTACTGGTGGAGGGACTTCTCCAGTCCGGGGATAGAAACAGACAGACCTGAGAGCAACACACAAAAGAGGACACGTTAACTTTAACATTTCTGACATCACCTGCAGAGTGTTTGCCCTGTGAGCTGCTCTCTTAGTACGCGTGGTTTGTACATTTTGACCAGCAGCCACTCTGAACCGCATTTAGCCAGTGTACCCCGAGTGTGTGTGTGTGTGTGTGTTTACCGTTGAAGATATAAGCAGCATTCAGAGCCTTCTGCTTCTGCTGTAGCACGTTCATGTAGAAAGTAGCTCTGTCGCGCACTTCATCATCACTGTCCATCATGCACCTATAAGAACAGACACGTGTGTTAAAGTCAGACTATATCACATGTTCATTAGAAAACAAATTTTTTTTTTTTAATACTAAGATGAAATGTAGGAGTACACAGTCACATAAGAGCAAGTGAAAGTAAATGAGTACCTCTGCATGAGAACAAGGACGCTCGGCAGCAGATCATCATTCTGAGCTCCAAATTTAGCCAAAGCGCTGACTGCGGCTGAGGGTGGAAGAAGAAAACAAACGTTTCAACTGGTTGTAAAATGACATGAAAATAATGTGAATATTAATAACCAGGATGTCACAAATGTGCTGCCAAAGTAAGAGAGGCTCTGACACAAAACTCCACTCTGTGGTACATAGTGAGGCTCACGCAGTGTCCTGCTCCGTCTCACCTGCGCGAACAGCCTCGCTCTCCAGCACCACTCGGTTGAAGATGAAGCGGATGTACTTGGAGGGCTGGGGGGTGCGTGGGCCCTCTTTGCCCAGCAGGTGCAGGATCTTTGTGGCTAGCACCGTGTGCTCGCAGTCCTCGATGAACTCGCACAGGTGGGCCAAGCCCGTCTCTTTGCTCTCTGGGTTCTCCTCAATGATGCTGATGATGCAGTCCACGATGGCCCGCTTGTACTCGAAACCACCCTGCGGGGAGAGGAGACGTGTTGAGGTCTTAAACACAACTGCAACATTCAATGTAGGCTTTGACTGACTAAAAGTACACAGGCTACATACATGCTTGACTGAACCCTTCTAATCCACACACAGTGTATGGTGGAATGAATCATCCACCTATTTGTATTTTCAGATTTCAGTCTTAATTTGCTAAACACTCATTTTGTTGGACTATAAACTCTCAACACTGATGTATACTTTATCATCTGTTGTTATGAAACACATCTCCTCTATTGGGTTTCTGTCTTCTAATGTCAGCACTTATAAACCAAATTTAAGTAATTTAAAAACTAAATATTTTGTAAAACTTATAGAAAAGCAGGAAAGCTCCCAAAAGGCCACCTGTGATTGCAGCATTTCTCTTACTGGATAAGGATATCACTGATAAAGAAGCTCTCAAGTCCAAAGTGTTAAGGTCAGTGGTCTGTTAATGAGCGACTTACATCATCTCTGAGCATGTTGGACAAGAAGTTCATCATGACGCTGTGCTTCCTGGGATACTTCTGGCACAGAGCGCTGATGGCCTGCACCACCACCACCTGGAATAAACAAGCATCAGCGACAGATTTAGGACACAGAAAAAATAATAATAACGGGATTAAAAAGGGAGACGAAGCAGGGAATCTCATATTGGAAATTAATATTTTGAGGTCACAGAGTCTGACATCCTGGGTGATTAAAAAAACAACCTTTCAACAAGCATTGCGTTACAAAGCCAACACAACATCCAGACACAGGACAGGACATCTCTAAACTTCTAAGTTCTGCCTGGTTCAGTGTCTGACCTTGAACTCGTCAGAGATCTCAGAGACAAACGAGGAGATCTGTTTCATGAGTCGGTCCACGCTGCTCTCGCTGCCGGTCTTGAGCAGAGTGGTGATGGCCAGTGTGGCGATGCTGCGGTTGGAGTCCGTGATCAGGTTTTCCAGGTCCAAGTTGCACGCAGTCACGGCTGAGGGATGCTTCATGGCCACCTAGTGGACACAAAGGGAATAGCTCATCCAGTGTAACAGTCTGGTTTTAATCATACAGCGTTTTGTCAGAACAGGTGAATAATAACATAGTGCAAAAAAAGCCACGTGAAGGAGGGATGGAGAGTGAAGCTGTACCTTGTTGAGGGTCCTGACTGCAGCGTATCTCAAGGCTGCTTTGGGAGAGCTGCAGAAGAGCTGCAGCACTGCAGGAAGACAAATACATTCACATCGAGACTCGCCAACACGTCATTCTATTCTCGGTCAACTAGACAGTTAGACATGAAAAAAAAGTATGGAGGAGTGAGTAAACTACTGACCAGACACAGCAGGGGCCAGCTCCCGAGCAGTACAGTTGGGCATATGGACAATGGCAGAGGCAGCCTCATACACCACCATCTCGTTCTTGTTCCTCAGGCAGCTCTCAATGAAGTCGAACAAGGGGCTGTCGTGACTGAAAACACGGAGACAGAACACAACGCTGTAAAATGCAAGTACCCAGATGTCCTGGTGCGTTTCTGCTTGAGCATCAGACGGTCTTACTCACCCTCCCTCCGTCTCGTCCAGCAGTTTGCTGGCGATCCGGATGAGCATGCAGTAGGCAAAGGGAGACTTGAGACCAGACTTGGTGAACTTGTTGAGCATCTTGGTGACGGCAAGACGGTCGTTCTTCCTGAGGTGATACAACAGGCCCAGGGCATGGTACTGGAATACGGGACACACACACAGGAAACGGCATTGAAATTGAACTCCATAAAGTTTTAACGGACATATTTTTTTCCCCTCTACACAATCACAATAGATGACTTCAAAATACCATGAATTCACATGTCCTTATGCAAGTCTGTATTACCCACCTGGACCATGATGTTGTCACTGGAAGCAGCCTCTTGGGCTTCATTCACCCAACGCTTCACCACATCGTAGCTCATCTTCACCATGTGCTGAACACGCACAAAGACAAAGGATTACCCACCAAACATGCGATATGATACAGTACACAGGAGCAGATATCAGATATCGGTAATCCAGATCGGCATTTTTATGTCTTGGAAATACTATAATATGACCTTTTTTTTTTACTGTACTACGACTTTTTAATAAATACTATGACAAGACATACTTTTGGATGAGTAAGTAAAATATGAAACATCTTTTACCAGTGAGGAGACCAGGGCTGAGCTGGAGACACTGGGCACCTTGTCAACAATAGCCTGTTTCATGTATCTCTCAATGGCCTGCAGCATCGTTGTCTGTGGAAAAGAAGAGGACAACATAACAAACAAATAATATGAATTAAATACTGTACTCGGGATATTTTCTTTCTTGCATGAGATGAGATGACAAGGTGAAGGAAGAGAAGGGGAGACAATAAGGTGAAGGGGCACTCACATCTGTAATCCTGCAGAGGGCTCTGATAGCAGGTCCTCTGTAAACATCTTCCTTCCCTGTCATGTCTTTGGTCAAGCTGTTAAATACCACACAAGGAGTTAACGACTTGTTAAAGACAGTGTGACTTAAAAGAAAATGGAACACATTAAAACAGTTACAAACACACATTTAAAAAAAGTCAAATTTCATAACAACATGAGAGAAATCTAAATGTTGTATATACTGGATAATAGCAGCTGCAGTACAACAACAAATAAACTTCTTGGGAGAAATATCAGTATTTGCATACAGGTTATAATAAAAGATATTTAACGTCATGTTACAAACCTGCTAGTGACAATAATAACATCCTCAGAGATGTTGGCCATCTCTTTAATGGTCAGGTAACACATCCTTCTCAGGGTTTGCTGAGTGAAACAGAAAGAGTATAAGCTTAGTGTAGTTATATTTGATTCCTACAGACTGAAGATATGCAACTTGAGCTGAAATGTCATCTAAAAAAAAAACATGAAGTATCTAACCCATTAACTAATGAATGAATGAATAACTTACATCATTGGACTGAAAGAGCCTGGTCATCGCAAAGAAGGCCTCCGTGGCCTCTGTGGTCCCAAAATGCTCTCCCTTAATAAACAAAGACATGTGAGCGAGCAGACACAAACACATTGCCATTAAAAAGCTACTTCACATTTTTGTCAAACAACATCTTACCTGGTTGAGGAGGTAGATGATCTTGGTGAGAATGTGGAGGCATCGTCTTGGGTTGATAGGGGTCTCATTGAAGATACGCGCCTGTGAACGAGAAGGGACACGTTTATCATTTGTCAGTGGTTAGGATGTTGTTTCTTCAGCGGATACTTGTCGTCTTCTATATGTGCAGATTTTAAGCAATGTATCAAGTGCAGACTTTACCTCCTGCAACACGGCACTCTTCTCCAGGTGCTGGAAAGGGTTCGACCCACTTCCTAAATGTCGAAACAGTAGAGTCAGACGTTCAGTTAACGCTAAACCCTTTGTCGTGTCATTCAAAGCCAGCACACGGAAACGACTTTGTCACCAGCGTATGCTACGTGTATTCAATACAGATGGCTCAATAACTAATACACATGTAGGCTAAGCGACACTTGTAAATGTGAAGGCAGATCTCCTTTAAATCAAAGCACCACTGCAGCAAGATTCATCAATCTATATTTTGAGCTCCTGGTCGGAGAGGACACTTCATTTATCGAGCAAAAATAACATCACAACATCCAGCTGACACTGTCTAGCTTGCAATGCTAACGCTAAGCTTTGCTGAAGTAAGGCGTTAGCATTATCGTGACATTAAACACAACCGGTTACAAACTGCAAATCGGGTAACATTAGACCTGCATAACCAGTTAAATAAATAGAAATGAGCCTACAAGCCACGATTAACGAGCAGGTATTAGCTGACTAGCTAAAGTTACGTTAACAGGCTAGCCCCGCGTTAGCTTCCAAAGCGTCCAATATCTCGGCAGTACAGACACTATTTCCATTTTTCAAAAGCTGTCAATTTTTTTAAATAATAGCTCTCCAATCTTACCAGACTCCTCGTCCTTCTTGTCAAACTTTTTAATCATTATGTCGGTATGAAGCTGACCGATGAGGGCAACGGATACTCTCAGCCTTGATCATAAGAGAAGCTACTTCCACGTAGCCAAAATGAAAACTCACTTCCGGTTAATGCGTCCACGTCAACGGAACTTACGTCAAAACCATTCCGCGCCACGGCCAGCAGGGGTCGCTGCTGACAAGAAACCAAGACACATAATATAGTACAACACGTTATTGGTCACTAAGTCCTTCATTAGGATTGGTAACAATTATAAAAACGTTATTATATTCAGTCATTCTAATTGAATAAAAAGGCCGATATATTGCAGTTTTTTGGCTATCCAATAGCTCAAATTAAAGCAAGTGAAAAGCATACAAACATTGAATGTATCAGGAAATAATTGATCAGGATTTAGAAAAAGGGACTTAAGGTTTTCTTTCCCACTGAATGCCTTCTCTCTGTGCATTGCATATGTGTGCATTGTGCTGCATCTAAGTACCAACCAGGTACAGAGCACATATTGGACAAAGCATGGCAGCTTCATTGATTTAAAAAACAACAACTTTAGAAACCAACCACTACTGCTATGCTGCAATACACATGTCCCAAGTTAGCTTTGTTTCATTTGGTTTGTCGTCATGGGGCCAAAACAAATTTGCAAGTCCTCTAAAAGCCACAGTGAACCTGGAGCCTTCGGACCCCTGATTGTTTGATTGTCCCACTTTGCCTGGTTGGTAAGCCAGAGGAGGACATTATTGACATGCACAGGTATTAAGAAGACATAACATACATTTAAATGTATTCACCAGATCAGCAGATGCACACATGCAGAGCTAACACACAACCTGGTGTGTTGTTAGGTCAAATGGCCACAAGATGTCGACATAGTAGTGTGTCTTGTCTCAGACAGGGGAACTACATGACCACATGTTTAGACGCAGCAATAAACAAACTTCTCATCCAGTTGAGATTTGAGATTTTTAAGTCTTGTATGATATTTTAATAATCATAAACAAAATATATATACATATATATATGATAGGCTTATATTTGCCAATACAACTGGACATGCTGATGTATCATTCAGGCTCTAATATTAGCCTTAACGATAGTAGAGGAATTATATATAAGAATATTGTAAGGATACCATGGTTCAAAATACTGTATATAAAAAAGGGCACATGTCGTTAGTTACATCTGCTTTATTTGCGGAAAAATAATCTTTTATTTTGAGTACAAAAATAACAGACATCTGATGAACACATATTCTCATGCACTTGCATTTTTACTGTATTTTAGGATCTTGCAGTTGGTTTGTACAGTATTTGAGTCAGTGTTCAGTGTGGTGTTTCTGCCACTGTTGATGTTTCAAACAATAATCTAGAACCATTATAGGCTCCCATGTGAACCTCTGAACAGCAAACTGTGCAGCTTTGCTCTTCTTGTTCAGTCCAACATTTAAAATTTGATGACTCTGGGACAACACAAATCTAAGGGCTTGTCTTTACGTAAAGCAGTCCTGCTTTGCAGCTCACGCTCATCTTGACAGTGGAAATGTAAAAGTCCATCAACCTTAAAATCTTCTTTTCAGATTTGAAAGGAATCTGCCAAAGGGTGAGACAATGAATGTAATTAATGTTAATGCAAATCATGCCTCATGTTTTCTTGCCAGAAATGTTCATAATCTTGATACAAGTAAAATAACTCCGTATTGCTCTTAACCTTATTTCTTGATTAAAGATAGTTACTTTGTTGCTACAACATTTCTGATAGTGATGAGAAATACATGTATTATTCCGACCACAAATATGGTTTTAACCAAAACTGTAGACTATAAATAAAACTTTAAAAGTTAAGTTAAGAGTAAAGAACTTTGTAAATGTTATAGTTTTACTACATGTATGCAGCCAAATATTGTATCATTTATTAGTTTAATGCTGAGTTGTCCGAAAACATAAACCAAAAATTCAGACATCATCATTCAACTTTTAGTAACAGAGTTTCATTAGCTCACAGTCCGAAAAGGAGGTTTCTGGTGTTTTGGGAAAAAAAAAATAATAGAAGACTTTTGAAGCACCTTTAACATGAGAGCAAATTAAATATGCAAACATGCTTCTTTTACCTGTAATGTGTGAGTGGAAATAAAACAATCTTCCCCTGAAGAAACAAATTAATACCAATAGCCTGATGTAAAAGTCAATACGAAGTAATTTCATTACATTTGAGTAACGAGGAGGCCAACACTGGTCATGGCTGTTACATCTAAATTGTCCAACATGTTCACTTTCTCCGTCCAATCTGAGCGAGCATGCGCGCGTTCTCGGCCGCCTTGGCTCGCATGTTTTTGGCTTTAGCGACATCAAAGAGGACGTTCATGATGTTGGTCGGGACGTCAAGGGACAGGGTCAGTCTGCTCCTCCGGGGCCCTTTGCTGTTGTTGCGGAGCATCTGCCCTCTAAGCTTCGTCCGGCTCACGAAGCGGTAGTTTGTGGGATTTGAAGTCCTTTTTTCCCGGCTGGATTCGGCAGAATAAGTGGAGGAGGAGGAGAGATAATCTGCGGACTGCAGGAGGGACCCCCAGTCGTCCACGTCGCTCCGGACCTCGTCGCACACGAGGTCGTCGCGGGTTTGGTAGCTCCGCAGGCACAGACTGGAGGTCGGCGTGCACAGGACCAAGAGCAGCAGCAGGGTCTTCAGGGACGATAGCATGCTGTGCCCTCTGGGACTAACACATGGGAAGAGGGACAGGGAAGAAAAATGTTGACTTTATGCCATTTTATTTCTGTCTTTAACATGTTTACAACATCTCAGTGTCCACAAGCTATTTTATTTTTACAGTCCTACGTGTATTAATGTAAAAGTAAGTAACAGAAACGGGGTGAGAATAAAGGGATTCTCAAAATAAGGTGTAATCAGTCTTCACACTGCTCTCACAATAACTAAATATGGTAACTTACATTGAAATTGAGCGAAATGGTCCCCATAACACTTTTATATCTCCCTTCTCTCATTAAAAATAGGGTTTTAGGGAAAATAGTGTACGATTTTGTTTCAAGATCGATAGTTCTGAGCAAGTTCAGCTTGTCTTCAGAAAAGCGTTTAAGTCTTTGCACAAGAACATTTCATGTCTATTTTGGACCACAGGGCAAAGGTTTAAAGGCACAAACATGTAAGTAATAATTTTCGTAAAACTTACCACTCGTGTCCTACAATAAAGAATACAGTAAGAAGGATCACCCCAACACGTATCCCTGCAAAGAAAAAACAACCAGGCAGAAATCCTCTGAAGCTAAAATGTGAAAAGAAATCCTGATGAACTGATAACGTGTGCGGAGGTCAGCAGTGCGCACTGTCTGACCAGCAGCGTGTCTTGCTCGTCCATTCCCACTGCATTCATTTAGTAGGAGCCATCAAACTGCAGCCCTACGCCAGCAACAACGTCATCCCGATGACATTTTGGTTTGCTCTGAAGTAGCCCATTGGTTGTGATGCAGTGATGTAGTGGTAAATTAAAAAAAAAAAAAAGTTAGTAAATATGACTTCCCGTCGGTGAGCAGACATCACGACCATATCTACAAAGACAAACTTTGTTTTGTTTTTCATGAAGTCAGAGACTTTTTGTGTGTCTGTTTTACCCTTCACACGATGAAGCAGTAAACCTCAAATTAACACTTTGCTGGCCAAGTAAAGACATTTTTATAAAAAAAAGACACGGTCTGTAAGATTTAATTGCTCAGGACGACAGACAGCTTCCAATAAAACCAAAGACAGTTTCATAATTCCGAACCATAGACTGGACGACGTCATCATTACGTCACCCATTGGTTTGTGGACTGACGTTTTGAAGCCTCAAGTTCGACGATTTCGCCGTCGCCATCTTGAATTACGGCCGTCGCGATGCTTTTTTCAACCACTGAACGGAGGTTACCATATTAAAAATGCAGAGGAGGGGATGTAGAGATGCCGTATACGGCTGAACAATGGACAGTTCTATTGTTAAGAACCATGGAAGGCGCCTATCCATAACCATGGACAGTTCCACCGTTCAGAACCATGGACAGCTCTTATTCAGAACCATGGACAGCTCCACCATTCAGGCAACATCTTCTTAAACATAAAGCATGTATAACATAAAACAGAAGAATTCTAATCAGTGTCATACTAAAGTCGCTGAAGACTTATTGAATGTCCTTTCTCTATGAAAGATACACTGTTTATTGATTTATTGTGACATGTATTTGCACATACAGTGATTAGAAATGGTCTCCTCTTAAAGGCTATATTTGTTTCCGATAAGCAATAAATAGTTTTTAGACATTTTTAAATAAAAAATGTCAAACATTTTCTGTTTCCAACCTTTTCAAACATTAGTGTTTGATTATTTTCTTTCTCGTATATGATAGTAAATTGAATATATTGTTGTTTTTTCAATGATAGTCGGACAAAACAAGCTATTTCAATACATCATCTTAAGCTGTGAGTTTTTACAATGTACTCTTTTCACTATTTCCTGACAATTCATTGAAAAGCAATCAGTCAAGGGAGTAATCAGCAGATTAATCAACAATTAGAATAATTACCTGCAGCCCAATTTGGGAACACATTTTAACTAGACACCCTTCATTATGGGTTGATAAGTTAATAACTACTGCGTTGATTGGATTTGGTTGGTGTTTATCCTCTCCAGAAAGGCATTGCTTTTTCTTTTTTTAGCAAGTTTATCACTTTTTAATAAGCCATCAAGTCTGCAGTAAATAATACATTTTAAGTCAGTACATGCCCATGGACATCTCAAAGTCTAATAAACAATCTAAAGTCTGTAGTTTTAAATGTTGAAAGTAGATAGTAAATGGGTGAAGGAGTGACTACATAATTAGCTAAAAAAAGACAAAGCTAGTGTCAATGAGATTTTTCATAACCTGGAACAACCCAAACGTGTCTCTATTATGTATAACAGGTTCAATGTTCACCAAGGCTTTCACAGTATGTATGATTTGCATGCTGTATGGCTATTTAATTTCAAAAGAAGAGTGAAACCAGAGATCCAGAGAACACTGTGTTTTAATTAAAACTTGGAGTGTTCACACAACACACCCCATGGGAACCACCTGCAGTGATACATTGCCGCATGTCAAAACCAATGTGGCAGAGGACCAAACAGTGTTGGGTCAAGCTCTAATGAGCAACTTCATTGTAGGATTAATATGACTATAAGTCTCGACAGCAGGAGTAATCACAGTCTGTGACACTGTGCGATAAGTTGTCCTCCCACTCTTGCTTGCGCACTGCAATTGATCTTTGAAATGGAATTAATTGCTCCTCTTCAACTTCAATGGAAAAATCCCACTTTCATTACTATGCTGGATTGTGTTGTTAGTCACTTGATATCGGATATGTTAAGAATTTTGCTCTGCTTAAATGTGAAGGGGTATTGACCACACATTTTTTAGTTTGGTATTAAGTCTTATTTCTAGCAAGTAAGATAATTATTTCTTGATGGAGCTAAAGTCGTCTAAACCTTTTCCTGAATTGACAGTTATTTAATATGAGCGTTGGTCCTACATGAATATGAAATGTTCACTTTTGTTATAAATCAAGGATACACACAATGCATTTTGGTGTTTACAAGAAAACTCCACAGAGCACCCTTGATTAAAATTATTTAGTGCTTTAAGAACATTATTTAATATCTAATTTCTTTGGAAACAAGTCAGATTTTAAGCAGAGGTAGATCTATTTTAACTTTAAAAAAAGTTTATAAAGATATTTGCAAATGACCTGAAAGCTAAAATTATAAGTGTTCATTATTTTTTGCAGTGTGGCTTCTGTCTTAGGGTTTTGCTAGATGTGGTTGGCAGGGGGTGTGGTTTAGCAAGAACAACCTGTCACTGTGGATTACCTAACCACATCTTGCAGATCTATGAAGCATTTTCACATGTGGGAGTATAATATAGTGCAGAATCGTGACCAATATACAGAAAGCCTCTGGCAGCTTGTTGTCACTTTAAGGCGAATGGAATTTCTTTTCTAAATACTGTCTATTTTCAGTGAGCTACCTTTTGAGGACTTGACTTCAGTTTAAGAGACCTGGTGGTGGAGCTGGTGCAGCATGTTGCACATATGCCTAACACTAAGGTATCGTCTTTAAAACATCAACCAACGACACCCTGAGAATCCAAGATGTGTCGTGTATTTTCACATGTCACACTGCCAGAAAAAAACAACACCGTGAATGTGTGCTGCCCCCATATCAACACCCACGCAGGAATCCCCTGCTACTGCTGTGTTGGTCTGATGAGAGTGTCTTTTAAAACGGTCCCTATGTGCTCTCCCTCACTGGGCTCCTGTTGGTCGCTCATCAGGCTCCCAGCCTGACCCATAACACCCCCTGCCAAAGCAACATATGTAGTGATGAAAGTGGCAGCAGGCCATCAGCTATACCAGCTTCTTCTTTTTGTCACCGCACAGGATGCAGGGCAATCGACAAAACATAAGAAAGGCGACTGAGTGTTACATGGAGAGACTAGAGAGAGATGAGACGAGCACGACACAGACACACAAAAAAAAGATAGATTTAATTTGTTCAGTAGTGTTAAATATTGATCACTTTTGACACTCAGTCTTAAGTCAGTCTATTTCAGAAACATGTATAAAAATGAAAAAATTCACATTTTGAATTTCAACACAATTTGTCCATAAAACAAATCAAGATCTGTTGAAATATATAAATAAATCCAATACAAAACACAAAATTATAACATTTTACACAGTTATATACAAAAATGATTTTCTCGATGTGGGTTGCTAGTTTCCTCCCCAGGGCTCGGTACCTGTAGACGAGTAAATACATTTTTTTACTAGGATTAAAAGGACACCAGAATATTGTATTGTCGTAATGTCGTCATTTTTTTTTTTAACTTATCTGACATTGTTACAATGTAGGCTATATTTCATCTGACTGGTTCCTCCTACCTCTCCTCTCCATCCCACACCAACTCTGGCACTCTTGTCTTGAGGAGAATTGGTTTCTGTTGCCACCACAGCCCCCGTACACAAACGGCCTGCATTCCCCTGAGCGAGGGTGGAAGTACCAGAGCAGAACATATTCTGAACAGGCCCCCTCTGACATCGGCTGCAGGCAGCGGTCTGCTGCTGACGTTGCATGTGAGGTAAAAAATGAAAAGGTTAACAATACCAAACAAACTGAAATGCTGTATATTCACTATTTCCCCGCCTTATGTTCGATTTTGGATATGCAGCAAAAATGTAGGAAAAGTTTCAGTATGTTCGACGAGTGGGATCACCGACTACATTATTCCTGCGTGATGAAGTCTTTCACACTCTGAAAAAAATATGTGTAGAGACCACTTGGGGACACTAGTGTGCAAAATGCCTGGTGCAGGTATGATTAAAAAGGGGAGATATGAGAGTACGTCTGACAAGATTTCACAAATTAGATGATAAAATCCTGCAGTACCATTGAGACAAGTGTTTGTGTAAAAGGGATATTTGCTTGTTTTGTTGTATCGTCAAGACAACAAATTAGTTGTCTTATGTAGTCACACCCAGCTGATTTCTTTTGTATGTACTGGTTTCCTGTGATTCCAGTATTTGTGCTAAGGTAGGCCTAGCACCCATCATCTCCAACATCTCTGTAGTGAACTCAGAGACTAAACCGATATTGATCTTCTCATTTAACTCTCAAGAGACAGCGAATAAGTGAACTTCCCAAAACATCAGATCATTCCTTTAATATGAATAAGTAACTGTGAACTGACTTGCTGTATGCTATCAATTTATTGCTGTCTTTCACACAAGGTTTTGTGTAAAACCATATTCTTCAGTTTTCGCTGCAGAAGAAGCACCTCATGAAAGCACCAGCTGTCAAACATTCATGGGAGTTTTACACAAGTTTTACTCATATTCTCCCAAACTTTGTGCATTTAGGGATTTCAAGCAACTCATTACTCAAAGTTACTAATAGATTGTGAAAATGTGAAGAGAAAAAAACACAGAGCAAGTAAATTAGATTAAAAAAGAAATGGAAAAAATAATAAAATCAGTTATCTTGGCCACTCACCAGCAGTGTTTGTTCCAAACACCCCTCTTTTCTTCCTCTGTCCCCACTCTGCAGTCCCTCCCTCAAGAGAATCTGAACATCAATGACAAGTTTGACAAATAAAGCAAATAGCAAATAAAGACGCTGCAGCAGCAAACGGGTGGGTTGAGCGAATCAGCTTATAGCCACACAGCTGGTAAATGAGCCAGTTAGTTCTCACTTTGCTGGCCAAAAAAAAAGCCTTTAACTCTGGTAACCTGCAATGTCACAAAGTGCCGTACCCCTGCACCCTGTTGCATTCACACAGGTAAAAGCATTGGGTCAAGGTGCAGTGTTAAGGGCATAGGAACTGTGTTTGTCTGTTTTGTAGAGCAAGCAGAAAACAGAGCTATTACAATGAGATTTGTTAATATAAAGTATGTGCGTAAGAAACACTGGTTAATACAACAGACTTTTTCGGTAACAACAGGAGGTTAAATGCAACGCAGAGGCCGGTACATGTGGACATTTTTATTAAATTCCTTTGAAGTCTCCAAATTAAAGAGTAAATATTGAAATGTGGCCCACTGTGCTTTCTTGTATAACGTTGACAATGCGCAATAACAGACTCACTCTTTGATTAGTTCTCTGGTTATGTTTACCTGAAGCAAGAATTAAAATAAATTGGGTTGCACATATCTATTATTATATGGGGGCTGTATTCGCTTTGAGCTTCATGGAATATTGTGTCATTACTTGGTACATGGTAAATGGTAAATGGACTTGTACAGCGCATTTCTAGTCTTCCTACCACTAAAAAAGCACTTTTACACTACATGTCAATCATCCATTCACATCCAGTCATACACTGACGGAAGTGGCCACCTGCCCATCATAACTACACTGAAAATACACCGAAGGTACAGCATTCGGGAGCAATTTGGGCTAATCATTGTCCGCCGAAACCGCCGATCTTCTGATTTAAGAATGACCCGCTCTATCACTGAGTCATGTTGACCTTCGTCCTGATGTTCATGGCCTCAGTGACAGCAGCACTCTAAGAGCGGAGGACTTTTTAGTTGAACCATTCTTGCCTTTGTTTGATAGTTGACAGAGTAGATGTGGGGGAAGTTAGTTTCACTATTAAGCAGATTGTATGTTAACTAGAATAAGCGTGTTCGTCGGATCTCTATGCTCAACATGCATTCATTGGCATATAGTAGTAACTTTCAACTTGATCGTTTTCGACCATTTTATGCAAAATATAGTTGAGGCCAAAGCATTGTTGCAGAATATAGCAAATTTTTTAAGTCTTAGACTGTGACACCAATCCACCAAACATGGAAAAAAATCTTGCCACAAACCCCAAAGGGCTTGCACTAAAGCACCCTTAGCTTAGCTTTAAAAACACTTCTTTACTTGGTACATTGTTGTATCCATGGAAGGTAACCATAGCACCATGATTCAGGCTACATTATCGTTTAACTCAGTGTTGAATCCGACCTCTTTATTCCTGTGAATGACCATAATAGAAGCGTGATAATATACTCTGAGGTTTCTTACAATAAGTAACAATAGGTGAGATGGAGGTGACGATTTGGTGATAATCGCGTCCCAATATTTTCTTCCTCCAAACACCTCAGAGTACATTATTACTGATTCAAAATCCCCACTAACACGGTAGAAAACCACAGCTGTTACACCTCATTATGACACATGTAATCATTTAGCTGTGACACACACTCGGTCATACTCTATAAATCTGTTGGGACAACTGAGTACATTAGAAAATGATGACATCCCAGGCATCTGTGTGTTTGGCCCGTGGGCTTGGACAGTTACTTGTTTCGATGTGTAACATGATTGTTATTACCAGTGCGGTTTGGTAGGATCACACGAGTGCTTTCTTCCAGTTTGTCTCCATATTCTTCCACTTCTTCCTCCATTCCTCCTTCATGGAGGTCACGGTTGAGGGATATCACTACATCATCTGGCTCTTTTTTATTCTCAATCACTGCCGTTGTTCCATCTGGATCCACAGACCTTACCATGAACTTGTAATCCAACCCTGTAATGATACAAACATGATACACACAAACAGGTAGACTCGTTATTGCTGGGATATTCTCTGCTGAAATCATGTGTTTGAAAAGCAAACAGGGAAACTCGTGTATCTACAATGTCAAAATGTCTTCAGTGGAAAAGGTTGACGATACACAGAATTGTCCTTTAAGTGTCTCGTAAGTGTGTAATGGATTCCTAATGGCAGTCTCGTGTTTGTGAATGGCTCTACTGTTGTTGCTAGCACCATGGTGTGTGTTCCTGTGAGAGAACAT
Source organism: Leptoclinus maculatus (assembly GCA_032191485.1). Classification (NCBI taxonomy): domain Eukaryota; kingdom Metazoa; phylum Chordata; class Actinopteri; order Perciformes; family Stichaeidae; genus Leptoclinus; species Leptoclinus maculatus. The sequence continues at coordinate 9,004,691 of JAVDOI010000019.1, read as the reverse complement.
AACAGATGGCAAAACACACACGGGTGCCATGCTGCTGCCACGGGAGCTCCACAACAAACAACCACACACACACACACACACACACACACACACACAATATGTGGCCTGTCTAGAGGCACGCGAATGTTCACTCTTGGACAAATGTACAGAAAAGTACAAGCACACAGCACACAGAGGGTTCAAAATGTACAAGTGAATAACGTGAACCCCCCTACACACACACACACACACACGCACGCACACACACACACACACACACACACACGCACACACACACACACACACACACACACACACACACACACACACACACACACACACACACACATCTTACCACACTTTTCTACCACCTCCTGGGTGAATAGCTCCTTCACTTCTTCAGCCTTGACACAGAGAATGACAAGATTCAAAGTAAGTTAATCCATTTATCTAACTCTGTAAATGTACAGTATGTGTATTTTAAAAGGTGCGTCTTTGTGTTTGTGATTGTGTTAAACACTTACTGTGAGTCCAGGCTCCCCCTTCTCCCCTTTCCCTCCTTCAATACCCATTGTGCCCTACAGCAAAAACACATTCACAAATGTATGAGCTTAATTATATTTAAAGCTATAATTATTTGTACAAAGCATTTTAATTTGAACAAAACAACTAAAAAGAGTATAGAGTCCGACGCTGCTAACAACCAGCATCTATAACCAAAAAGTCCTGCAAACAGAAATTGTAGTTTACATCACCGTAATCAATGACAGATCAAATCCACCAATTTCCCTTTCACACACAAAAAAGTGTGTGTGTGTGTGTGTGTGTGTTCATGCACAACTCTCACACTCGCTCCTCTTAGTCCTGGAATCCCGGGTCCTCCCCTCTGACATTGCTTCGATCTGCCCCTTCTGCCCTTGTCCCCCTGTTTGACAAAAATCAAAGTGTGTGCAGAGAAAGCACATTGTGAGTTTTAAGATTGTTAAAAAAGAAAACCTGCTGAGCATAATGAAAGACAGACCAATTAGCTACATCCTTTCTATATCCTCATTATAAGTTTCCAGCTCTCTGCCAACACTGAAAGTCTGCTAATTGTAGCTGAAAGGACCTAATTGAGGAAGATATTACTTGAAAGCTGCAGACGGAAATAGACCTCTACGTATGTGTATGTGTGTGTTAATTAAGGACATGTCTGTGCTGTCTCCACTGCTGCATTATACAGAGCACATGCAGCTAGTCTCTCTGAACTAGACACAGACATGGCGATGACTGTAATCCTCTCATCCTCCTGTCCATTGTGGTCTGTCACATTCAAGTCTCCTCTTGTAACTTGGACTTTTTTTGGACAAAAATATAAAGTTTGATGGCTGTGTTTGTGCACAAGTACCTGCTCTGTCTCATACAAGCATTAACAAATAAATACAGGATTATTGGCATTTAAGCAAAGTAGATACTCACACATACATTTATTCTCACAGATGAGTTAATACGAGGGCATTGAACTGGCATCCAAACTGATTTTATTGTATCCTAAAAGCAGATTCGAACCCTGAATCCTCATGACATGTAGTTAGTTAGCGGTAGTTAGGAATGTTCTTGGATGCATATACTGGGTTTACCTGCGTTTGAAAAGTTATTTTCTTGTCATATCATAAATTAACTGGTGCTTTGATGAATTACGTAATTTAAGTACGCCATTATTTTAAGATAAAAAATTAACGGTCGATTAGAGGGAACTATCATCAATTTGTTATCTTGAGAACATGATGTAGTGAAGTTGTGATCAAGAGAACAGCTTGATAACCTGATATAATGAGGTAATTAATCTATGACGTTGATAACAAGCCCATGTTTTTCCTCCATTTTTCAGCGCAATAAAGCATTATTAATGCAGTTCAAAATATACAAGTCATTATCATATTTCCTAAATACACTGAGGGAGTAGGAGTACGGCACCTTAGGTCCTGTGACCCCTCGGCGTCCTGGCGGTGCTGGTGGTCCCTCATCTCCATCCCTTCCTGGATTCCCTAAAGACCCCTTAAACCCTGGAAAACCTGAGAAGCCTGATTCACCCTGCATGGAGGAAAGAAGTGCATTAACACACTAAGACGTCTTTTGTGTACAGGGGAAGATAAAAACACATCATCGTTTTTCCTAATTTAATAATATACAACTGTGACAAGCACATAATCAGTAAAATGAGATGAATGATGACCGGTGATGTTGATGTTAATTTACTTACCTTGTGTCCTTTCCCTCCTGGAGCACCATCAACACCATTGATGCCTCCCTGTCCCTTATCGGCCTAAAGTGATATCACACGATGAGCATTGTGAGTTTGTACACATTTGGGGAAAAGAGAAACACGTGAATGTTTACCTTGCGCCCCGTGAGTCCATTCAGCCCAGGTATACCAGGGGTTCCGTGTAACCCCATATCTCCCTGTTTTGCAAAGACAAGGTTATGTAAGATTACCGGCAGAATTTCTTCACATGACATTGTTATATATAACGTGTAACTTTGGTCTAAGATGCTAATTTAGGCCTAACCTTTTCTCCATCCAGGCCTGGATTCCCAGTGCGTCCAGGTATACCTCTGAAACCCTTGAATAGCAGGTAAAAGAAATACAACAAGAGATAGTGATATCAGAGAACCTGAAACTCAACAAAAGATTCATACGGAACTGAGGTGGGGAAAAACTGTGACAAATTATAACTGCTTCCACCTGTTCTCCCTTCTCCCCATTGTCTCCTGGTAAGCCTGGTTCTCCTGGACCACCCTGTGGAAAAAAAAAGGTTGATTCTTTAAAAATCTAAAGGATCACGATTGGTTATATATTGTTTATCAATGTACCTGATTGCCCTTCTCGCCCAGCAGTCCTTTGTCTCCCATGTCCCCCTTGGCCCCATCATCTCCGTGATCTCCATCGCGACCCTTAAATCAAATTGTGTGTTTTACTGTGTGTGATTCCCTTGAAGTTTGAACTGAATTTTGGTTCAATTTACAATTACTGAATGTGTGTTTGCTCGTGTTTGTACTGTAGCTCTACCATCACTCCAGGAAGTCCTGACTCTCCTGGATCTCCCTGTAGGAGAAGAAGAACATTTCACACACAGTACTAACATAGCAGTGTTGAATGGTTAAACTAGTGTTGTTGCAGTGCTAAGATATTAAAATGAACCATTATTTACCTTCTGGCCTACTGGTCCTCGTGCTCCAAAGCGTCCCAATGCCCCCTTGGTGCCTGCATCACCCTTTATGCCCTTTCAAAAAAAAAAAATACTTTCCATTATTATGTATTTTTTGCAGTATTTATTATATTTTCTTCTTCTTTGTGGTTTTTAAATGTTTACGTCAGGATTTATTACCTTGACTCCAGGAGGACCATCCTCGCCCTTTTCTCCTTTATCGCCATCAAAACCTGGTGGGCCTCGCTCACCCTGAAACAAAACATCTACTCAATACTTCATTGGTCTTTCTATGCGTTTACTTTATGAGCACTTTAGATATGTTTGGACGTTTCAAATTCCAAGTGTGCAGCATTTGATTGTTTTAGCTTTGTCATTAAGGTCGTTTTTTTCTCCTTTTCTTATTTATTGTGTGTATATTTGTTGAGCTGGGTGGCGAAAGGAGTACAATTGCCCTTGTAAGAACAAATAAAGTTGCATTGAGATGTGTTCATTAGTGTTAATATAATAGATGATCTCACAGCCTCTCCTTTGGAACCCTTAAATCCACGGGGTCCTTGGATTTGAAGCAAACTCCCCTGTAGGAAATAAATGTAATCTGCAATGAATGATAAAGCAAGTAATGTGTTTTCCAATGGATATATATGGAGCCATGAATATGGCAAACAAACTGCATGCAAAGCCCCACAAAGAACCATGGAAATCATCATACCCTTTCTCCTCCGACTCCAGCTAACCCATGATCACCCTGCAAAGAAAGATTTTTCAGAAAACCGCATGAATGTATCAAAGTATGTATGTTGCCTGCTTCATCCAAACATCGATCACTTATCCTCCCTGCTGCCAACAAGTGCGGCTTTGCACTAGTGGTGCAATAGTTAAGGATTCAACTATGGGTCTCTTGGTAGAAAGAGCATCATTTAACAAAACATTGCTGATGACAAGATGCATGCAGGAATTACATTTTGCTCCAAAGCCCTGTGGGCAATGCAATTTTTACATTTCAATTCAACCTTAGGATGAGGTGCAACAGGTGGTTTTGTATGTATTGGGTCCCTCTTTCAAAATCAAATTCAAAGTCTTTAGTTCTTTACAGTATAATTAAGTTGAAAGAAGTGAAAACAGCTCACCTTTTCACCTTTGCTGCCGTGCCAGCCCTTTGGACCCTAGTGAAAAAGGATCAAATAAAAGTATTTTGTACAAAAGTGAAACTCTAATAGTCTTAAATGAAATTTTGTTACTCAGTTGTATGGTTTTGAAAAGTTGCTTACTAAATACCCAGGAGCTCCTTTAATGCCTAGAGTGCCTTTTTCACCCTGGAAAGAAAAGAAAGGAGTCTGCTAAATACCGTATGTCAAAATAGCTTTAAGAGGTATAAACCGGGGAAATATTGGATAAGCTGTCACACAAACTGGTGAACAAAGTCAGTGTGTGATGGTTTACATGACATAAACAAAGCTAAGAAATAGATTAAACATGTTTCAAAGTGTTGTTCCCCGTCAGCTCAACTCACCCTTCTGCCTGGGAAGCCAAGCAACCCTCTGGCACCAGGCTCGCCAGGAGCACTGGTACCCTGGTGAGGATACAGAACAGGGTTATAAAGAACGATCAACATTTTTTTACACTGCACAAATGCAAATGTGAAACAGTATGCTGCTGCTACAAACATCAATCAAGTTCTCACAATATTACGTTCGATTCGTGGGCCAATCAAAGTAAAAAAGTAAATTCTACCCAAATATCATATATGCAGTATTCGCACCTTTTCTCCTTTGACTCCAGGCACGCTAGAAGGACCCTTTATTAGAGAGATGCAGTGGTAGAAAGAGAACATATCATTACACATCATTTCCAGTTGACATACGATCAGATAAAATGTCCCAAATATCAAAGAATGATTAAAAAGAGTCAAACAATTTTTACTCAAACTTCATATGGAAAACTTCACTATATATGATGCTAAGTTGGTTACATTATAAGTGTATTTCTTGGACTGAGTGAACAGCCCCATGTAAAATCACTCAAATCAAAGATCATGCATCTATTTGTATTGTTCTTACGTGAGGTCCTGCTGCTCCTCGAGGTCCAGGAGCTCCAGGCGATCCATTCTTCCCCCTTTTCCCCCGATCGCCCTGCGTCATTAACACACAAAACCTCTTATGTCTCTATTTTAAACACCAGAAGCACAACCTTCTCCATCCATTTCTGCATTCATTCACATTTCGCAAATGGCAACTTGTTAGTTGATATTTAACGATGTACCTCCCTGCCCGGCTCTCCTGGGTCCCCCGGGGAGCCCCTAAGTCCGTAGGAGCCCTGCACGCCCATGTTACCAAGAATACCCTGGATGCCCTGAGCACCCGGAGGCCCTGGCTCGCCTGGTTCACCCTGAGGAAGAGGAAATAGGAGAGAAAGATAGAAATTAATTAAATGTTTGGGAGACAAGGCACACAGTTAAAGTTCACTTGTTTCATGTAATGTAAAAAAAAGCAGCTCTTCTATTAATTTTGAATAATTGTTTTAAAATAAAGTCGATTATTTCCTTTAGCAATTTACATGCTCAAACACAATTTAAAATGAGTGAGTGAGTCACTGAGCCAATTACATTTGCTAAATTAAAACAGCGATGAGAAGCAGAGTCAATCAATGAGAATGTGATGGAAGAGACTGTGGGGATTAATTGATTCAGAAGGGATGTTATGAAGAAGAGATTGCTCTTGAACCTTATGTCCTGGAGAACCAGCCTGGCCTTCTGGACCTCTGTGGCCAATGCCTGGCTCTCCCTGAAACCACAAAACATCATGTCTATAACATATTTCACTGGCATTTCTTTTAATTAAAAGCACAACTACCAGATTTCACTGTTAAAAGCTTAAATAATGTTAGTTACAGATTACATAGTATTTACCTTGTGTCCGTTTTCACCAATTTCCCCCTAAAAAAGTGTGGACAAAAAGAGCAAATCTCAGTTAGAAAGTGCACCTCAGCACATTGTTCTTCATGAGCGTAAATAAATAATAAAAAAAAGAATTGTCAGCATGTTTAACAAGGGGAATTATTAATGTCTGCTTTGATCTACTGTCTCCCAGTCACACAGAAATAGAGCAGAGGGTGACATCAAAGGCCTGGACTCAAATGGCTTCGCTGACAGGCGTGACGGGAGAGAAGTTCTCCCTCAGCTCTGATGTGATTTACTGATGCACTGTGGGTCGGTGGGGAGAGCGGCGCTGGTATTTTTATAGACTGGTGACACATTTTCGTGTGGCGACTGTCATTCTTGCTCTGTGATCTCAAGGTGAGGATAATGATGCTTTAAACTAGTATAATAAAGTGAGGTGATACCAGTGACTCAGTGAATCCTGGCTTTAAATCAAATGCTCCCAAAATGTAAACACTTTTATTTAAAATATCGTTAGTCACCTTTCGTCCCGGTGTTCCATTCTCACCTGGATGTCCCTGTTGCATAAGACATGTAGAGTACATTAGAGGCATTGTGTAATTAAAGAGGACATTTATACTGCCTACTTTTCAATGTGCAAAACACAAGTTGAGTATTTCATAATGTTGAGCGTGTTTTTGAAAACTTTGTGCCCTTACCTTGAGGTGAAAATACTCTGGAGGGTACGGCTCTCCAGTTTCTTCATCATAACCCCCCTCTCTCCCCCTCTCCATCTCCACCCTCATCCTCTCCCACTCCTGCCTCTCCCCCTCCAGCACCAACTGGGCCTCCCTCTCTTTCTCCACCCTCCTCCTCTCCCACTCCTGCCTCTCCCTCTCCAAGTCTCTCTCCCCCTCCTGCTCTGTCCTCTCCCTCTCCAGCTCTTTCTCCCTCTCCAGCTCCAACTCTTCCTCCCTCTCTTTCTCCAGCTCCTCTCTCTCCCTCTCCATTTCCATCCTTGCCCTCTCTCTCTCCCTCTCCAGGTCGTCCTCCTCTCCTCCTCTTTCTCGATCGACGTCCTCCTCTGTCTCCCAGTCGTAGTCTCCACTCCTCTCCTCCTCCCCATAGACAGGATCAGGGCCTGCTTCTGCAATTCCATCTGTCTCTACTCCTTCCTCTTTTTCCATGTCCCACTCCTCCACTTTTTCAACTTCAGTCGGTTCCTCTCCTCCTTGTGCTTCTGTATGAATCTCTCTTTCTGTATCACTGTGTCGCTGCCTCTCCCTCCACTCTTGCATCTGCCTCCTGGAATGTGTTTGGAGGTCAGAGTTTTCTTGCTTCTTTTGCTAGAGAAACACATTTTATAACACAAACCATTGTATTTACAAGTTGCAACATCCTAATTTGGATTAATATATATATTTTTTTAATAGTTTTGATGACAGACAGACTTACATTCCAGCTGTTGTAACCTTGAGCTCCAGAGGACTGAAATTAAAATGAAGGGGCAATCACATGTGGTCCACGGATGGTTGCCATGAAATTGTATTTCCATACTTTATTTGATGAAATGTAGGACATTTTCATTTTTAAGACTGGAAAAACCTACTTTTTGTGCCTCCTTGAAATGCCTTCTTCCACCTGGGGCACCTGGCATGAACACCTAAAATAAAAAAAATATTTTTACTGCCATTTCTTTATTATATATATCAATCTGTTTTCTACAAAACCAAAGGGACACTTACCATGGTGTCGGGCCAAGGCGCGCTTCTCTTCACCCTGATTTGGAATCGAGGCACCTGTGAAATCCCCCCCAAAAGCTTCTCATGAGCAAATCAAGCGCAATCATTTTGATGCTTTCTTTTCAACCAGCTGTAGTAATATGTGTGTGCTCGTGGTTCAAGTGTAAGAAAGGAAGACACACATTTGCTGAGAAAGTTATTTCAATATTCTTTTACTGAAAGGATACATGCACAGAGAGGTTAAAACACAGACAAAACAATGTAATAACAGAGAGAAATTTCACCAGTGAAAAGAACGTTTGATGTGATTATAGTACCACTACATTCTGAATAATATCACTGGCGTTCAAAGATGTTTGGTGAAGTAACAACACAACACATTTCCAAGTTTTAATAAATAAAATGTCAGTACAACTTGTCAAAAGGAGATATATATTGAAATTGTTGCCACAACTTCTGTGTTTTATCCGATGTCTTATATGTTACAGAGAAATATTTGTCTGAATAAATAAATTAGTGAAGAATGAAAATAAACTGGACATGGGGAAACAATTCATATACTTTAACAGTGCCTAATTTTCGCTATAACTCTACTCAAAATCAAAGCCCCCATATATACGAGATATATGAACTTTGGTATGGCCATAGGTTTGGGTGAGTGACACGGTCTCTGTGTGGAAAGAAGTCCTTCCTCGTGGTTCAGGGCTCCTCACCAGCAAAACAGTTCACAGTTTATTCACACGCTCCACGTAGTGTGTGTGCTTTCTTATGATTGCTTAACACCCCTATAGTCACAGTGTCTTGGGACTTTAAGAGACATCCTGTTTAAAAAAATGAGACAGAGAAAGTATTAAAAGTATAACTCTCTGGAGTTGTTTCTTTGCCAGTAAATCATTCCAGAAGAGACTAGGTCTCTATTTCTGCTCATTCCCATTCAGGCAAGATAGAGAAATCATGCTAAAAGCATGCCGCTGAGAAATGCTCTCCTGTCTCATGCTTCGGTAACGTCTATGATGGTATATTTCCATTCCCACTCTATTCAAATTAGCCTTATACGAACATGTGCACTTTGTTTGCACTGGTGAAATTTGTAAAGGAAATAGAAAGAAGAAAAGGTCTTGAAATATGATGCCAAGTGCTTATTACTTAAAGCATGTTATTATATATATATTATGACAGGGAGAGAGAGTGAAGCCCATCCTTCATTTCTTCAGCACTTGTCCATCATTTTCAGGTGTCTTGTGTTTAGTGTTAATAAAAGAGATTTGCATTCCAAGGCATGCGAGGGTCTTTCAGACGCATGCAGTTTAAGATTCAAGCCTTTCAAATCAAATCAAAGCTCTCTACCTCGTCCGGTTCTTCTGTTGTGACGGGAGGTGTAGGAAGTGACACTTCATCCTGGTCATAACAATAGAGGAAAGATAAGAATGTGACAGTGACAATAGCGCCTCATAAAGTGAAGCACCCCATTGATTAGAAATTCTATATGTGACAACAAACAAGTCCAGCTGCCCCCCCCCCTTACCTTTGCTATATCACCCGTGGGTTGAGATAGTGGCTGTGTGGTTGTCAAGAGAACCTAGGGGATTTGAAAAAAATGGGTTATTGAGAAATAAAAACAAATGATATACACACACCGCTACACTTCTTTATTCCGTGTATGTCAGCGGACAGATTGGGGTGAGGGGATTTTGACCTGTTTTATTGGTACTTGGTTGCGTTTAATATACGTTTATTATATATCAAATATGTAAGAAACAATGTAAAAAATGTCGAGAACAATTTTAAGAAATAAATCAGACATTGAGTGTAGTTTCACCTGTTCATCTATTTGTCTGTCTGTGGAGGATGTTAGAGGACGACTGGAGGCTCCCGCCATTGTTCCTAACAGAGCAGGACTGTGTGTGGGTAATTGTTCCTCCTACAAAAGATCAAATCAGCATACATATGTTATTATTCCTCATAACTGAGCTCAGCTGTCTCTGCTTCCTTTCTATCAGAGTGCGGTCGTGCAACGGTAAATTACTTTTTGTTATCATCTGGGCTACCGATTAATAATCCTCCACCTTTTTATCCACTGGAAGGGGGATTTCATCCGTTTGGTGAGCTGCGAAACATTTTATTCCCAATCCAGCTGAAACAGATGTTGTATGAAGCAAATGTACCTGTCTGTTGTCTTTGCTCTCCTTAGAAACGGAAGATTCACTTGGGGAAAGTTCTTCCTGTTTAAAAAAAAAAAGAAAAAAACCATCATTATAATTTTTAAACATTCCCAACCTCCAGAGACTCCAGTGGATGATGTGCAGAGCAGATGCAGTAAGCTGTATTGACAAACTAATTTATTCTTAATGATTAATTCAGGTAGTGGGTGTGTCATTAATCAACTCTCTCCAGTGTTTAGCGTGGGCACAAATGGTGCGCTGCTATTAAAATAAAACCTGATATGATGACAGGTCTGTTAGCAAGAAGCCACCCACCACGACAACGCTCCGAATCTGTAACAACCCCACGTCGTCGATCATCCCTTTAAACTGAAGTTTCCCACCGTTCATGAATTAGTCATTCATTGCAGCAGCTGCCTACCTCGTAGTCATAACTGTATTCTTCGCTGTTATAAAACTCCTCTTCCTCCTCTTCTTCTTCTTCTTGCTCGTCCTCATCACTTGTCTTTAGATAAAAGAGAAGTGACAATAATTACAGGAAGATACTGTTACACATCATCGTTTATAATGTGTGTCGATGGCTGGAAGACGACAATGCCAAGCGATTACAAAAGGAAACTATTATCAAATCTGTTATTAATATAATGAGAAGCACAAGGACGTTAAGACACATGCATGCATTTAGTTTTACCAGCCACACCATGTATACAATGAAATGATAATTCTGCTTGTTATATCTTAAAAATGTTAGTTTATTATGATTTTTTAAAACAGTTTAAGTACTAAAGCTGTTATTTACACACAAATAATGTTATGTTAATGGCTGTGTTAGTTGGTTTTTATGTTGTTTAGTTGGGGCAAAAGATGAGTTGAGTTCTCAGGTTTAGTTTGGACCCCTTGAAGGACATTTACCAGGCGTTGTCTCTGCCTCTTATGTCGTCCTTTATTTCCTTTGCCCTGGTTAAGAAGTTCACAGTCAGAGAGAAAAACAAATGAAAGGTTTCTCATGCTTAAGACGTTGATGATCAAGCATGAAATTATGAGGTTGATACTGTAAGTTGAGGGTGATATATAAAAAGGGAATAGGTAGTAAACACCTTTACATGAAGATGTTTAGAAGGCCTTAGTGTTAAAGTTATTAAACCTATTTGTATGGGACCAAACTGGCGGTTTTGCATGTTTCTACCCATTTATTACAAATCAAATATACTTGGAGGCATTCCATGAATTGATTAGATTATCTCATTAGTTTTTAATACATTCTAATGTCACTTGTTGCTGTATGTCAAGCACATTTAGTAAACATGTAATGAAATGTGCTGCATCAATATAAAGGCCTTTCCTACCTTCCAGGCAGATACTGATCTTAGGTCATGACAGTATTTCTGATTTGTTTTTTTAAGTTTCATAAAATTGTTGAAGCACACTCTGTGAGTTGATTGTCATACTTTAGTGGCATTAACTGAAATCAGTAAATACTTGAAAAGTAGGAAGGAGTAGCAAAAACATGAAATACTACTATGGTCCTTAGATATTATAAATTAAAGTTATCAATCAAGACACATTAGTCCATGTTTGCTCTACCTTCCCACGTTCCCTGTTCTTCTTCTTTTGTCCCGAGTTCTTCTTCAGGGAGTCTTCCTGAAGGACAGTCTCCGCCACAGTTTCTGGTAACCCTGAAACCGTCTGACAGGCACATTTATTGTTTTTATCCTTTTGTAATCAACAGAACATAAATGTTAGGCAACATAAACTGTATCTGACACCTGAGTTCTGTCAAGTTTTCAGTACTTCAATTTGTTTTATCAAAAAACGTGGCAAAGCATGTGAGAGCTAGGCACAGGGAGAGGCCGGCCATGAAAATCAAATTTTTGGATTCAAAGATACTAATAATGATTATTATTTTATGTCAATGATAATGTTATCAGTAATGTAAGACACTGAGATCCCACTGTGCGAACATTCACAAACTGCCGGGTGTGAATATGCACAACTCGGTTTAATCCCATGTTGCTGAAAAATTATAGTTAATTAAATATTAACATGTTTAATGTTCTCAGCATGTTTCCAACAGTTTAGTAAATTGTACATTTAAAGTTAGCATACTTTGTTGTAAAATGTCCTCACCTCCTGTGTCGCAGTATAATTGAATGTCGAGTTGACTACTGTCAGATTCATTTTGAGGGAAGAGATGCCTTCACTGTCCCCATCCACCGTCTCCTTCCCTCTGGAGCCCTTTAACTTGGTGGGAATCCTGTCGAGCTCCTGCTCTCCGTTCAGGGTGGACCTGGTCCATAAAGTCGGACCCTCTGCAGTTTCACTCAAAGGGTCCTTTAAACCAAAACACAGAATATTTTGGACTAGTAGCGTCTACCTGAGCTAAAAGCAAGTTTACTTATTTTATTTATCCGATATGTGTTGTATGATGAGGTTAGAAACTACTTGTTCCTGATGTACTTGTTCCTCTGTAATTGTCAGTTTGAATCAAGACTATAGCACATCACTGATCTAGTATCAACAATGTACTCTTGCATTCTAAAATTTTAAATCCTGGAGACAAGTTGATTTGTCTTAGAAACAACAAAAAGACTTCTTAAGATTTTTTAGGGTTCAAAGATTCAAGACGAAGATTTTTAAGTTACTTACAACTGTCAAAGACTCTGGAAGCGGTCCATCTAAATCAGGGTCCTCAATGGTGTCCAACTCTTTCAGCGGCTGGCTGGTGAGGTCAAACTTCACTGAACTCTGTTGAAACAAATTAATAAAAAAACAAGTAGCAATTTGTTCTTACTGCTCTTTGTTTTGGACGTTTTTAATGACATAAAGGACTCGGGATTGAAACGGCTGCTTAAAAAAAGAGACCGTGGAACTGACTATTAAGAGTTGAGAGAATTTAAAGTTTTTTCGGTGAATGCATACGGGTTCAGGAATAAATCATTCCGACTGATTTGTAACCAGCACAGCACACACATCTTTTAATGTTGTTCAGAAAATATTGATGTTTTGTAGAAGTGTCTTACAACCCCATGAGGCGTGAGATGCATGACACTTTTTAAATAACTCTCACACTTCTTCCCTGGAGTTTACGTACTGTGAACTCAGTGATGACGTTGGAGGTGTGAGTTTCTGTGTTTTCTTTTTTTTTCCTGGAGTTGCCGAGCACATGAAGCAGCTCCTCTATTCCATCCTGCAGCAGCCTGTCAATCAAAGACTTCAGCAAAGGCAGCTGGGGGAAAGAAAGTTTCCATTGAGAAGGTTCAAACTGTACTGAGACAAGGGCTGTACTACACGGTTACAAATTCTATCAAACTGAAAATGTAAACAATGCTCAGAGCTCACCCTTATACCGTAGGCTTCAAACATCACTTCAATGTCCTAAATAAGAGGGAAACATGTGTTCAATGTGCAAAACAAGAACATGTATCCCAGAGGAGAGATTAGTACACCCTGTGTTTACCTTCATCTCAATAGCCTTCCCTGGAGCTCCAGCATCACCCTATGGAGACATTAAATTAAATGATCATAATGTAATTTCATTTCCATATATACGTATGATTTTGTGTGTTAACAATGAAACACTACCGTGTTGCCTTTCTGGCCCGTTTCTCCTTTATCACCCTGCAAAAAAAAAAAGACAAATGAGCAACAGAGCCAACATTTACGTTTTTTCAGAACTCAGTTTCAGTATGAGCCACATTACTATCTTACCTTCATTCCCGGTGAACCCTAAACACACAGAAACAGAGGAGCGAGACATGGGAACATGCATCTACAATGCATGACATCAAGCTTGCCATGTCAGATAAAGGCACGATTCATTGCAACCCACAATAAAAAGCACTAAAGTCATCGCTGAATGATGGACTCAGATGCCATGCAGGCAACATATGAATTATGCCATGCAACAGCTGAATTAAAGTGCCATTATTCATGAGTTCTCATCAAAACTCACAGTAGCTCCTGGAGGACCCATTGGGATAGGAAATGCTTCTCGAATTTCATCAGTGGAGGCGCCCTGAGAACGGATTCATGTACAAATCAGTCAAGTTTAAGCTGTCTGGCAGGTCTAGGTGGTCCTGATTTATCAATGCGGGTGGTGATTTTTACCTCTGATGTGACAAGCACCTGCCTACCAGGCAGACCTGGAGGTCCTGGTTCCCCCTTACTGCCATCTTTACCCTGAGAAGGAAGAAAAACACTCAGTTTTCTCACAAACGTAAATGTCTATTTGTCTTATCTCAAAACCGCTTACATTTAGACCCGTGTCTCCCTGGTCCCCCTGGAATGAGTGGAACGTTTACAATTGTATTAAAAAAAATAGCTTCATAAATGTTTAAGTTGGTTGCAATAAATGTCAGTGACCTTTTTGCCGTCATCTCCTTTCGGTGCTCGCTCTCCCTGTGAGAAGAAAATACATTTCCCATTTTAATAATTCACTGAACAACAGCAACGCATTTAAAACATCTGAATAGTCTAAATAGTACAGTCGGTAAGCATAAAAGTAATCCAGTGGGTGTCGTTCAGCACAGTGCTGTAATTGTCTCACATCTTTTCCTGGCAGGCCTCTCTTGCCGTCAATGCCAGGCCTCCCCTGTAGAGCAGATGAAAAAAAAGCAATTACAATCTCTGGAGATACTTTTTTAAATGGATTATTAAGGTGGAAAAGCAGAAGGCTCGTGCAAATGACACACCTGAAACAACAATATATTATGTTAGATTGGCTTAATGTCACCATTAGAAATGTAAAGGATGGATTTTTAACGTTTAGCTGCAGGATACTCACTGGTGTTCCCGGTAAACCAGGCATTCCAGCAATCCCAACCCGTCCTTGACCTCCTTTATCTCCCCCCTGTTCACATGCACACATACAAAAAACAAGCCTTTTAATCATATACTCTTGACAGTATTAAATAGTATTATGTACTGGTACAAAACACTCACAAATGGCATATTTATACACACATCCGTCAAAATAAAGAATCTATTTCTGATTTGAGCAAAACATTTTTTGTCATGGTTAACTATGTATGAACAATATAAAGTTACAAATAAAACATTGTTATTACTCACCAGACCAGACTCTCCTTTTTTCCCCTGGTCACCCTGCAGTTATAATAAAACAACTTGAGTAAGCGCATACTGTAGATGCACAAAGCTCAATGGAATTATCATGGGCAGATTATAATAATACAAGTAAAACTGTGAGCAGAAGTTGGTATTACCTTCATTCCAGGTCTCCCTGGCAAACCATCAAGTCCATCTCTTGCAGAACCACCCTGCAAAACAAACAGTTTCTTACATCAAGACAAACACACAAACAGCTGACACAAACAGTACCAGAATAAATGCGAGTTTAAATGACGTATAAACGTACCAGAGATGGTGCTGGTAGTCCAGGCTTCCCCTCTGGACCCTGTGGAGAGAGATCAATATTGGGGTAATTAACTATAATTGTCTACGACCAAATACAAAAAAAAAAAAACTCACAATTGAGAGGCTGGAACCAGAAAAAATGGCTAACAATTATTTTATTATCCAAAAGTTTGCAGATTAATTCTCTGCAAGTTGACTAATCAGTTAATGGACTGATTGTTTCAGTACAATCTGATACTTTAAAAGATTCTATGGCTTTCTATGGTAATCGGGATCAGCAGGATTCTGAACTTGCAGTTTGTGGGAAACTCACTCTTGGTCCAAGCAGACCCGTTTCTCCACTCAAACCAGGCTGACCAGTCTCTCCTGGTTCACCCTGAAGCAAAGAGAAGAGAAGAGGTGTTCAATTAATAGTTCAAAATAAGTTAAATAGAATATAGCATAGTTATTCTTCAAGCTACCTTAATAGCTCTGGTCAGTATGTTGTTATCTGCAACAATCTGGTAGGAAAAAATCATGAATAAAAAGTTAATTTACTAATTGATGGACAATTTCAGAAGATTGAGAACAGAAATAAATTTTGCACGGTCTTATGGGAGATTGGTGTTTATAAGCTTCGTTACAACGAATACACTTGTCAAACATGGCTGAACTGATGAGAGGCTGTCAAAAAAAAAAGACAATAGAGGTTTGTTTACTTGTCCTCCCGGAGGTCCAGGTTTTCCCTTTGTGACAACGGCAGCACGATCAAAAGAAGAGCACAATAAAACAAGAGTTAAAAATCTAACATGTCACACTGCTACACACAGTCCATATTTGTAACACAAAGGAAAAGCAGTAGGTGCACTGAAGGGTGGCAGACACAAAAAGCCCAACTTAATTAGTAAACATATCGAAATAGAAATCATCAAGTCACAGAGGGATAGCAAGTTTTGAAGATGGTGACCGAAACAGAAGGATGATCAACCGGGAGAAACAATGAACATGCTGATCATTGGTGAATACAAACATACTTGCTCCCCTTTGTCGCCTTTCTTTCCATCAGTACCCTTCAAAAAACAGAAAATCTAAAGTTATCTTGAAACATGATTTTTTTTCCAGTTACTTATGATGGCTTTCACTCTACGGAAAAATAATTTGATTCAACAGAGACAACTTCCACAGAAGTGACATTATGAGTTTAAGTCTCATGAAATTCTTACAGACAGGCCAGACGTCCCAGTATCTCCTTTGCCTCCTGTGTCCCCTAGTCGCCCTGGTAGCCCCAGTGGACCCTGATCAACAGCAATTAAAAAGAACATATCCTTGTTATATTGCTGTTTGCATCAAAAGTCTTAGTAGATACAAAATCAAACATGTAAAATAAGTGCCGCTGTGAGCAAATGTGTGTATAATTTCTGCAACGTTGACGTTTGCTCAGCAGGAGTCCTGGCAGACAGTGAGTGGAGCTTGTACATTTTGGAGCTAACTGTTATTAATGACAAAGTGGCACCCTAAAAAAACTCTATTATCTGTTGATGAGACCCTTCATTTATGACACAGATGGTGAGTAGAAAGGTTATTATTATCTTTTGTTTAGGGGTATTATATGTATGTTTATATGTGTATTATTCTGCCTTTAATCTTGGAAAACATAAAATAAATACCCTAATTCCTCTGTCACCAGGCTCTCCAGGTGATCCTTGCTCTCCCTGTGAAAGACAAAACAACGTAATCACTTAAAGTAAGTAAATTCAGTATCTGACAGTATTGATTATAAATCATCATGGAACTAGCTAACCTCCTGAGCAACATCGCTGACCTACAAACCAAACTAAAGCATCAATTAAACATCCTGACTGTACCTTAGTTCCTTGTTTTCCTTCAGTTCCAGGTGCACCCTACACACAAAGTCAACCGTCATTGTTAATACTTGTGTTCAATACATTTTCCTGCTCCAGTTCTCATCCGTACATATCACACGTATCCCATATTGTGTGTTTGTCTCACATTTTAACAAATACTATGAGCTTTCTCCTGATGTGTTTACTAAAGCAAAACCTCATTAGGAAAATACATATGAAATGTGCTTGAGAGTACAAACAACTTGTATCATTGCTGTAACAGCCACTCAGGATTTACTTACATCTTTACCTCTTAATCCTGGTTCTCCAGGATTGCCGGATAACCCAATGGTGCCTTTGTCACCTTTAGAGCTATCGCGCCCCTGGACAAACAGATGACTTGTGTTTAGTAACAGTAACAACCATGAAATGAAAATATATTTTAAGTAGGTTTTAAGGATTTTGATCGTTTATTTTGAAAGTTTAGGGTCACTAGTAGGGTCGGTACACGCGAATGCTGTCACATTCATTTTGCATTTGATTAATTTTTAATATGGAAAATATTGATTAGAGCAGCTTTGAGAAAGAAGTATTTTTTCTTACTTTTGGTCCTGGTTTTCCAGACAAACCAACATTTCCCTGTAAATGAAATGTAAAAGGATTAAACATTAGTACAACGTCCAGCTGTTTTCTGCTTCAGTGTTGTATGATGAGAACAAGGTTTAACTGTTAAATGACAGTGACTCACCCTCTCGCCATTTTCTCCCTTTGGTCCCCGCTGTCCTGGAATCCCAAAACCAGGACTTCCCTGCACACATTAAAACAAACCATACCTAAATATTTAATAAACAGTTATTCTGCTCTAACTGATTCATTATTTTCTTAGTAAATCTGAAAAATGACAACAAGCGGAAATTACAAATTATGATAGTTATTTCTCATTATTAACCTTGTCTCCTTTGTCTCCTTGTTCACCCTTTATTCCCTGGGGGCCTGTGGGGCCGACTGGACCAATGTCTCCCTGACCGACAGGAAAAATACCCACACATGCACACAAACACAGAATCAACATGACTCTTGTCACCAGAACAAACAACAGTTCCAAAACAAAACTCTTCACTTTAAATGGCACCCTGTAGACTGAGAGATTAAAGGGGTCCCAATCAGTGGAGCATTCAGTCCCACTTCAAAAGCTAATGAGAGAAAATCTTAATTGTGTTTGATAAGTCGACCCAGAGGACTGAGTCTGAGTGTGCAAGAAATACCCCGACCAATTAATTAACAATGTCTCGACAGAATAAAACATTAACAGAATCACTTCCCTCTGGCAAACAACTAAGGTTGTGACAAAATTGAACACGTTTAGATTATGTCACTAGTTTAAATCTTTGGACTAATTGGGAAAAACTAACCAGCAAGCAACACTTTCCAACTTCTCAAACCCTAAAATCTGTAGTCAATGCAGCTCAGTGGCCAACAGATGGAGACCATTGCAGACTTTTCACTAATTAAGTTTTGATTACATAAATATTTCTTGGAGGCACAGCGTTTATGGAGCCATGAGTAATCTTGTTGATTGAGTGAAACCTCAGCAGGTGGATCCAAAAACAGAAAAAAAAAGCCTGATATCACATATTTATATGCACCAATCAGAGTTTAGCAACATCTAAATCAAAATGCGATGACAGTTGTGGGGTTGTTTAATGTTAACAGGCCACTACAATCAAATCTGATCAAACCAAACCCAAACATTTCTGATGGATCAGATTAGCAGAGTTTGATTGTAAATCACTTAATGATTACTTATGTAACTTTACTTGTTGCCTATTATGTCATAAACATTGATGTGATCCTTCCTTCTCTGTTTACCTTATTTGCAGCAAAGAATTGTGCAGAAAACTAAATTGCAGAAGAATGTAGATGTGCTCCACAGCTCAGAGGTGTAAAGAGCGGTGATGCATGGTACAACAGAAAATGTGTTCCTGGATTAATAACCAAAGTGGACTTTGGTTACTTACCCTGGCACCCTTTTTTCCAGTTGGGCCAATTATCTGTTGGGATGGAAAAAGGAAGACTGATTGTGAGTCTAAAGTTCTTCTATTTCTATAGTTTATAGTAAAGTAGTTTTCTTACGCCCTTGGCAGGATCTCCAGCGGCTCCTCTTGGACCCTCATCTCCTTTTAACCCCAATGGCCCCGTCAGTCCCTGGAAAGATCGAGGTAAATTGAAAATATTTCTGAATTCTATATTGCCGTTTCTATTACGATTGCTACTTTATATTTCGTGCCAATCGACACATCAAATCTCTTGTTATTCCTCAACTTACTTTCAGCTCTAATAAACACCATATAAACAAACTACCACTCCCTGCTATTAGCCAGCACTTTATTAGCTGTTCTGTTCAAAGCTCTATTACAAAGGACAGGAACATGGTCCTCATGACGACAATTTTTTTTGTGATAGTCACTTCCAAAAGACGAACTGCATCAAATTAAAAATCAGCGATGCATGACAAAATGGCCCATTTGATAAAGAGACCCACTGAGGTATGACAATTTGGCGCATGATTGTAATCATTGAAACCCCCAGAACAAAATGTCTTCTTTATTTGTTCATGCATCGTAATCTAAATGTCTGTTTTGAGACGTTAGAAAACACTAAATAAATGGTGTATCGACAGCATTTCCAGCCATTCGGTCCCAGTTGATGAATATATTGCTTCTGCCTCAGGCTTTATTTTTAATCAAAAATGAATTAAAAAGTGGATTTAAATATGCTCAGGTGAGCCAGTGGCAAATATGATTATGTCGGTTTAGTGGGACTTCATGACATGCGTCAGTGTGCAGGCAATATGCAAGTTGTAAGACATTGTAAACAACATTTTGTCTCAGCACTTCAACATGTGTATATATATATGTGTATCGTCAAGATGAAATCCTCTCTCACTGTGGGTCCTTGTGTTCCTATTGGTCCCATCTCTCCTTGTTCTCCCTAAAAAGACAAAGAAAATAGGTATGCAACACTGAAAACTGCACGAATATGGATGCACACATTCACGTGCACCCATTTTTATTCCTGTGTGACGCCAGTATTAATAAATCAATTGCAAGCATAACTGTTGGCTGAAATAAATTGATTATTTTACTTCATCATATTAATTATAAAGCAAATATGTTCAGACTGATGAAGAGAGAGTGGACACGTGGTGTGGGATGAACTCACCTTGACCCCTTGCTCCCCATTGAATCCCTTCTTCCCCTGCAGGTACAAATAAATCACTGGTTCTGAATTCTTTCATCATCGATTCTTACACAATATTCACCCTTTAAACAGGTTTGCTCTCATTAGACTAAGCTGTCAAATATGCATTTGAGGGCAAAATATGCATGAACTCATTGCTATTGAACAGAAAATAATGGTGAAATGCACACCCGAAGTCCGATGATTCCTTGGAGGCCCTGCTCTCCACGATCACCCTTAAAAGATTACAAATGTTATTTTACAAACAGGTGTTTGGCTTTTAACCATAACATGTCACACTCAGAGTGTTCAAATGTTTTTTTTTCATGTTTTTTACCTTTAGGCCAACTGGTCCTGTTAAGCCGATATATCCCTGCAAAAAAACAGTTCACACACTGAAACGAAAATGGGATTTTATATTATTGCGTCCAGTGCGATCCTGCCCCACCTTTACAATCTTCCCCATAAAAAACAATCAGCCTGTTGTTCTCATTATCTTAGTTGATAGAAACCGCTATGTGGCGTTGTGGACACTGAACTCTGTATACATACAGTATATTGAACTCTAAATTAAATTATAATAGTCCATATTTATGGTTAGTTTTTGCAAGTCCATTGCAATGTACCTTCTCTCCCGGCTCTCCACGAGGACCTTGAATACCTTGTATACCAATTCCGTCTTCACCCTGCAAAAAAAAAGGAATATTTATTAGCCATTTATAAGCCAGTTGCTTCCTCACTACTTTAATATTTAAGTATTTTCAATGGACTGGTTCAAAATGTGTATTTTTTAAAAAGTCATTAACACTTTTACCGTCTCCCCTTTCTGGCCTGATAATCCTGGCACCCCATCAATGCCAATGGGACCAGGCAAACCTGCAATACCCTACAGTAGTTTGCATATGCATGCATGTGAGAGAGAGAGAGAGAGAGAGAGAGAGAGAGAGAGAGAGAGAGAGAGAGAGATAGAAAAGAACAAAGAGGGGAGAAAAACACTTTCAGTAAGCAACTCTGATTTATCTTTCAATGTCTTTTGCCACTTCTATTAATATTGTCAACAATGTGCTTACATCTTTTCCCGACTCTCCTTTGTCTCCTTTCACACCCTGCTTCCCACGTAAGCCCTTTCAAAAATAATTATCAGATAAAAATGAAACAATGAATATTTCATAGCTGGTAACATCCGATTCATTAAATCACTGGGCATAAGGCCCATTATGCATGTAGACACAATGTATGATTTATAATTACATTTTCCAGTGCAACCTTTAAAAAAGACTAATAGATAGATCTATTAAATAGATACTTACTTTTGCTCCCAGCTCCCCAGGATCCCCCTGCGGAGTGCAAACAGTAAAAATAACTGGTCGATGTTTGGTGCATTCTGTGACACTTCATACTGCTTCCTCTAGGCTGGTCTGACTTTATGTTATGCAATATGATACCGTGAAACAACGCAAGATCATCGTTGCAATGTTGGGTTAAGGCCCCAAAAACGATCACTCTCAAGTTACCTTATCAGATATTCCTGGTGAGCCTGGTGGTCCTGACTGGCCAGGTAGGCCTGGAGCTCCATTGACCCCAAATACGCCAGGAGGCCCCTGGGGACCCTGTAACATGCAGTGTGAAACATTTGAACTGTCCTGAAGTTAACTGTTGGAAAACTCCAAATTTGTTTTTTTTTAAGGACTTACTGAAGATCCTGGCTCTCCTTTTCGACCAGGAACGAAGTTTGCATCTGCGCCAGCTATAACATATCCAGGCTCTCCCTAAGTGGCAACAAAAGGAAAGAAAGCATGAACCTGTATTCACAACAGATCATTTTCATCCTCTTCATTGTTCAGTCTAAAGTAATTGCACATGTTAGACTTACTCTCTCTCCTCTCTGTCCCTTTGAACCAGTGAGTCCAGGTAGACCCTACCACGGAGAGGCACAGGAAGAGTGATTAGTTGAAGAATTTGAATAAACAATATTGAACAAGTCATTATTCTGATAGATGTGTAGAACATCTTTGTTGCAAGTCACCCATTTTGTGTCCCCTCTCTACTCTCTCCAATCAATCTAGTAAAGGCAAAAATGCCCAAAAATGGTGAATATAAAACTCAAAATAAAAGGACAAAATAAAAATGTATTTATTAAGTCTACACTGGAAACAGATGATACATGCAGCAAATGTATGGGACCGCATTCAAAGACAGAACATCACATTTACACATGATCTGAGCTTAAGCTATAGCTGAGCCAACTTAATGCACATAAAAAAGGTTTTGTCCCCTAAATGTATTTGTCATGTCGGTCTTACCATATCACCGAGTACGCCTTGAGTGCCCTGAAAAATAATAAACAACAAAAAACACTTTCAGAGTCAGACCTAAATTAAATAAACGTTAAACCAGGTCAGTGTGAGTTTTTTTCTGAATTTAGTTACCCGTTGGCCGGCCGAACCTGGTTGTCCGGGTCTCCCTGGTCGTCCTGGCAATCCAGGTATACCATCTGCTGCAGGAGGCCCCTGTCATATTAAAACATTATGGTCTGTGCTGGAAAATAGAATAATAGACGTGCACGGCAAAGCCACACTCACCCACACTGCTATCAAATACAATGAAAATGAACAAGTAATTTGCTATACTGGACCTATGGAGACAGAGCAGTTGTGTTAACATTCACTGTAACTGAGTCAAAGAACGAATGACAAAAATGTAATACAACATGAATATGTACATAAAGTAAAAGCCATAACAACACTGAAATTCAGCTCTAGGTGGACTGAAAATGACTAATTAAAGAAATTGAGTCTACTGCGTCTCCATCTTATTTTCTTTTCTTTCATTTTTGTGCGATATACAATATCCCTGTCACTGACCGTGACTAATGCTGTTGTACTGGCTAACTCTCCCTTGCTTTGTAGTAAATAGCTGTTGCAGTGCACAATGCACAAATGGGGGAACCGAAAAATACATTCATCTTTCACACGGAGGTAAACCAAATATAAACAGCACTTTTACATCTTTGTTTGTTTCCATGCTTGTCACCGCTACATACGTAGATGATAACATGTATAATAGATGAAGCTAAAAAAAAAGACAGCAGGCAGGTAAGGCAATCTTGACAATTAATGACGACAATGATGACAATGGTGGTAGTGTGTTTTTGGGTGTGTTTGTTTTTACTGGATGTCGATTCTTACCCTTTCTCCCGTCTCTCCTTTAGAAGGAGCAAAAGGATCATACTGTCCAGGGCTTTGATGAAATCTCTACATGAACAAAACAAAGACTACAAGTTATTCTGAAAGTTGAATTAATAGCAATGAGGGTACATTAAATGCAAGGCAGAGAGGGGACAGTGGAAGGAAAGGTCATAGTGGCAACAAAGTATTATCACTTAACGGGTGTCATCATGTTGAGAAGAACACTTGATCAAACATACCAGACCGCCGAGACCAGAACCATCTCCCTGAACAAAAAGAGCAAGAATGCAAAATATGAATAACACTGCTTTTGTGTATATTTCTAAGTTGTAATAACGCATTTCAGTACACTCACCCTTTCCCCTTTCTGACCCTGGATGAACAAAGAAATGATGGTTGGTTAATCAAGAGAAGAACTCAAGAATCAAACTATTGTTTAAGTGAGAAATCAGGGATCTTTAAACCAGGATGCAAACACAGAAACGACACATTGTGCTGCTGTTGAATGCACTGGGGAATAAAAGAAAATGTGATTCTACCAACCTTCACACACTGGGAGGAGCAGGGACCCTGAGGCTTAACCAACTCCTCTGGGTCCTCAGTCGGGGTGTCCAACTGAGCGGACTGCAAATTGACACGAGGAAAAAAGGAATTAATTATGGACTGGTGAAAGATATTGTGGTCAACTGACAGAATATAGAATTAAGTGGCGGAGATGGCTGTGTAATGCAGCCCCAGTCACACCCTCCAGACTCTGACGTCAAAATAAAGACAAGTCGGCTGCAGTGGTCCTTCCAGTCTTTGTGAGTCAATTAAAATTCATGCATAACCATCTCCAGTGGTGGATTGGGCAACCTCTCCAACCCTCCAACTTTTACTCCATGCATGTACTTTACATGTGCAACTTTAATATAGTGAGTATCACCTAAAACACATGTGTGCCAGTTGTCGAGATTGGCTTAAATCAAGTGTGATTGAACTATAACATATATTGGTGTGATAACAAAGAAAGAAAATAACGTGACAGACAATATTCTTGCTTAGTTTGCGTCTTGCCTCATCATTAAGTTTGAACTCGGAGAGGACCGCCTCGCTGCAGATGATGTTGATGAATTCTCTCTCTATGGAAGGGAAGTCATCAAAGGTTGGTGAGTAGAAGATGTTTTTGTAGCTGGTGGGTGCTGCTATCTTATTCAGCTCCTCGATGTCTGCATTAGAAACTCCAACTGCCAGGACACTGACGCCTACAGAGAAACAATGATAATCAGGGTTTCTACAGTAAAACTCATTGGAAACACCATTTCGGAGCGTTTAAAAAAAAAAATGTTTCCAATGGTTTCACAGACCCAGAGCACGTGCAATTCTGGAGGGTGGCAGCACGTCATCCTGGGCCCTGCCATCCGTAATCAGAACCAGAACATGGGCCACATCCTGCCTCATCCCCAGAGACTCCTGGAACAGTTCCTGCACAACGTAGCTGATGCCTTTTCCTGGTGGTACACAGAGGTATTACACTTTTGGGAGTTTTACTCAGTTATATGCTGGTAGACGAAATGTACTTGTCTGAACAGCACTGTTTCGAGGTGCAGCAGTGACGTTGCAAGGGACATGGACCACCATATAGAGTGTAAGCAATGCACATCTTTAATCCATAAATATTATGTATTAGCTGTTAGAGGCTGTGACATCAAAAGCAGGACCTAATTAGTGTTAGTGTTAATAGGAATAGCCTGCCAACTGATGATAGGTGGCAAAGTAGTGCGCACATTTGATTGAGTGTCGCTACTAACCTGTTTTGGTGTTGCCTCCTCCATAACGTAGTGCTCTGAGCGCCCTGAGCACAGAGTTTCTGTCTTTAAAGTCACGTAGACGGAATTCAATTCGAGGCTCATCACTGTAATGAACCACGGCTATCTGAGAGAAAAGACACATCATCATAACATCATCTAAATTGCATCCGTTGCGACTTTGAGCTGTAATTCTAAATTGCATTTGAATCATCCTCCTCACACATA
Organism: Leptoclinus maculatus; assembly: GCA_032191485.1. Taxonomy (NCBI): domain Eukaryota; kingdom Metazoa; phylum Chordata; class Actinopteri; order Perciformes; family Stichaeidae; genus Leptoclinus; species Leptoclinus maculatus. Next base: position 8,979,103 of record JAVDOI010000019.1, on the reverse strand, counting down.
CTATATATATATTGAGAGAGATATTTGCTGCATGTGCCTCATAGTTGGCTGCCACTCTTCATGATTACAAGCCATGTGGCATTGTGTCCTGTTTATCCTTCCTGAAAATGTTTGAGTCAGATTCTTCCCACTTGGGCAGGGGAAATAATGGCACATTACGCTCCTGCTAATGGCACTGGCTTAAGTCTCACTGGAGCAGTTTGCTAACTGGCAGCAGCTATTGTCATTTAAAATCCAGTTTTTAATTGTTATTGTCCTACCACCTCGAAACAAACGTAGGGCCAGAGAGCCATATCATGACCGGAATCTCAAGCCGGAACAATATAAAACAAAGAAAGTTTTAGTGAGAAACCAACCTGTGTGCCCTGAGGACCAATGATAGGGAAGTAAGTGGCCACCCGGAATATGAAGTCTTTCATCTTGATGAAGTTGTTGGCACCGATGCTGGAGGACTCATCCACAAGGAATACTATGTCTGCTTTGGCCTTACCACACACTGAAAAAAACACAAAAACACACATACCGTAAATACATATTCACCGTCTATAATACGTTTGTATGATGTGGAAACTATATGCACCCTTTATTTTTTTCATAGAATATTCTCACAGTAGATTGTAGAGCTTAATCAATATCCATTCATGAATAAACAATACCTGGTCCTAGTGGAGCTGTTGTCTCTGCACGGAGTGTGGGCAATCGAAGAGACGGGACTTCTGCTGCTTTTGCTACAGGGACACTTGGCTGACCTGGAGGCTTCTTGGTGGTTATGGATTTAGTTGGTGGCACAGCGATGGGGTGCCGGGTGGTCCTCGTGACTGTGCGAGTGATGGTAGTGTCGGTGATGGAGGCGGTCGTGATATGAGGGGCGACTGTGGCTGGCACAGACTGGACTGTTACCACCGGGGGTTCCTGTCCCACTGAGTTGCACAGAGACATAACATAAGTGATTAAAAAAAACGGAATCAAACTCCAGTAGCAGTTGCTGCAGCAACAAATGGGTTTCAGCAAAGGAACAGGTGGCGTTTCAGGGAACTAAAATGACAGATTCATGATTAGAAATATTTTTTGTTATTAGATAGAATTGCTATGGATTTACTTGTGTGTTACTGGTAGTGTTGCAAAGCACTACTGAGTGGAAAAATATAGATACAACTTCAATGTGCTTAAATCCTGTGCAATCAATAAGCATAAGTATGCAAGATAGAGGTTTGTCAATGTTTCACAGAGCTAATCAAACCATTTAAGTAGCGTCTTACATATTCTCTGATACACGGTGCTTATAGGGCCCTCCACTTCTCCATACAAAGGTCTGATGGTAAAAATATATGTTCTTCCATACAGCAAATCCCTGATCTTATAGGAGCTGAAACCAGGGCCCAGGGTCTCTGTTTTAGTCTCCAACACTGGAAAGACACACAAAGAGGAAGAAGAAGAAGAAGTTAAATTGCATGATGGTAACGTGATGATTAATTAAAGGTGAAACTTTGTCAGACCTGAGATGTGCCTCCAGGAGAGAAGGTATCCGGAAACAGCAGCCACACGTGTCCAGTTCAGAACAGTGCTGCTGTCTGTGGTGTTCAGAGCAGCAAAGTCATTCACTTTTGGAAGATCCACTGAAACAGAAAGAATCAAAATGAATAAATAAGCAAAACAATGAAAAAGATCCGATGTGTCTGGCTATACTACAAATCTACAGACATCCCTATACTATCTATTTGCTTTACATATAATTGCATAAATATCTCCCTGAAGCCTCTGATTGAGAGCCCATCTCATATACTGTTCCTCACTGTTTCGGGCAGGCAGGACTCACAGGTGCGTGCAGTGAGCAGGACTGGGCTTCCCTCCTTATTGCGCACCATGGAGGACACCTGGATCTTATAAGCTGAGCTCTCCCGCAGCTTGTTGATGGTGTAGGTGGTGGAAGCAGCAGATACCACCTGGGACTTCTCATCACCCCCTAGAGCAGGGAATAATACAAATCCATCATGTAGAGATAATGAGAGTGTGAAACAATACGATTGTGTGCTCAGTTACAGTTAGAAGTCCACACAGTGATCTATGAGGAGCTACGAGTTTATATCCAAGAGATATTTAACATCCTTAGTCAATAAAATTGAGAGTGCGGGGACAATTCATTTTGTAGTTACCGTTCTAGTGTACATAAATCTGTGCAAACATAGGTAGATGCATGTGTACACATGTGTGCATACATGCATGCATGTACAGTATGTAAGTATCCGGGTGTAAGCACACATGGTTGACTGTTCATGTGGTCCCCTACCGAGGAAGGGGATCCAGGAGATTTTGTACCCAGATGCCCCTGATGTTTTCCTCCACGACAGGGTGAAGGAGTTGACTCCGATGTCCACGACCTTCACTTCCCTCACTGCCTGGATTGGCTGTGAGCCTGAGACAGCAGCTGAAAAATAAACACCAAATAACCATGTAAGGTGATTTTACAACATTCAAATGTATTTTCAGAAGTATCAAAACACTCGTCCTAATCATTTCCAATCATGATGCAACAAACATCTGTATAACAACATCTGAGCTGGATGAGCTGGTGTTCACACACCCTATCATTTGTCGTAAATGTAGCACTTGGAGCTTGGTGAAACACTTTAACTTTGACAGTGATGAAGTGATAGCAGCTCTGCTGACTTAGACACAGGGACACATACTACAAGTGACAACGACAGGAACTGTGGTTAAAATGGGAAGACCAAAGTACATGACTTGTCAGTCAAACAAAGACAGCACGAGGGTGCTGTGGTACGGGATGAGGAACTTCGTTCTCCCTACCCATTTAATTAAAATGGGGTGCACAGCTGCTGCACAGCTGCTATTTAGATGAATCATGATCAATTAAAACAAACTGGGAGACCTCACTTCCTGTACCTGTGAGCTGAGATAAGGAGATTTCTGGTCCCTCCGAGTTGCCATAAACTGCACAGATGGTGATTGCGTAGGTGGACTGTGGGTTCAGGTCTTCCATACGATGGAAAAGAACACTGCGATCCAGGTAATGGGACTGAGGGCTGCTATCACCTGCAAGCATGCAGGTACATACACAACACAATATTACGTACAGAGTAGGGATTATCTACGCACACAATTTGTCTTCATTATTTTGGACAAAAATAATAAATAGCTTTAAAATGGCTGACAGGTTGTCGGACAAGTTTGTTTGATTGACCTGTGAAAACATATTAATAGTCCCCATATTGGGCTGAGGCAAAGACAAACTTGAGTAAATGTAATCACCTGTGTTCCAAGAGAGTTTGTACTCAGTAGCTCCAACGATCGGACTCCACTCTACATCTATGGAGGTACTGGTGTACGACGACACCTTGAAGTTGGACACATAGCCCAAAGGAGCTGAGACAGAGGAAAAGGAAACATGAATAACATGTTCTTGTAAAAACAGGGTTAATTACATAATTCCATCTATGATATGCAACAGAAATATTCATGACTAACGTTTCTCTAACCAAGTTCCTGTCATCAGCCCGGTGTCAAAAAGACTGTGGTCTGCCACTTTCAATACGAATGATTCAAATTAAACTACTTAGACACTACTTAGATTTTGTGACACAGAGGTGCAGTTGGCCAATTGTAAAAATCCATAACAATCACTCCTGAACCTCAGTGGTACTTCAGGTGGGAGGCACACGTATTGTTACTCACAAGTTCTGAAGGTAGCACTGATACCGGGTCCCATCACAGGTCCAAACAGCACATAGAGAGACAGGACGTACTCAGTATCATGCGCTACATTCCTCAGCTGGTACTCTGTGGTGCTGCCATTCAGGGCCAACTGCCTGGGACGGTCCCGACCAACAAACTCTGAAAACAATATCAACATTGACAGCACGGTCACGTCACTCTTTCTCACATTTGGTTATTCCTCACTCTCCTGGCCCTTCCTCTATACTCTGGCTCAGCATCAGAGCCCCCTTCTCTGGAAAACAACAGCATCCTTCTTTTTCCCCAACATTTGTATTTCATCAAAGTGAGTCGCCATGCCACCTGTCACATCCCTGTGGCAGACTGGCATGGTGGATGGGTCTAATGTAATAGAGCTGGCATTTCAAGAGCTCCTGTCAGAGTGAGTCTGTCACAGTCACTGGGAGAAAGGGAGCATTTGAACCAAACTTGGACATGCATGCATACACGTATGAAAACTCAATTTTATCCAAAACTTGCTGTGGAAGGACACCATTGACATCATTTAAATATACAAGCGTGTACACGAGTCATGAGATGTATCGCAAGAAGAACCAGGACATAGTTTTATGATGTAAACAAATCAGAAAGGCTGAAAATGAGAGAAAGTGACAGAGTAAATCACCTGGGGTGGGTCCCCAGGCCAGTCTGTATCCTGTGGCTCCTGGGACGCTGTTCCATGAGATGACAGCAGTACTGGTGCTCACAGCAGACACATTCAAAGTTTGTACTGAGCTGCTTTCCACTGACACAGAGAGAGAGAGAGACAGAAAGGGCATCTTCAAATGTAACCTAGTCTAGGTCTGTAATACTTTATCCACTCATGCCTGTATTTTTGTTCTTCCTAGAAAGCGTGCTAGTTACATGTCTTCAAATTGGTGGAGGTGATGGGCCCCTCAATATCTCCAAAGATGGGGTTGATGGTGATGGTGTACTCAGAGGCTGAGTGGAGGCCCTGGATCATGTAGAAGTTAAAGTTGTCCCCAAGGTTTATATTCTCTATGTGGCGGTCTGAAAGACACACGGAGGCACACAGGCTCTAATGTCACACGTTTAGGCTTTATTTCACAAAACCAAGGTTGTTTCTTTTTTGCTACACCCTTGGATTCAATTATGTGGCAAAGAGTGAACCACAGTACCTGGGGATTCCCATGTCAGACGGTATCCTGTGGCACCCTTAACTGATGCCCACCTCGCCTGGACGGTGTCTGTGGTGGCGTTTTGGACCAGGAACTTCTGAACTTGTACCAGCTTTACTGTGAAACACACCCAAACACACATACACATACACAGAGTCACATACACAAGTTCAATATCTCACTTTAGTTTATATAAGTGATAAAAAAAATCATAGTAATGCCAGAAAGTAAGGATCATTTAAAAGACTGTAATGAAAATAAAAAAGCACACAAATGTTAATTAATTAAAATCAAAGTAAAAACGTTATGGATATTTCTCCAGCGTAACATGAAAATTGTGATAAAGGAGAGTCTTACTGTATGTAATAAACATAATGCTGGTATTTTTATTCTACAACAACAGCACCATGTTGTGGATTTATTACAGTACTACACCTTGGCGTTTGCTTCCTTGTATTATAGCTTGTGACATATTGCAATTGTTGGTTAGTTACAGCTATCAGAGCTGTTTTACTGTCAGTGTAGAGAGGTATATATGGTAAATGACATTAACTTGAGTGTGAGAAAGTTGGAAAGTAAACTAATATAATTATGGGGTTTTCACGATGATCAACTTACATGTCTTGCCCACTATTGAAACCGTTTCACTCTGTCCTTGGGGGTAAATGGAATAAATACTGATGGTATACTTCTTATCCTCCTCCAGGCTGTCAATCACGTGAGAAGAGGTGTCTCCAGGAAGCAAGTTCTCATAAGTAAATCCTGGTCGGTTGGCTGCGGAGGAACAAAATCCAGAAGAATACATGAAATATACATTCAAACAACTAGATTTAAATTATACATCTTTACCAACGAGAAATAAGATTATGATTATAAATACTGCAAAAACATTTCTATACTTTTGTGCAATGCGTCTGGTGTCAGATAATAATAATTGCACGGTGTAATGTTGGCATACATCTTGGGATGAAGATCTTGAATCCGTTGATCTTCCCTAGAGGATGCGTCCAGCCCAGGCGCAGGGAGAACAGGCCCTCCTCAATAACACGGAAGTTTGACACCTGAGGCAAAGGGGCTACAAGGCAGAACATTGTTGATCAGGGAAGCAAGGTAAATCCCAAACAAACGTGCAGAAGTATTTGTGTATTTTCTAAAAGGTGGATGAGCAGGCAACGGCGTGTGGAACCCACTTGTCTGGACGGTGATTGTTGCAGAGTCTCCTATGAGGCTGGGGTAGATGGCGTAGACAGTGAGGGAATAGTCGGTTTTAGGAGTCAGCTCCGTCACCACTGCTGTGCTAACATCTGCCTTCAGATCAACCTGTTTACATACAGGGAAGACAATGAAAGGAGCTTAGTGTGTGCATGTGTGCGTGTGCACTGTCTTTTGTTACTATAACATAATTATCTGTCCTTCAAGGGTACAACCACAGTGTTGTCATGAAATCAGTATGCACAAGCATAAACACAGGAGAGCTGATATTGTTAGAGAAATGGATATCATTCTGGTCCTATTAATGCATTGTTGCCAGCTGTGGAGAGCCACACAGCTGTCATTTTCACAAATCACTCAGGCTGCATTGAGAGATGACTCACTGCATTTTAGTGCTGGTCACAAAGGTGACATGCAGTTTTGGTCATTAGCAGTCCTGAAGATGAAGAATTGAGGGATGTACTGTAGTGGGTTTTTGGTGTGGGAAAATAAGACTATGCTCCGTTACAGTCCAGCTCAATTATTATCATGCATATGCATAATCCCTCACTTGTCTCTGTTGTAGCGGGAGGTGTCCACTGGAGCTGAGAGGGTAGACCAGGAGACGGTATCCGGTGACATCTCCTGTGGCCTCGCTCCATGTCAGTCTGAGGGAACTGTGGGCCAACTCGCTAACTTGCAGGTCTCTGGGACCCACCACACGTTCTTCAACTAGGATTGGGAGAAGGAGGGATGGGAGGAAATTATATATGTAAAAAAAGGAACAGGGAATTTGTTAGCAAGATAAATCCATCTTAGTGAGTAAACTGCACAGCAGGGTGAAATAAAATAAATCTATTAAACATCTTACTTTTCAAGCTATAAACCATCAAAATAAATAAATGCAAACAGCTGTCAGTATGAGGGAAGCTTGTTATGAAAGACTTTGCTTTCATACTGCGTGTGTATTGACTCACCAGGCGGGGACGTTTTCACAGGAAGGGGTGGTTCCGAGGCGGTAAAACACACTCTGCGTGACAGTTTGGGAAGGATGGTCTGAAGGAGAGCGTAGTCAGTGCCCAGTAATAGGTGCTCCTCGTGTGGCTCTGACACAATCCTCCTCAGCTCTGACTCATCAGCTCCCCTAACACCTGGTCACAGCATAGTCAAAAACAAATCAGTACTCTTTACACACTTAATATACTAATATTTGACAACGCTACCACAATGAGTGACCTGTTATAGATTGTATTTGATCAATGCACAATAAAAGCAAGTGAATAGCAATTACAGAGCAATGACAATGTGGTGTAAGTCCTTTGTTTGACATCTTCTCTTTGCATTTTCTCCACACACTTTTCCTACAGACACCACTAGGGAGAGCTGCGGCAATTTGAGTGATTTATTTCAAATCAAGAAAAGATGTACAAACACATACACATACATACTGCAGACATACGCAGCCTCTTTGGAAACTTATCTCAAGTTATGGCAAAAGATAAAGACTCTTCTGGGAGAGTTGATTCACAATTACATTTATGTGAAATCTGCACCTGAACAAGATGTGCATTTGTTTTCCTACTAGCTGTTTGCATGTACAGATACATGCATTTAGATGCATGTATCTGTACAAATGTGTTATCAATGCTATACAGGCCCTGAAGGCATATTGGTTTTGCACTAGTAGTGCATTCGGAGCTTCTCTGCGGGAGTGATGAACGAGAGGAGCAAGCCGCAGTGTCAGAGGTGCAGATGGAGGACACCGAATCGTCTAATGAATAATGGCTGCGATTAGCACACCATCGGCTAATGAGCAGTAATTATTGCAGCGCTCCCAGCTGAGGAGAGTAAGTTGTGGGCTTGTGTGCTCATGGGTGTGTGTAGGAGAAAGGGAAAGATACGTGTAAGTACACTTGTGGGTGAACAGCGGTGTGTATTCATGAGTGGGGGGGAAAGGCTTACTGTGATAAAGAAGCTTTGCTGATGCAACACACGGTATCAGACAGGGAACTTTTACATATACAGTGGAGCTGAATACATATTTAGTAGGTGTTGTTATGTTTGCACATACATATACAGTGCATGGGTGCACTCAGACACTCAAAGAACAAGAATCTCTCACACGCTCACAAATACCCACACTGAATCCGATGAATTCAAATGTACGATGTGAATTTCTGACTGCAAACACTGCAGATAAGCTGGCAAAGCTCGGATAAAATGTGAGGGCCCCGCCGCTGCAGTGAGGGTGTTGGAGGAATTCACAATACCGACTTCCACCAACTCACCTATTGCAAAGAGAGAAATCCCGTTGTCGGCTACAGCTCTGGCTGCGGCATCGACCTGGTCGTCTGAACGTCCGTTTGTGATCATAACAACGATCTGTAGAAAAGAGAGAGAAACAAAAAGTACTTATGCAAAGTCGCTAAACATAATACAACATCTGCATCAAACAATAACTTCATCATTTGCATAATAACACCAGCATGGTTAGTTTAAGTAGCTCGGTTTCTACCTTTGATTGTGTGAAAATGTGTTGTGCTAAATCTGTGGTTAGCGAGCGTTATCCTCCTTCCACACAACGTTGTCTTTGGGTAAAGAGAACATATCCTCGCAATCACAGCTATGCTCAAAAAGCCCCCGCGGACATTTGAGATGGTTTAACTCATAATTGAATACGTAATTAAATAAATCAAACCCAAAGACAGAGTGGAATTCAATGATGCTGGTTTGCAACAGAAACTGATCATTTTCCCATTAAGAAACATTTACCCAGTTCATTCAAAGTTCACCCCTCAGTCAATGGAGACGATATGATCGATGTGAACATGTAGCTGCTTTTCTTGCATGTGCTCTGGCTGCACAATTCAATACATCAGCCTAATCCTCAATTATCTGCCTTCCCACGTCAAAGTGTGCCGCTGCAAGATGATTCGCACGCACACTCAGATATAGAGAGGAATGCTAACCAGCTGTTTCACTACAGTGTTCGACTTTCAGAGACATTTAGCTGACAGAAATGGAGAGCTTTTGAAAGAGCAAGATTTAAGCCCTTCTGTTTTTAACGTGCATGAAAGAAGTACCTCCTTTGCTATTACCTATATATGTAACAGTAGGTGTAATCAGTTTGTGGGAATGGTTCAAGGGTAGATGATAGATTTTTCTATGCAATCCATATACGCAGTCACCCTGGATTGGTTTTCACGTCTCCCTGGTTGAAGCATTGTACCTTTGGGGTATGGTCTCGACTGATGACGGGGCTGAACACGGGGTCAACCAGAAACCGGAGGGCATCGCCAATCCTCCTGGATCCACCCTCATAGGGGAGGTCTTTGATGGCTCTGAGAACCTCCTTCAGTGAGCTGTAGTCTGTCAAAGCAATCTGCATCCTACAAGGAACAAATTACAGGGAAAGCAAAAGTGGATCAAGTAGAAATAATGGAATAGCTGATACAAACATTGCTTCATGTGTACATCTTGTTCGGTTTCTCTGAATAAAGTTCCTTAGCGTCTAAGCATGTAAATGCATTGTATAATGCAAAATAAAAGAAGTCAACAAAACATTTTGTTAAAGTAATGGTTAGTCTTTCTGATGTAACAACCATCTGTGGTAAAGTTAAAGGAGACGGTCGTGATGGCGACTAGTTAAAGAGGTCTGTACAGTGTGTTTGTGTTTGAGTTTTACCTTGGCACATCGCCAAAGACGGTGACTCCAAAGCGGACCCCCTCATTGCCCATCACACTATCCTGGAAGGAGGAGGCGATGGTTGAGATGAAGTCTTTGACCCTGGTGAAGCTGGTCTGGCCCACACTCCATGACCCATCCACCAGAAACACTATGTCTGCCTGCACCACCGTCCTGCATGCTGAGGGAAGAAGAATGTGTGAATTGGTGTGCGCGCACAAACACCAAGGGGTGAGGCTGGTCCTTCCTAAATATCCCTACGCTGACCACCAGATGGCAGTCACGTTCCATCATGATAAGATTTGTCCTTTTACTTGCTTTCTGTCATGCAGCCAGAGCACCGCACAAATCCCCATGAATGTTTAATGAGACACAAGTGAGCCAAAGAGACTATCAATATTCTGAGCACTCCAGCAATAAAACTTTAGTACAGCGAAGAGGAACGCTTAGAATAATAAGGTAAACACACCCAAAATCAGGGTCAGTCCCCTCGCTCGAGCAAACAAGCGCTTTAAACGCAAGGATGTGCTGCGTTTGGCAGGATTCAGATGCGTTTTAATGTGTAGTTAAGCCAGACGCACAAAAAAGGTACGCTGATGCATTGACTACACACACACACACACACATTAGCTCTTGCAACTCAGATGCACACCCTTGCACATGTTCCCACCACATAGATGTATAGTACTGTACCAGCAAACGTACACACTCCTCACAGAAATCTGCTGCGTGTGCAAACGTCCTCTGAGTCAATATTCTGGCATTACATATGCAATAAACCACAGTGACGACAGCATTGATTAGGCTCGTGAATAAGAGAGAGGCACCACTGATTGTTCTGTAAGTGATAACTCAGCTTTTCTGCTGTCCTCTATTTCATTACAGAGCTTTCCCGCCTCTATTATCTCGCCCTTCTTCCTTTTGGCTGCAATCCCAGGATTCACTGGGGGAGACATATGTCTCCAGCCCGTGGCGACCTAACATTATGTTCTCCCTCACACACCTATACATCTCTGGCCACACACCAAGGAAACAAAATATCATTGAGAATATCATTCTGCAGTCTTTTATCTGGTGCTGAGCTACTATCTATGACTACATTGAAGCTTTATTGTCATATTTTTTAGCAATAGTGGATTCATCATTGATGCCAAAACACAGTTAAAACCACTGATGCAGGATTCAACAATGTTGGTCATCTCCATCCTGTGTTGGCCACCAACAATCCTTGCATACACATGTGGCCTATCCATATATTGGGATACATTTTCTTTCCACATTGTGGAGACTTTGAGCAGGGAAGCAACTGGAGGCTGGTCCCTGTCAGACAGACAGACTGAGGTGGAAAAAAAAGATCAATTATCAAGAGGTTTGTCTGTCTGGGCAGGCAGGTGAGAACCACATGGCAAGGATAAGGAGACATCACATGCTAAGGGATTAGGAATGGTTTTCTTGAAGGTTATCTATGCTGATATCTCAAAGGTTGCGTACACCAGTTAGACCATTGATTTACGCCTTAGATCTAGCTCACTGGATACAGCATATGCCGCAGAAAATTCTGCCAGGAAAGAAAATGCCCACGAAATAATGATGCACTACTGCAAACCAATAATTTTGTTGACTTGACTCCAAATCTGTGTCTTTTGCATTATTACTCCCTATAATACATAAAATAGCATGTTGAGTGACTTCACCTCAGCTCTACTGAGCATTTTTTGCATTTCTCTAGACTACCTGCCCAGCACCAAACGGCAGAATGAGAAAGTACTCGGTAAACATAGTGGAGCAGGTATTTCCCTAAAGAGTTGGTGGAGACCAAAACATAGATAAGAAGAGAATGAATATTGGTTTGTTGGGTGACAAGAAACATGACTCCAAGTGAATGCTAATGTTGCTCTGCTATCAACTTTATGATGACGCTGTCAAGAATAAACAATGGTTACAGTTAAATGGTAACAGTAGCTTCAAATGTGTCCTTGGGTTATTTATATCCTTCCGTAATTCTGCCCAACAACTTTACCAATCACTTTCTGCCAACCGCATTCCATGTAGTGGAAATCTAACTTTTGATTGGCCGATTGACCTTTTGGTGACATCCAATAGCACCTGAGGCTATAAGGTTCTGTATCTAGGAGATGAGTTTGACAGGCTGGCAGACAGAGTGCTGTACTCTACATGAGGCTAGCAGATGTTTAACAGTCTGGAGAGAAAGTGGAGCCGGGTTAGTGTCTGCCCCGTGTAGCAATCCATGTGTGGAGATTTAATGATGGCGCACTCGCTCTGACCGTGTTCATTGATGAGCACCTGCCCTTTCTTTGCCCGGAGAAATCAAGTCATGTAATTCATGGATCTGTGCACATTGCTGACAATCAGACATATGGTGTTGACTAAGAATTAAGTAACCGAAGGTGCCAAACTGATGGTGCTATAGGGTGGTATCACATATCGAAACAAAGAAAAAGGTGACTGAGGGAGTTAGTCACAGACGGAAATCTTGAATAAATTAATGAGGAAAAAACAAAGAATAAAGCTTGATGGTGCTATATGGGTATTTGAAAAGAATATATAAGAAGATAATTTGAGGCAAATTCATGAATTGTGTGTTTGAGTGTATCCTTTGGGGGTAGGATTGTCAACCGTTACCTTCAGCTTGTGCTGTGACGCTTTGATGAGAGAGAGAAAGGGACAGTAGAAAGATCCACACTGAAGAGCGGCCCATACTCTTCCTCCTTCGATCACCTGCTCCTCCACCCAGTTCTTCTTCTCTTCACAAATCCCCTTCTTAAATTCCACTCCACAATCATCAATTCCAGTTCTTCTTTCCTGTTATCTGAAAGCACACAGAGTGGAAAAAACAGTCATTAGAGGCACGAAAAGATAAAATATAATCTGCAATTTTTTCATTTGGAAAGGATTTTCTGAAGAGTCATAGAGTCTTTCTTGCATACCTGCAGTAACACAGTGTAAAATAAATGCATGTACACAGAGGGGATGTCTTGGTGGAGAATTTTGACAAACACTGAAGACTTTCAGACATGCTGATAACAAATAAACTTTACATCTCAGGTCAATACAACCGTTTCATGAAACTTGGCCATGTGCAACTGATCATTTGCAAGTATATAGACACATCCACACTATTAAAGATAAATACAATTATTATCTTTTTAAATGACTATTATTGTAATCATTTAGGCCAATGCACATGAGGTTAGCATAATGTTGCACTCACTCCCATCATTATGTGTACATTCCCTGTAAACAGTTTTACAACAGGTTCCGATGACGCTATGGAAATAAAAGCATCAAAAAGGCTTTTAAACTGTCCACAACCCAGGTATTAAAAGCAGTTATTGAGTGTAAACATTATTAACATACATGAACGTTAAAAGTTATTACACCAATAAAGGTTGAGCTGGATGGAGGCCACTGTCCACGCTGTTCATACGTGAGAAAAAAATCATATTTATTACCGTACCAGAACCAGATAAAGTGTCTCATCATACATCATATATGACTGAAGAGCAGAAAGCTTCAGAACTTGAAAATGTTCATAGAAGCTGCCACGCTTTGATTTAAAATTTAAACTTTGTGCTGTTGGTGAATAGACCATTTGGACTGAAGACAAAACAGTAGCTACTGGACAGCCTTCCAGTTTAAGTAGCTTAAAGGGTAGAGATGCACTGTCCTCATCAGAAAATTCAAGCGGTGTGACAGGTTCAAGGGAGCTCTTGTATGAGTCGACAGGTGCAAAAGATATTTGGACCGGTCAGCCAAAACCTCTGGACGATGTTGTCCAAGACTGAGGATTATCTGAACTCCCTGAGGGCCTGCAATGCCCTGGAACACACAATGCAGGGGTGATTATCCACAGAGCTAAGGCCGGGGCAGCATGGCTAATCGCTTCCAATGTGTGAGTGCGCTTTCTACATTGCACTTGGTCAAAAAAAATGTAGCCCCGTGGCAAATCTGTAACAGACACCAAGTGTGTCTAATTACAGTTTCCATCAGCCCCCTCTGTTATGTTTTGTGTGACACCATAGGGAATTTGTGGTAAACAGGAACCATGTGAATTATCTGCAATCCAAAATGTAGTGTTATACTGCTTATGCTGTATGAAGCATGTTTTTTTTTATGCGTGGGATGAATGGTGCCGGTCCATGGCAGCGTTTCAAAGAAATAACATTTTATTTAGACGGATGAGTCTCACTGGTGACAGCACAGTTGTTCTTCACAGCAATGTACTGTAGACGAAAAGGGAGTATTAGCTGTTCCAGAGTAAATGGAGGTCCAGGAACACTCCAGGAACACTCCAGGAATACAGAAAATCCTCCTCTTTTTCTTTTTTTGACAGACAGGCATGAATGATATTAGCCTCAGGCTTATGATTTGGCGTGAGACACTGAGTGGATGCAATTCAGTCCTATTGAAACGTTGCAGCTGCTTTACCAGCATATTGTCCTGGAAACGTGCACCTTGGAAGGTGAGATTTAATTAAAAGCAAGAATTGAAGTATACTGCAATAATACTAACAGTGTCTTTACTGCATTTGTGCGGCTCAATAGTCCACTTCAAATTCAGCTTAGGAATCCTGTAGCCTGAATGTGTTGAGTGTTAAATGTATACTGAGGGCCACAGAAATGTATCAATAGAAAAGGCTACAAAAAAAACATTCTGTTAAGTGAGCATAATCAAATGCCTAAGTAGAGTAAATCCAAAACTTAAATCGCCCTGGCAAAAGGAATCACGCAGCAGTAACGGATTATCCCATTTGAAATGAATGAACCTCCATCAGAGAGCAACACATTCAACGCATTAACTGTGATCTCGGAAATGGTTTGTGCTGGTGTGTTTTACATTAGCTTGCTAACTCCCACACCCATATAAGTGTGCATGTGGGCCTAAGTGTCTTTGCTGTATGAGCATGTGGCTTTGCAAATGTTTTGCAAAACCACACATCAAAGAGAGATCTGCCTCCACTATACACGAGATGAAAATATTCACATTGATCAAGCTATCCGCCCATTACATCACTTCAAATGTTTGCTCATGAGAGCATATTTCAACCATAAATTTATATGATAAAGCACTAAAAAATAAATCAGATCAATGTGAAATAATCGGAATTCCATAAAATTCCCCAGTGTGATTAGACCACCTGTTCTGAATCTGACAAAGCAAGAATGGCTTAAGGGTGACTAGTTTACAACCTCTGCAGATGGAAGTGAGCACTGACTCGGCTTGAACTCTAATGTATCACAGCCAAAAAACTAACCCCCCCCCCCCCTCACATACCAATGCAGATCTAAGATCTGTCTCAGCATGCATCTTCTCATTAGTAAAGTGCAGAGAGGACAAGTGCAGAGAGAGGATAAACGCGGGTTTTGATGAATGAAAGCGAGTGCAGAAGTACACGGTTACTTTCTTGTAGCAATCCTACAGCGGGATTTTTAAATAGGTTTGCATGGGTGTTCATTAAAGCAGCAGGCAAACGGCTTAAAAGCTTTTTTCTTTTCATGTCATCATAGGCCAAAGGTGGCAGAAGTGTCCTGAGGCGTGCAGCGGATCCTTGTTGTTCAGTAATGTGCACAAATACAGCAGAAAAATAAAAGAGCTTTGGTTTTTAGCTTGACCAAAATGTATTTCTGAGTTCACCCAAATGATTTTGAAAAGATTCAATGAAGTTAAAACTTGACCCACCCCTACAGAAATTGCAATAACTATGATAATGAGTCTACAGCCCTGCCAGCAGCTCTGTCAGCAGCTGTGTTTTGAGGTAAATGCTAACGTCAGCATTTTGCAGGTATTATGTTTACCATGTTCACTATCTTAGTTTCCCTTGTTAGCATGCTAACATTTGCCAGTTAGCACTAAGCAGACAGAACGACTGAGGATGATGGGAGTTAGTTTTGCAGATCATTGGGGAAAAATTTGGCATTATGAAGGAAAAGTCAGGGGATAGCCAAAATCATTGCAATTCATCTACAAGGGACCATGACTACCTTTACAAAATTCCATGGCAATCAATAGGAATAGTTGTTGAGGTATTTCTGTCTGGAAGTGATGGACTTACCGACGGACAGAAAGACATTACCATTCATATAGTCATGCTACAAATCCCAGCTCATTCCAACAAAACCTTAATATGTCCTTGTTTGTGATCAGAAGCTAGTCAGACGTGCTTGCAACGATCCCACATCAAAAAAGCACGTGCACAACACTGCATCCATCCCTCACACCATGCTGGGATCACAAGCACTTTGTCCAGAGTATTGTGTGTCCGAGACCTGTAGTTTATCACTGCCCTGAGAGGATTAAATAATGTTGCAAAATGAAGTTTACTGTCTCTGATACTCCCTCTCTGTTCCCTATCTCCTTTACTCTCTCACACACACACACACACACACACACACTCGCTCACACATCACACACCCTGCAAGTCTAACTGCGCGTCAGCTATTTCTACATAATGGCATTTTCCACCTCACCACTTCACAGGATGGATTATCCCCGTAGGTGGGAAACTGGTTACAGTGAAAAGGCACACACACACACACACACACACACACACACAGACACACACACACAGCTCAGGACTACAATGTATGATAGCCGATGTCTTTGGTGCAGTGAAATTCAGATCTACAGCTAAAACACACGCAAACAAATAAAAGCACAAACACAGCATACTGTCTTAAATATCCCTTTGCATTTGCAGTCAGCCAGCGCAGACAAGTCTAAGCATGGGAAGGAAGAATCCACAACTCATTCTACATAGTTTCATCTCCTGACAACGCTCTCACAAACATCCTGGCATTCTCTTGTTATTCATGACTACAGTAGAGCTGACATGACTGTAAAATGAACGATATCTGCTTTTTTATGCTCCTATTGCGTTTAGAGGTGTAAAATAGTTGCATTAACTCCTGCAGAGAAGCAGAGTGCTCATACCAAAGATGAACACACACACATATACATGCATTCAGGACATCTGCACTGCATGGACATGGGGTGTGTGTTTGTAAGTGCATGTTCTTAGACGGATTGCAATGGCACATTTGAGGTAATTACTGTACCTTATCACATAAAGGCAATTCAGGCAACAAGAAAATGGACAAACAGCAAACACTAATATTAGACATTAATGCTGTTTAAGGAGAAATCATACTTTAAGGAGCAGCAGTAAAGACTCAGTATAAAAGGTGTTGGCTTAAGTCCAGACACTTAGGCTGTAACAAGGGTATCTGGGCAGTTAAGAATTCAAAACTCTCAGTAAAGCACCATATTAAAGTGCAGTTAAAGTTATGGGTTTTGACTACGGTCCTAAAATGGGCCCACACAATCTCACTTACCAATGCAGACAAGTGAATCATTGTTATCTTCCCAATCCAGGCGACCTCTTGACGGTCGAAAGGGGGCAAAATATCCCCTAAAATACACAAAAGGGTTTCATCCAAGTCAGGGGGGGAGAAAAAAAAGTCTGGAATTGATATTGTACTCCTGCAGACGGCGTTATCAGAGATAATCGACTGAATGGTACATGAGAATCAATGTGCGTATCTGTGTGTCTGCGTGAAAGAGGAGGTGGGTGTGTCTGGATGTGTGTAAGAGTGGATGAATGACAGAGACTTTCTTTCCTGGGCTCTGCAAAGTTTGAGAAGAGGGGTGGGGGGTGAAGCTGCTGCAACCTGTTGGCTCAGAGAGAGAGAGAGAGAGAGAGAGAGAGAGAGAGAGAGAGAGAGAGAGAGAGAGAGAGAGAGAGAGAGAGAGAGAAATGGGGGGTTACTGATGAGCTTTGACCTACTACTGTTCTAAATTGCATGTGTTTAGTGAATGGCCACACTTCAAGGTAACAGAATAAGCAGTTCAGTAAAACGATGTTATCATACTGTAAGTTGAATCTTCCTTGAGTAAAGAATGTGAAAATCCACCCATAAACTGTCTTGTGTGTACATACTTGCAGACAGAAAACAACCCTTGAGTGACCTCTGCAAATAGTGGTGGAAATCGTATTCAGGATTTGACACGTTAAAGTCTTTTACTGCTTTTTTCATCTGGCTGTTTAACATGGCAATAAATACGTATTATATTTTTTAAAACCTGCTGTGATTTAAACTATATTTGCACAATGTCTTTACACAATATTCCAATAATCCAAACAAGAGATGATGTATTTATCTAACATCAAATAGGCAAAATACCAGATGATAAGAGCACCAAACACAGCCAGGACCATGTTGGATCATGATTACCTCTGTAGACAAGGTGTGTATACTCACACATAAACCCAACCAAAATAGCTTGTAGAGCAAAACAGAAAGGAGAGGCAAGATGATAAATCGGTCATGTTTTACAAGCCGCTCTCAGTTGGTCTGTGTTGAGGGGCATTGGGTCGCCTTTAATGGTGGACCCCAGGAATGTGGTGACTAGTTTAATTGGGTTTAGCCAGCTGTCAGTCTTGACATGCTATAACTCAACACATACACACACACACAGTCTTAAGATGGGGACGACAGTGAGTTCTGGCTGAGATACAGATTTATATGGTGCAGAGATGTGAACATATGCAATGATGCTATTGTAATGCATACACTTTGGCATCTATTTCTCATGTTGATACAGAATGACAGTGGCTGCTAAAGTAGTCTCGAGACTAAAGTAGTCTCGAGTCTAAAGTAGTCTCGAGACTAAAGTAGTCTCGAGTCTAAAGTAGTCTCGGAACATAACAGGCTGATTGAACTTTAAAACTATAAGAAACTAATGTCAGAATACTTCCCAGATGTCACACATAGTGAAACTATTTCAATTCCTACAAAAGAGGTACCTGATTTAAATACACCACCACTGACGTATGTTTCTTTCTTAATGTTCACTCTGCAGTCTTAGGGGATCTAATCATAAAACTGAGGTGGTATATCATGGTTTGGCCTCAGGGCCGTCTGAGTTAGGCGCTGCCCTGCCGCTGCCCTGCCGCTGACCCTCAGCATATGTTAAGGAAGTCCAGGAGGGGGCATCAATCAGGACCACTCTCACTAGACAGTCAAAGGTGAGTGTGCCTCTGTGCGTATATATCTCTCTGTACAGTGCAGCAGTGTTCTCCTCTGATACTGAGCCTCAAGTGTGGAGATAAGCTGCCAGTGTTGATACTGATTGCACTTCAGAGAGAAGAACAGCACAACTGCAGAAAAGCATCTTTACTACATAAACAGTATAAACTGTAAACATTCACCACTTTAGTCTTGATAGCTTCCCTGGCTCAGTCACATCACGGGTGAATGAGCCTAACTGTCTTTCAGCAGCAGGTGTGATTAGAAATAAAAGGTGTTTTGGACCTGTTGGTGGGGTGTTCAGATGGGGAATATTAACAAGCCTTGTCTCAGCTAATTGCTCTCCTTCTCCAATTGGGCCTAAATGCCCCCAAGTTAGGTGCCAGCACAAAAGTGAGATTTGATTAACTTCATGCTGTAGGCTAACCACAACACACAACAGAAGGAATGTCTGCACACAGGTATGTACGTGTCAATATTTGTGTGTGTGTGTGTGTGTGTGTGTGTGTGTGTGTGTGTGTGTGTGTGTGTGTGTGTGTGTGTGTGTGTGTGGTCCTTATTCATTAGGATTCCAATGGGCTAGCCAACTTTACTGACAACCCAGTAAAAATATCACTCACAGATAATTACACATCGTTGGTTTAACCAGAGCTTCTTCTCAGAGGCACTGACACTTCTCTTCCAAAATGCAGATGGAAAATAAAAGAACTATGCAGACGTCTTTTTTTTTTGTGACAGTTTCCGTTTTTTTGAAAAGCCATATCAATTCCATAACTACTGTGTTACTGCCGAGGCCACTGATGATGTACGAAATGGAGGTACAAGTGAGTATAATAACCTATTAATATTCTGTTTGGAGAAGCCGCGGTCATTCACCATTCATGCCTCGTGGCGGCTTTTCAAGGAGCTTCTACTTCTAATTTAATGAAATACAGATTTAATGCATTTCTGAAATCTTCATTTCTCCACCTCCTTTTTTTTTTTTTTTTTTTTTGCTCCACTGGTTCCATTACAGAGGTTATGAGAATCAAACATTACTTTAGCCGCTGGTTGTAAGGCACTCTGTTAATTGTGCGATTTCTCACATGGCACTTTAATTATGTAAAGTTGAGGCTTTCAGTTTGAAATTCAGAAATGATTATTTCTTTATACAGTGTTCCGTATAATTGGTGGTAAGATCATTAGCTTGAGCTAAAAAAACGGAGATGGTAGAGTGTTTTTGTCTGAAATGTATTTGTAACTCCAAGCTGAACTTTGACCACGATACTCTTTGGAACATTTTTGCAATTACATTTTCAGAATCAAGACATGTCACCTGCTGCTGTAGCGTGAAATCAGACTTGGATGCTAGATTTCTCATGCTGGCATTTCATTTGCGCTCCTGCCTCCTTTTGTGTGGCGGTAATGTAACTATTGATAGACTGACAGCATGAGATGTGTGTCAGACGTATTTGATGTTTGTATCAGTTTCTGTTTAATGCTGTCGGTGTTGGCGTTTCACACCAGCAAGGCGGGTAGTCTCTCTCTGGCCGGAGGCTAATGTAACTGTGATTCGCATCCATAAACCATACAAGCTGGGCAGAGTGCCCACTGCTGCCAACTACAAAAATGTCTGCCCCGTGCCAAGCCTTTTAGCAGTACAAACAAACATACAATCACATGCACACACACAGAGCAGAGATGTACATAGACAGGATAAGCCATGGTGTGCACAAGACAGAAACTGACAAAACTACACACACACACACACACACACACACACACACACACATCCAAACCCTCGTACACAGACTCGGCGCTTGCCTCTTGCAGACAGTTTTTGTCATGAGAAATTAATTTCATAAACCACGCGACTTCCCGTCTCCGACTGAGATAGCAGCTGTCATGGCAACAGAAGAAAACAGCGGTTTCAGCATGAGGGCTGGTTTGTTGGGACAAGCTGCACCACAGCAGAGAATTGAGATGCAGCAGAAGTCTGGGGCTGAAAGAATTAGTCATGAGTGTGTGTCCAATTACCACTCTGAAGCCCACAAAGGATATCAAAATAATGAACAAAACCAGCTCCCTTCACTGTGCTTAAGAAGACACGGTGTCACAGTAAATCCAATATTCAACGCAAAGAGAAAACTACAGATACACATGTCGAAATATGAGTCAATAATCTCATAGAAACAAAGATTTTCGACCCACAATTTAGACTTTCTTCCTAACATAACTGTAAAAGCTTTTGTTCATGTTTGCATATCTAAGACTAGAAATTAAAATCAGTGTATGACATCAGGTTGTACATATTGTATGTTATTAAGATACGGTAATGTCTTGATTATAAAGATTACACTGACATGTATGACTGCAATGATGTTAATTATAGCAACATATATATATATATATATATATATATTGGATTATTTAAAAGGCCATCAGGAAATTTAAATGCTAAAGCTTATGTAGCAACAGTTTGTTGTCATGAACACACAGCAGCTCAGAGAGATCATGTCTGTTGATAACAAAAGACAACCCTTTCTACCTCAGGAGTGATGAGTGTGAGTCTGGCCTGGAGAGATGCTTCACAATCATGTGGGATTGTTAGGAACTAGGCAACCCCTGAAGGTTAAAGGGCAGCAGCTGTCCAAAAATTGCCTTTTGAACCTTTCGGAGACCACAGAGACAGAGATAGAGGGAGATGGGGAAAGAGGTCAAAAGAGGAGATATGGGACTGAGCAACGTTTTGAATACATCAGGGCTGGACATATGTGTCCGCTTCCGTGACGGTGTGTCACTCACTCAGGTAGAACAAAGTTTACTGCTGATGGAAATGTTGCAATCACCTTCACAGCTCAAAACAGAGGAAGAATCTTCGAGAATCAAGTTGCATGAAGTCATGCCTAGCTTTCAAACATTGCTCTCTGTCTGCATACAATACTCAAAAGGGATTTGATTTAACATGTTTATTAAAGCAGCGTCTAAAGAGAATTTTAAGTGTGCATATGTGGTGATGCTTTGCTTCAGGGGAAAACAAAAAATCTTGTGTGCATCTTTATTCATTGATCTAAGTTATTTTACATGATATGTCAGGGTGCCTGCATGCTGCACTCCATCCTACAGACTTGTACGGACTCCGCTCACTTGGCAGTCCCGACGTTTGGCTGCAAAAGCACAAACAACAGAGAGGTAAAGCTACTGATTTATAAATCCAGGTGCTTTTTGTGAAATAATACTGCATGGGAATTGGACTAAATGGACGAAACTCTGCCAATTAAACCTGACCTATCTCAGAGAGAACATCTGGAGACAGAATAGACAGTGTGTCAAGGTGGATGCTTAACATAGGCAACCTCTGTACAACACATCTGGCAGAAAATGACAGAAAACCTTTTTGTGGTAATTGTTGAATACTTAGTGTCTGAGTTTTGCACTCATGTTTGTGCCGATAAACGCAGTTAAGCATACAAATTTAGTCCTGTGTATTAAACAACTCACATATTGCGTGCCGCCCAGCTAATCCAGAGGTTGACTGTATGTACTGATCCCTTGTAAAAACACATCATATTTATTGAAACCAAAGACAGTTCAGTTATAAAGGTTATCTTGTTGAAGGAGTTGCAAGACTTATGATTCTGTGCTTTTTCTGCTCTGCTAAACCTAATCCAGCTTTGGTGAGCAGAGCAGAACTGGATTTAACTGAGTTCACAGAGCAGGACTGTGAAGGACAGTAACAGAGTTCACTCAGGTATGCAGTATAGTCCCATTAGACCTGGAATAGAACAATTTTATGATGAAAGTAGCCCGAAATGTAACTTTGGATGAATGTTACTATCAACAAATCCCATAAAAAGACAGGTTAGTGCTCAGGTCTTCATTGCCCTGTGGCTTTCCACCTTCAGCCCATTGGTTCCTACTGAAGACATACATTACAGGTGCTAAATTCAAAATTTATATGTCTTTTTATGGGATTTGTTGACAATAAGAAAAACATGAATATATGATATTCAGAATCTTCTGTTGCTTCATGGGTGAGAGTTAAATATGCCTTCACCCGGTCCTGACCCTAACCAGGATATGAGCTCATATCTGAGGACTGTGTATACTGAATAAGTATAAATGCACTCCGTCAATCAGTCAGGCAGTGAACTCCGTGGAATGTGTCTTTGTGTTTTACAATATTGCATAGAGATGACACACACACACACACACACACACACACAAGCAGAGACAAGTCTGCTGTATGTCTGCAGAGAGCAGGTCATTGGAGCTCTGCGGCAGTACTCAGTGGAATGGAAAATGGCCGGGGGGGGGGGGGGGGGGATGGGACTGCATCAAGTGTGAAGCTGCTGCTTCATGTGCATTTTACAAAAGTATTGACATAATAGATTCAGGAAAGCAGGTTTTTTTTGCATATAAACATGGCAGCCAACAGACACCTGGAGAGGTAAATGTGGTTCAACAACGTAGACAAAAAGATGGTAGCATAATTCCTAACATTATCTACGACCTGCCGTGTGTTTTCATTAACTGCACTAGGGGTTGCCATTTACTGACCTTTACAATGTTCCGATTTTATGGAAACAAAAAACAAAATAAAGCAGAAAGCACACGTGTCCTCTCTCATCCATCGACGCAGGCTGTTTCTACATCAAACCTTGCTCACTGAACTCCACAAACTTTGACCGTCCAGGAGCAAATAGATCACAAATATATTAGAGCTCGAGCATATGGTGTGGTGAAGGATTTCAAAGCCTTGGGGTTTTCACAACCGTCACATAACCTTTGTCCTCATAATCCAACTCCATCTCTCCTCCTTCTGCTGTCTATTTTGACTCTTCTCCCCCATCATGTGCCCTTTGAAATGTCCCTCTTTGGTCTAATTTGATATGCATAGCACAGTTGGGGGGGGGGAAACAGTAATTTGTTGCATAATCAGAAGCTCTTGAAGAGAAAATATTAAGTGGACCACTCGATTTCATGGGAAGTGGACTGTGGGTGTAACAAGGCAACAACTTTTGGTAAATGAGAGGCTGGGAACAGGCAGTAAAAGCAGGAGATATAATGACAGAGGAGGAGGAGAGAGTAATGAGAATAGCATAGAGAGGCTGGAGTAACAACTTGAGTGGGCCTGAGGAAAATAGCTGAAAAGTACTGATTTCTGAATGACAGCATGAAATACTAACCCTAATACGATCCTAAACAGAGAGAAAGGGGAGCAAGAAAAAAAAGAATGACCGAAAAATGTTTATCGCTAACACATGGTGTGTCTGTGGCCCGGTCTAGCCTTTCTTGCTATTACTGTATGATTCAGCACTTCTCACGGGAGATGAAAGAGTGGGAGACTGAGAGACCAGGTGATGGAGACTACATGAAGAGGAGTAGCAGCAGGAGAGGGAGAAAAACATCTGCAGAAAGAGAGAAACACATGGAGACGGAGGGGGGAAAGAGTAAGACAGTCAGAAACATGTCTGGGTGGAGAGGAGATATGGAGGTTTATGAAAACTGGGGGTCATCACCCTTTGGAGAGCCGAAAAAAAAAAAAAAAGTGTACACATTCACACATTCCATGCACAGACTGTGAAAGCCCACCTGACTAGAAATCCACAAACACAGTCGAACTATCTTCTTTTCCTTCCCCTCCTGAGCCGAGCTGTAGCTCTCTGCACCCCTAAGGCTGCCATTCCCTGACTTCCAGGTGAGGTCAGCCCACCCTGGAGGGGGCAGTATTGTTCCAGTAAGGGTATTTGTCTGGGCATGTCCACCTACTGAGATCTCCCACCACTTGACCGACAGCCTGAGGGGGCCAGCCAGATGTGGCATGAGAGGCCTGAGAAAGACAGATGCATATAAATGCGTATGCGTCTTTGTGTTTTTTTTGCTCTGTCAAGTTAAGTCTTCTTTCCGTTGACTTTTAGGGCATTATCGCTGTGCTTGCTTGTCACTTCTTATGTACGCAAACTAGCTAACAGCCTCACAAATCCTCTGTTACGTCATTTTTGTGACTTAGTTTGTGTTCTTATGTAAGAAACAGTCTGGGAAGTTTGTTTCAACTGTAAGCAGTAATAGCATCTCCCATGCTGGTGAGATGTGCACACTGGATACTGGTGGAAACAGCTATTCTGTTCTCTATCTAACGGTGACAAAATCTGCCTACCAGCACCTCTAAAGCTCACTAATTAACACATTACATCTCATTTGTTGAATCCAGTTGGACAGGACCAGGCTAGCAGTTCCCCCTGTCTTTATGCTAAGCTACGCTAAGCAGCTTGTAGCTTCTAACCCTGAAGGATGAACCGCAGTTAAAACCTTTGAATTATCCTAAAATACTGTGAATTAGTCTTTTAGTAATATGTGAAAGTCTGCTGTGTTAGTTACTGACACTGCTGCATTTAATTTACCCACCATGCTGTACCAAAAGCGAAAGTTTTAAGACAAACACGACATGACCAATTACAGCATAAGTAACTGAATGAGGGCCAAGTATGCGTTTGCTCTGTGAGACATCCCGCCTCCTCTCCGTATATTGATGAATGGCAAGTTCCTCAGTATGCACTGTGTATTGATTATTGCAATTACACACTATTACGGTTCTATTATCCACACTGACTGTCTTTAATTACACTAGAGAGCAAGAGGAACAGTGACGGAGGAGCGAGAGAGTCAGTCAAAGTGAGAGAGAGAGAGAGAGAGAGACACTATACAGATAGATAGATGAAGCGAGACACTGCACCGAACTAATTAAAACAGAAACTTTTTGTTTCAGCAAGTTGACAGGGAATGAATCTGGCAGGGAATTAATCTGTCCGCAGGGAACACAGTGAGGAGTTATACACACACACACACACACACACACACACACACACATATATAGGGAGGCGCAGTGCAGTGTGCCGTTGCCATAGTTACTGAGTGTGGCGCCACATCATGCGGCAGAGTTAATGCAGAGGTGTGTGTGTTGTGTGTGTGTGTGTGTGTGTGTGTGCGTCTTATTTAAGCTTTCATTATATCACCACCCTGACCTATTCCAGCATCCTCTACACGAGCACGGAGGGAGAAAGGTTGCAGAGATAAATCCAGAGTGTTTCTGTCGAAATAGCTAAGTCTTTGCCTTTGGTAACCGCTTCCAATCGGTAGCTCTTACCCTCGGGGTGAAGCATAATTGTGTGTGATGGTGGATGAGACGTACTGAAGGGAAGTATTTGGCAAGGAAAGACAAACACTTCAAGTCAAGGACTAAAGAAAGTGTTCCGTTGGTTGGTTATGAAAGGGGACATATACAACCTTTTACAGGGCTAAGTACGCCATGAACACTGGCTGTTATGATTGTGTTTGTGATCTGAGAGCTGAGATAAAATAACTATTATTATTATTTATTTTTAAAAACAAGTAACTACAGCTGTATGTTTTGGAGTATTACGGTCTTAGTAATAGGATACCGTTTCATTATGAAATGCAGAAGTAGAGAAAGAAGTAGTATCAAAAAGAAAAAGTAAAGTACAAGCAGCTTAAAAATGCAGTATTTGAGTAGATGTACTTAGTGACTTTCCACCACTGTGAGAGAGCCACAGAAAGAATGCAATAGAGAGATGAAGTTGAAGGTGGAGAGCCCAGGACATGAGGGTCAGTGCTACAGTTAGTCATCCATGCTGCTCCAACAGACTTTCAGCAAATGTCCAGTCGTCAAAACAGCAGGTCCAGCACAAACCCAAAACACCTGGGACCTCTTTGCTCCTTTTATCCTTCACATAATCAATCTGTCTGTTCAAGCAACCGTCAAGACATCATCTGCACAAAAAGAATCACCGATGCGAGCTTAGAAATAATACCAATTATCAATGTCTATTGATTCACTGATTTCACACGTAGAGAAAACAGGGATTGTAAATGAAGACACAAAGTCTGTTGTTAAGAGCACCGAGGATCATCAAAGATGGAGGACACATTTCATCTGTGTAGGAAGGATGTGTATGTTAGAGCTTTAAAAGAGTAGGCATGTCCCTGCCCCTCCCTCACACTGTGCACTCCACATGTGTGAAGCGCAGTAACCACGTTTACAGCAGCACCTGTAACATATTATTGTTTTTTTACTTTTTCTGGCGCAACAGGCAGCTGTTTTTAGCCAAGAAGCTCTGTAAACCCAGAGGGGGGGGGGGGGGGGGGGCATGGTTTGGGGGGGGGGCGCGTCATGGTTTTGGATTTTTATTGGCTTAAAATTCTTTCAATCAACTCAAAGAACGTATCATTACAATCCCTGGTCATTTCCGCATCTAACACTGTGTCACATGCGAAAATCCGCCAATCAGAAGGCTCTGTAAGGTTCAAGTGAAGTCTGTAAAAATGAAAATCAACGTAACGTTAATTAACACAATGACAACCACAAAGTCACATATATTAATATGACAACAAAGCATGACAAATCAATCCAGCAAACCTGCAGCGGATCCACGCATTCCACTACACATTCAAATATTATTCATAAAAACCGAAGACTTCCGAAAACCGGCATTTCCGTTTCCGGCCGGCTTTTTCGCCGGCCGGCTTTTTCGCCGGCCGGCTTTTTCGCCGGCCGGCTTTTTCGCCGGCCGGCTTTTTCGCCGGCCGGCTTTTTCGCCGGCCGGCTTTTTCGCCGGCCGGCTTTTTCGCCGGCCGGCTTTTTCGCCGGCCGGCTTTTTCGCCGGCCGGCTTTTTCGCCGGCCGGCTTTTTCGCCGGCCGGCTTTTTCGCCGGCCGGCTTTTTCGCCGGCCGGCTTTTTCGCCGGCCGGCTTTTTTTTTTTTTTTTTTTTTCATATAATTATATTTATAAAGGGAATACTTCTTTCCCTTAACAACAAGCCGCGGCTGATCCGTCTCTATATGAGACCATCTCATGATTTTATTTTCACAACCCAAACGTTAAACGTACTGCTCTGCAATGTCTTTCCTCGTCTCAGCCCCCTGTGTCATGGTGTGTGGAACTTGTCAGGCTGGCCATTTGATTGGCTGAGCTACAAGCCTCTGCTGTTAAGTTTCGTTTCACGATAGTCTTGAGTCGTTGAGTGTTCAAAAACAAAGCTAGGTCAAAAAAGAAATAAACTACACCACGCAAAACCCTACAAGTGTTATAATTTCTTCCATATCTTTCAATTTGAACTCGTACTACTCCAACTAAGCTCTGCTGGCAAGTTTCACTTTAGTCACGTGCTTGCCCACTGACCAATCACAGCACACCCTGGACTTCGCGGCAAAGCAGCACCTGGACGTGTAACGTTGACGGTGGAGAGTAGGCCGGCTGGTCTGGGGGTAGCGGCTGCTAACACTCAAGAATATGCCCAACATGTCAAACTAAAGATCTGATTGGTTGAACACATCCCCATTCATTTTAAACGGCACATAGAAGCACTTTTGAGTCTGAAGGCCTGGGGCCTCTCTTCTACTGAGAGACACAGAGGTGAAATCTGATTGGATAAAAGCTCTACTTAAAACAAGCTGCACTGGAAGCAGAGCAACTGAGGAAGACAGTAGCTGTGCAATGAGAAAATAAGATAATGGGACAAATATTTTTTGAAATTAAAATACATGTAGTGTATTTAAGAAAAAATATTAAATTATAAAATAGCTATAACTTTGTGATTCTGTTTAGATAGATAGATAGATATATATAAACTGTATTTATCCCCAGGGGTAAATTTGTTTGTAGCAGCAGCAAGTTACAGAGTAGAATAAAATATGAACTATGGAAATGCACAATATATACAGTACAATAAAATAGCAGAGCAGATATTGAATTGAAAATAGAATAAAAATAAAAATGCACAGTATATACAATGAATTAGAATGGTATCAAATGAACAACTAGGTAAACTAACCAAACTGAACAGTAGTGCAAGGATCATGGTATTAAATTAACTAGGTAAACTAACCAAACTGAACAGTAGTGCAGGAAGAGGTAAGAAGGATCCTTGTCAAAGTGGGCTAAGTAAGTCTATGTTTGTCTTCCAAAAACAGTCCTGTGTTTAGACAGAGTACCTGTGACAATAGCACACAGTTTAGATCCACAACTGTCAAATTCTGATTGGTTTTTAAAAAACAGCTCAGATAGCTTTTTTTCCCCCAACTATCTCAGAATGACAGCAGGTGCAGCCAGAGTTTTATCCTGTGTTAACACAGTGAAATTGAGTGTGGAAATAGCTCTGGCAATGTAAGAGTATCGTTTTATGAAACTGAAGCTGACTGCTGAACATGACTGAATACATTAGCTGTCGAAAGAAGGCCATTTCTTACAATGCAAACTAGGAACATTTCTGGAGATTATCTTTGAAAGACTACTTTGAAATGTGTATGTTAACAGTTTGCATACAGCAACAGTTTAGTATAGTATAGTATAATTTAGTACTGTACCATTATTTCTTACAATTTCTGTTATTTCGTGCAACATCCTCTCAGGAATGAAAATACAGATTAATTCCCTTTCCTCCTGTAGCTCAAGTCTTACAACTATCATAAAAAATGAATTCATAACATCAGGCACCTCAGCTTTGTGAAAACTGATAATGTGCTTCTGCATAATTATCTCTCGCTTAACAACTCCTTCCTGCAGGCGTAGAAGGAAGCAAGTCTTTCTTTCTGCCAGAGAATGTGCTCTCCTTTCTCTCTTTGGTGAAGTGTTGCTGAGTTATGTCAAGATGAACGTGTGTGACACGTTTATTTTTCCAACAGTTGGTGAAGTGAGAGGAGACGAGTGGTTCAGTGGACAGTGGGGTGCGTCGTACACGCATACTGTATGATGTTGAAACTTTCTGTATGGACGATGTGTTAAATTACATTATGGTTTATGACGGATAGAAACCAGGAGAGAGAGAGAGAGAAATACAGCTGCTATTACAGATACATCTACTGCACGTTCCATGCAAAAGTTCCATGACCGTTATCAGAAGCAACAAGATATTGTACGGATTAGATTTACTATATTTAGTTTTTACATTTGTGAACTAATAGGATACAGTATCTGCTGCCATGCAATCTAACACTGCAGACAGGTAGGCACAATAGAGACAGAGACAGTAACAGATGCATGAAAAATAGATATAAGCAGAGGCATGCATTAAGTGTAGATCGTCGGAGGGTAAATATGATTACACATCCACGATGACAAGAGGCTCACTCATCTGCTCCTCGTGTCATTCTGCTCTTTAGGCTTGAAGGCTTTCGCAAACTTTATCATGCACATAGCTGCATCCACTTATGTTAATGCGCAGGAAGACATGTTAGTCCATGATAAGCTGCAGTGCAGACTGCAGCGTAAGTAGGTTAGACCCCAGGGGCCCGAAAGACACTGTCTGGTTTCAAACTCCCAAAGAATTATGACGGGGTTGCAACATCTGCTGCCTGAGAGGAAGACAGACAGTGATGGATGGCCAGGTGTGTTTTGCGCGTGTGCAGGATCTCTGCATACACATGCACACTGTATGTGCACGTTCACATGCACCTACAAGCACGCTGGCTGAGGCAAACAGTTAAATAAGCAATGCATACATCTGTGACAGATGACAATTTCCATTTACAATGAATGAAAGATGAACACCGTGCACAATTCACAGACGCACACAGGTGCACAATTATGTATGGCTGTATGCCTGGCTATGTGCAACACACACACACACACACAAACTGACAAAAACACACAAAGTTGTTTGTGATAGCTCACTGTTTAATACCTGTCAACAACTTCCATATGAATGCATTTCCAGTTGAATAAATAATCACAAGAGATAAAGATTAATGATGTATTTATCATTCACTGACAAGAGCTCCATGCTGCATATAAACGATCAGCATCAAGGTGTCAATGGCAAATGCTATTTGATGAGACAGGTAATATAATGCCACATTCATAAAACATATGTATCGCATACTTTGTAGACATGAACTATTTTCTTTAACACACTGTATATACTATATTCCTCATGACTGAAAGACATGCTGAGCGTGAGCTTGAATTATAACACATGTCAACACTATACCTTTAGGCCAGTAAGCCAGTAATTCTACAAAGTGGAAAAACACAACTTTGCCTATAATTATACCGTAGTCACCTTATATATATATATATATATATATATATATATATATATATATGGTCATTAACACAATCACTTATCATTTATTAAGTATATAGCAAGTGCAAAAGATCCAGGTGTGCTGTGGCACGAGCAACATTTTACTGGAAAAGAACAGTGCTGACAGCTAAGTCTCACCTCAAGTGTTCATCACATCACGTCTGTGTAGTTTGTGGTTAGATAGCAACAAACTTGTGTTTTGCGGTTGACTTTGAACTTTTCAAGGTTCAGACTTTTGATGTTCTTGTAATTTAACCGACTAAGCTTATTTATATAATGCACCTTTTATACGTTTACTGATTGATTGACTTTATTTGTGAAGCTATCCCTCTCTGTCTACATCTCCTCCCTCTTCGACCGCTGTTTGTGGGCTGGGTCTGGGTGACGGCGCTGGACTGGGCGATGCAGGGGTCTTGCGCCCAGAGGGGATTGGGGGCAGGATGGGCTTGACGTTGGATCCAGGACGTCTATCAGAGGAGGGAGACACGGCCGCAGCTAGCAGGTCTGTGTCTGGATGTGGGGCTCCAGGAGATTCGCCTGATGTCATGAGGTCTGAAATGATAATATTTTACTACATGGAAACACATCAACAAATCTTTTGAACTTAATACCCTTACTGATCCTATAATCAGATGTAATGTTTTGGTAATTTACATACAGTAAAGACTGTTTATAAAAGGAATAACCACTCATACATCTCTCCTCTCTTTGCTATCTATTTATAACAACACAGAAATGCTCTACAATGACAAAAAAACAAACAATAATAACCTTTGAGTGCTTCCAAGGTGTGTCCCAGGACAGACATATCTAGCGGCTGCACCGAACCAGAAAAGCCCCCGGCTGAACTGGGCACAGTCAGCGCTGAACTGGCACGAGACTCATCCGAGCTGCTTGTGAAAAGGAGGAAAAGGAAGGGATGGAGGAACAGACAAACACCAGAGGGTGAGGGGAAAAGAGACAGACAAAGGAGTGAAAACAGAGGGTGAAGTTCATGTCGCGAGAGGTGTGATGTGTGGAGTTCAACAAAAACTCTGTTATATAGACTAGCCTATGACGCTAGATGCATACACACTCACAAGACTATACGCAAAAAAAATCTAAGAAATACAAAAGGATCCTCTGTTACTATAGGTGAGACAGAGACACACAAGTATAGACACATTCCTATTTAAAGTGTTGCCAACAAGTAGACAGATGTCAGGAATCTTCCAAAGGAAATACTGAAGGGCTGAGTAATGCACACGGCACATACTGGGGGCATGTATCACTCAGAACTTGTAGATTTTCAATAAGTTTGCCGAAAATCGCCTTCTGAGAACATGAACCCCGGGGGGAACATATTAATTTTGACTGAAGATGTTCTGTATCTCTGTATGTATCTTCTTTTGAAAGAAATTAAATGAATTGATGCTAATTTGTACAAATGAGAAAAAGCTGTGTGTACACACACACACACACACACACACACACACACACACATAACCACACATTCTATGCCAATGTCTGATTGAAGCCATAACTGTGCAGTATGCCTGTTCAAGTGTACACGTTGGGGAGTCAAAAAGCACCAAAAGCTTTAAAATCTGAATTTATGCGTGTATTTTGTGATGTGTGCTTAGATTTGTCCCCACACGGCTTGTACCAGCAGAATGAGCTCTTTTGAAAGTGAATATATGTTGTAAAAACAGGCCCAGGGAGTAAAGGATACTACTACAGAAGTGGTTTCCTGCTCCCTAAATCTTTTACTCCACATTGTTTTCATGAAACCACAAGACTTCCTCTGGAGTCTCTCCCCTCATCTTAAATCAAAGTGCTATTATGACTTTAGAAGCCATAAAGAGTGAAATATTATACAACTTTGAAGCATGTATCTACATCTGTTATTCTCATACGGTTACATCTGGCCTTACTTGTGACTATTAAATGCATTGGTAGCGTGTGAGCACGGTGCATTTGTGTGTGTGTGTGTGTGTGCGCTCTTACCTGCTGTCCTCACTAAAATGGGTATCAGGATTCTGCAGTGATGATGGTGCTGTTTGAGCAGAGCTGTGGTGAACAGAAATCAGGATTAAATGTAATAATTCTTGACAAGCATTATGGAAAAATCAATCTCACATTCAGATCTTTTCATTCAGATTTCATAAGTGGTGACAGGTTTATTTGACTGAGAAGAGAGTGCCACTCCACGAGCCCAATCGTATTAACAAAACACTCGGATTCAAATGATGTGGGCCACCTGCCAATTCACCTTCAAGGTCAAACAATAACCCAAAACACACCCTCAAGCCGCAGTTAGGACGAGTGCACAAATTAAACCAATTTGGCCCGGGCTGAGAGTGCCCGCTTGAAATTAAGCACTGGAGTGCAGTGGAGTGCGCGCTACTCATAATGAACCTTTTGAAGAGCTGGCTGTAGATCCCGGGACTCTTCCCCACAATGGCCTCTCTCACCAGCTGCTCACGCCTCCTGATGGAAGCTAGCTCCTGCAGAGGAGAGAGACGGAGGAGGAGGAGGAGGAGGAGGGGTTGAGAGGAAATAGGAAGACGGAGAGAGGGATAGCAGGTGAGAAACAGGAGTTGAAGTGAAGGGTGATTAAAGGGGAGAGGAGAGAGGGGGGAGGAAAGTGGGACGGGGGAGTGATAATGTACGGCAAAGCATCCCGTTAGAAGGGTGAGGATATTTTACGGCCTAGTTGTCGATTTAACATTTGCGTACAGTCTTCGTGAACAATAAAGTGCACATCAGACACGTTGTAACTCACAGTGGCGCTCTTCTGAGGGCGGAGCTCTGCCTGGATCTTGTTGAAGTAGTTTCTGTAAGACAGATCCGAGGGGTCAAGAGGCGTGGCGGAGTGTGACGGGAGTCTTCCTGATCCGGACCTCGACAGGGGCGGCGACAGTGGCTTCTCCTCTGGCTCGTGACCTGACAGAGGAAGAGACCGTATCAATGCTGTGTAATAGTGCATGTGATGGTTATCGGTCGGATTGGAGCTATAGCCGTCCACGCTCGCATTTCCAAGCTGAGATACTCAAAAAGGGGATGCTAGTAATGTTTTCAGACTCAACAAAAGCTGCTCCAGAGCCACAGACGGTATTACACATCTGTTTTCACAGGCTGAATGGGAATTTAAAAGGGAATTGCCCCTTTAAATAAGACAAATAAAATGCGCACGGCGCCATTGACTGCACTTTACTGCCAGTGTTTATTGCACCCTGGCGCTTTGAGTCGGCTAATGATGATCTGAACGAACAAACAAAACAAATACACACCAGTGGAGGTGTTGTCAGGGGATCCTCTGTTGTTGTTGTTGTTTTCTCCTTCTTCCTGCTCCTCTACCAGGTACTCCTTCACTATCTGCCTCAGTGTCTGAAAGGCCTCCTCCCAGTCATCTACTCACACACACACACACACAGCGCGACACAAAAAAATATGGTCGTGAACAGAGCCAATGCATCCCCCCATC
Source organism: Leptoclinus maculatus (assembly GCA_032191485.1). Lineage (NCBI taxonomy): Eukaryota > Metazoa > Chordata > Actinopteri > Perciformes > Stichaeidae > Leptoclinus > Leptoclinus maculatus. Next base: position 8,944,763 of record JAVDOI010000019.1, on the reverse strand, counting down.
AAACAGTAATGAATCAAAGATATGGGGATGATGACCTTAGCTTAATGAGGCGGTAGCTAGCAGTGCATAAAAGTGATGAGGTTCCGCGCTCCCTGTGTGTTCATCTCATTAAGAAAACAGCTAACATGTCTAAGTGCCTTCATGAGGGAATGATAAACACCGCTATTCTGCGGCTACGTGCCCTTAATACATGTGGTAATTGGATTGAAAGTGTAGTGCAATGGATTTTTAGCGAAGTGTGTTAATTTATCCAAGGCTATACCCGATGACACTTGGACTGCTCTAAAGCCCGGAGTGAGGCGGGGCCTTTTCTTTGAGCTCCGCGAGGCACTACAATGACAAACTGCCAGTGAACAGAACAGTCGCAAAGCAAAGACTTCCAACTGTCTTTCTCAAGTACAGCATCAAACAACACTATAGTGAATACATTCCATGTCACAATAAAGACAGTACTTCTTTGCCGTACCACAGGGGATAACATTATCGAAGAATCCCAGTCGCTGCCTGTTGGTGTCGGCGTAGAGCTCTACGCGCGACATCGCCGCGTCAATCTGTGCTGCGGAATAGAGGCCGCGGCTTTTCAGGTGGCCAATGTATTTCTCGACCTGGGTGGGGATGAGCAGGATGTATCGAGGCTCAAAGTAGCTGTTCTTCAGACTGAGCACACCCTGAGAAGGATTGGACAAAAACAGTTTGCAGTTCGGTTACAATGAGGGATTGATATTCGCCAGGCGTAAAGCCTCTGGGGAGATCATACGTTTCTGACCGCCCACGACTGATCTCGCATACTACTGGACCCATCAGCCTGGTATTTGATGTGCTCCTTTATGACTGTGTGCTCAAGGTTGCAGTGGTTCACAATTTTTGAAAAACATATTTCATTGACTGTTTTATTGACTGCTGACTCCTCACTCCTATTTACCGACTAGTGTGGCCCGCATGTGATCAATAAGTGCTTCAGTAGCAAAAGGCATTTTCGAACTATCAGCTCGGCTAAAAACAAGCTTTAGGCCACGATCTGGCCTTTGTAGTGGCGTAAAAGCTGACATCCGTAGGAAAGTTTGGACTCATTTTGAACCGGAAGCTTCTGCAAATTAATTCCATACTCAATATCTTATGATCCCCTAAAGTTAAGCAAGATACTAGATGAAAACTAGGAGATCTGTCCTCTCCTGAGTGCCCTTCTGTTCTATTCACCATATTGTCACATTTCTTTGGAATGTAATAAATGTATAACCGTAGGACCCTTTAAGAATATGTCGCCGGTAGATCCTAAATCTCTACTGTCTGTCACTCGACTGGCTTTATTGACCCACATTTGATATCTCTGCTTGATGTTCTCTCAGACAAGAGGTTTACATACGCACCTCTAGCTCCATATGCACACAGCAGGCTAGTCCTTCTTTGGCCACGTCCTCGATGGCATCTCTGGTCAGGCCGTAGCTGTGACCCCCGTACTGCATGGTCTGGACAAATTGACCCTACAAGGCAATTCCCAGTTTCGGAGGGGAAAGAATGAGAGGACGTTTTTTAGTGCACCACTTTATTGCCCCGTCATTCATCATCATTGTTATCATTGTGCGCGTGTCAACTAGCGTCGCTCTCTGGTTATCAGAGTTGTTTTCTTTTGCTGTCGTGTGAAGCAGCTAACCATTCTACAATAATTACTCCTTTTGTTAAACCCTCATCAGTGCTCATTCTCTCTTTCCCCGGGAAATTACCATCGTTACTCCCCCCCCCCGCATCCCTTTAGACGACCGAAAGGGGAACTTAACACCACAGTTAAGAGCTTCATTTATCTCCTAAAGTAGACGTCATATTTGACACGCAAACACAACACCCCCAACATGTTCTGTCAGGATGAACAACCTGAAGTCATTCGCCCACCTGTGAACTGAACCTTTGACCTGCTGGTCAGAGCAAAAAAATCTCTCTTTGTTACTTCTCACACATGACCCCTGACCTTTTGTCTGCCGGCTCTTTGGGCAGTTTCATTTGAACAGCGTAATTTATGACGCGAAAATCCTTAAAAACATGTAATTCTTTCTTTGGTTTGTGGTAGCAAAAGTGACTTCAGACAGTATGAATTATATTACAATAATTTAGTAGCTGTTGGTGTTTTTTGTATCGTTTTAAATCTTAGCAATAAGAGAGACCAGATGTGGAGCCGGGAGCGGTAAACTGTAAGAGACTGTTAATCTTACTTGACTTTATTTTGTTGAGGTTTCCCTCAATAAAAAATGGCTCAACTCTGTCCTCTCTGCCTGCATACAGTATGACGGTATTATGATAATAATGATAATAATGTGGTGAAAACTCATTAACTGTCACTCACTACATTTCATTTGAGTTACTTTTTACTGATACATTTCATAAGACATACTATGTGTATCCTGAAGATACGAAGAATTTAATCTCTCTTGAACATTTGTGTCCCTGGACCTTCTTAAATGGGAAATTGAAAAGCATTCAAACACTCGATTATAAACATTATTCTTGCGATTCCTTATTACCAGAGTCGGACGCTGTTCAGACAAAATTGCACAGCAGGTGTTCCCGCTGTTTACATCTCTGTAAGGAGCGTAATAAGTGCCAAGGACGGCTGATTGGGGATAATTTTAAACAGCCGCAAGAAGTGGGATCAAGAGGTTATGATTGCATGGTTACTGAAAGCACATGCAAGGGTAAGAAGAAGAAAAAAGCAGCGAAGAAGAAGAAGAAGAGGAGGAGGGCAGCTGACACATGAAAGCTGAGGGCATGCTAAGAAAGGGAGGACAGCAATAAACCAAGTAGCTGACAACAGGAGAACCAAGAATAGAGGGGTGAAGGAGAAGAATGGACAAATCAGCTAGAGAGGGAGTGCCGGACTGTAAAGTTAAGCTGATCCACTTCGGTTGGGAGTACACAAAAGGAATCAATTCCAGCATGAAAGCCATCGCTGTGTGAATCATTACGTGACCCCAGACCTCTATCCATCATCCCCCCACCACTCTTACGTAACAGGCAGCTTGACAAGATGGACAAAATGGAAAACAAATGTGTCCAATAACTCCGCACCCATTTTTCCTGACTCTTAAGAAGAAAAGCTGGTGTAATGAATCAGATTTGGTTTCTGTTGAATAACACAAATATAAACTGATCATGTATATATAATCAGAGGGTTGCTGACCCTCGAAGGAAAGAGGTCTGTATTATGGAGTTTTGACCAAGGTCTGCATATTGATGATAATAAAACCGTCTCTGTGTCCTTGTCAGTTATCTCGGAGTAATAATCATCACTCGCAAGGAAATGTTGTCGGAGATGCTGCGGTAAGTCATCCGTAAAAGAAAAATGCAATTAATATAGCAATTGCACCTCATCAAAAAAAAAAGGCTGAATTCAAATAAATGTACCAGTGTTAATTGAAATATCAGCCAGATAAAGTCAAATCAATCAATCCAAGTAAAGCTAATTATCTCAGCTACTCAACTCATTATGGCCAGTGAGTGGATTCAGTTTGAACCTTGCTGAGGGGAGTTATGCGACTCAAGCATAAAAAAAAAAAACAACAACTTTCAAAACCCAGAGTACATTTAATTAGCTTGTGGTGAATACTGATCTGTGTGCGTGATTTATGAAGTTGACTGCAGACGATTATTATTTGAGTTCAAAATAACCGTGAAACCTGTATTTTGTTTAAAGCTCAATGACAAGCTAACCCACCATGTGAATCATGTTCTGGAAATCTTCCTCGCTGACAAAATGGTAATCAATCCCATTCTCCTCTCCACCGTACGGCCCCCTGGTGGTGTGACAGGTTCTGTGGAAGCACACACAGTAGAGAAACACTCATAGAACATAACCGGCCTAATAATGTATTTGAGAGACACTTGTTTTGCCTCATATGAGCTTTGGCTCATACCAGTGCAAGTACTGTTAAGTATGTGACAGGTGATATGTGTACAGAAAGTTTGGTACTGACCCGTAGGCAAAGTATTCGCTGAACTCCTGACACAGTCTGTGAGCCAGATCTCTCTTCCCACAGCCTTGAGGACCGGTCAGAACCAGCATGGCGTATGGAGAGTCTGCACTGGGCATAGTACTGCTCGGAGAGACACACATACAGTGCATACAGTACACCCGTTTCTGATACACTTTACAGGGTCGTTCTCTCCGAGATGAGCAGGAGTTAAGTATAATAAACCGTGAAGGTAGAGCACAAGCTTCTCCAGTCGTGAAAGCCACTACAGTCAATACAAACGGGAGCCTTGTGGGCTTTATGGATGTGCTCCGTCTAGGAAGCACAGGAGAATGGTAAATTGACTGTAGCTGCAGCATTTTATTTGCTGACGATGGATGTTCTCAAAAAAAAAGTGCTGATGGTGAAACTAATTTTTTTCTTTTAGGGAGTACATCATACGAGCATCAGAAACACTGCAACTAAATTGCTGCACATGTTTGACTTTAGAAGGTGATTATGAATATTACAATTTGATTGTAAACCTTCACATTCACCTCTATAAACATGTTTTTTTTATCCTTTTTTCCTTTCATTAAATAGTTAACATTATATTAACTTCATTCACCGGGTGGTTTTATCTTCAAGGAGAAGCCAGAGGACCATTCAGAGGTTGGGATTTTAAACAATGGTGTATATTTGTACCAACCTGTCATAGAGCACCTGAGGCTGCATCAGATGGTACACCAGGTGGGTCATGTGATCCCTGGCTGCCACCACATCCAAAGGAGGGTCATACTTGTTTACTGATGACACCTGGAATTTAATGCCAGTAATCAAGTGTCACATGCGCAACATATAGCAGTTGAATTAGGTTGGTGGCATTCATTCCAGCTTCAAAAATAGGATCCCTAATTAAAGATGGAGGTCAGGCGTGTTGATATATTGTGTTTGTGCTGTTAAACTGGAACACTTCCTCTGGTCATGGATTCATTAGTACGTTTATTTATACCTTTTCTTCAGCAGTGACTTTCTCTTGGTCCAGCACAGTCAGATGTTGAAGGAGGAAGATGACTGCCAATCTGTAATCGGGTTGCTCCTACCGATTACATTCACATGGCATTCATCACAAAAAAACACGTACAGAAGGGGAGTCATTTGGAGCCTTGAGAGCTTACAGGCCGGGTACAGAACTCATGAGGACTAGATGCAGACCTCTCATACACAATATATCTCCACACATAGAACCATGTGGTCAATGAAGGGTTAGGGTTACCTGTACAGGGTTTCCCAGCAGGTTGAGGTCCCTCAACAGGGAAAGGTCATGAACGTGTTTGCACTCCTGAATTTCGCTGATCTGAAACAAAACCACAAATTCATGTCCCTGAGTCATAGTTCATTTGTAGTTGTTAAATCCTTAACTTGTTGAGCTTGAAAGTTCATTCTCAACCTTGTCTATAGCATTTTGTTGTTGTATTAGATGTTACTTGCATTTGAGTCATTTTGCTCATTATTTTGTGGATATTTCATCATCGGTTAAACCTCTGTGTTGAGCTAGTTTTATTTTTACGTGTGTTGGTATAGTACGGTGCATTCCTACTTTTTTACAAGCATTACAAATCTACATCTGTTTCTGAATTTTAATCTCATAAACGAGCTAAATCACATTTAAGATTTAGGCTGACATATTTTTTCCTGTTAAGCCGCTAATTCCCGAAAAGTTTCGCTCTAAATAGTACCAGGTTTCCCTCCAGATTGATGGAGCCCAGTAGGTGGAGATTCTGGAGGCCAGAGAGAGTGGTGATGCGGTTCAGAGACAAGTCGAGAACCTGCAGAGACTTCAGATTATCCAACCCTTCAATCCTCTCCAGCTGGTTCCCCCTCTGGACAAAGACAGGAGGACAGAGGACACGTTTGAAGAGGCAAGTACATGATATTAATGAATATGCATACATAAGTGACATCCAACCCACGGTTCTACTTCATATACAGTTAACCAATCCCACTGCTAAATATTAAGGACGTGCCATGGTCGCTCTGCAGGGTGCCTGAGCCTTCGTTCCCCTCAGTACTGACTTGAGTGGCAGGCCTGCCTCTCTCTGCTCAATCCTGACAGGTGAGGACTGACAGCCAAACAGCTGGCGAGGTGCAAGGGCAGCACGCTAACCAACTAAAGAACCAGACCTGGGCACTCCTTCCCTGTCAGGGTCCCAAGCGTGCTTCTCTCTCTCTCTACATTCCACTGACTAAAGTTGTTATCTAGCCGTCTGGCCACACCTCGTCCTCCTCTTGCCAAAGCGTGTTGCCTGGCAGAGGGCTGCTGTCAGTGGGGGTGGGCGACTGCACTGGTCCCTTGAAGCTCCAGGTCGGTGCTGTGATGGGCTGGGACACAGGCTGGGCTGACAGAGGTTGTGCTGTTTAGGGAGCCAGCATGAGAGGAAGTGGGGTCAGGGATGGGATTAGATGGATGCTGGATGGACAAGGTATGAGTGTGTGTGTGTGTGTGTGTGTGTCTGTGTGTGCTGAACTTGGTCCAGGCTCACTCAAACACCAGCAGCTGGTCCCAAAGCAAAGCTACAGACAGGGGCAGACACAGCCAGACCGATGGCTGCTGACAATGAGGAAACACTGATAAAAGACAGTACACACACACACACACACACATGCAGAAAGAGAGACAGAACCAGGGAGAGAGAAAAGGCCTGCTGTTGGACCATATGGTGATTCTCGAACAGGGGGCCAAGGTTTTACTAAATGTAAAAATGAAGCCAAAAAACAGAGACATAAAGAGGGACGACAGAGGGGAGAGAGAATAGAGAGGCAAACATAAATAGGTCAAATTTAGCATACATGAGGTAAAATAGAACACATGAGAAAAGAGACTCTGAAATAACTCCTACTGTGTGTGTCTGTGTGTGTGTCTGCGATGATAAATAGACAACACACAGAGGGAAACAACCCCCTACAAAGCAAAGTCATACATGTAAGTGGAAGTACTGCCAAGCACTGGCAAAGAAAGACAAATAAGAGTTCTGTTCAAAACTCATGTTTGTAAGTATGCGCTGGAGTGTACTGTATGTATGAATGTTTGTGTGTGTGTGTGTGTGTGTGTGTGTACGTGTGCACTCGGTTTATCGTATTTCTGACTGGAATAGAGTTGGACCTACGAGGCAGAGGTGTGAGAGAGGCAGTCTGTCCAGGCCGCTGACCCTCGAGATCTTGTTGTGTTCCAGGCTGAGATTGGTGAGCTTGCAACATCGCTCAAGACCCCCGATCTCACTGAAACTGTTGTCTGAGCATTATGTTAAGAATAACACACAAGGGGAAACATGTAGTTGAACACAATGTGTTTGTTACACGTGGATTGATGTAAATATCTCTGAAGGATACAGCCCAGATCCAAATTACTAAGAGATGAAAAGGCTGACAAGTCCTTCATGTTTGTCATACGGTTGTGGGAGAAATTGACCTCCTGAAAAAAAAAAAAAAATAGCAGCAACACTTGTTAACAAAAGTCATAAAGAAGTCTTCAGTACCTCTCACTAAAGAAATTCCTCAACTGAATCCCGGGAAGGAATTTTCAATTTTCTAAAGTTCACTGTCGTTCAAGGGCAGTTAATGCCTTGTAAGCATATTCAAAGAGACTACAGATGGGCTATGGAAATCCAGGCCTATCATGAGGGAATAGCAGGAGAAAGTGAAGCCCGAGCCACAAATCAAACGCGGTCTTATCCTGTCAGCTCAAGGTCACTACTTTTACATTACTTTTAGGTTCTTGGGTGGCTGGAATCCAAAGAAGCTGGAGATTTCATTGTGAGAAGCGTCCAGGATGACGAGGTAAGGCATGTGGCTCACACAGGACACATCTGGCAGTTGAGAAAAAAAGTTAAGAAGTAATTGATCAACGGGTAAAGACAGAAACAGAGAAGTTAAATATTCAAATCATGCTTTGATTACATATCTCCCAAAGCAGTCACGGGCTTTTAGAAATAGAAATAGGTTGAAGGACTCTTAATTAATACGAGACGAAGAAAAAGTCACCTTTGATTTTGTTGTGCGGCAGTTGCAGCTTTTGAAGATGGACATAATTGCATAAAACGGAGACGTCACTGAGATCCTGACTCTAGAGTGGAGAAAAAAAGGCAGCCTTGGTTAAACTAAATGTGCCTCATAATTAAACTGCAAAGAGGACCGTCAACATGACAATAAGGAACATTTAAACTGATCTGTCACAGGTTGCTTTGTCTTGATAAATTGCACAAATCACTCAACATAACTGAAAAGCCAAATATCGTCGACACTCGCTGTCTGTGTAGGTAAGTGTCTTACAGGCAGACACAGGTGGTGGTACAAATACTGCAGCCCAGTGCCAACGCTTCGAAGGTTGGACACACGCCTGGAGACCACCGCAGCAGTTAAAACACCATCCTTCTGTAGACACAAACAACATGAAATGTGACGTTTCAATAGAATAGCAAAGCAGAATATACACCAGTGAACTATGGGCGCATCCCTGCAACAACAAACGCAGTTACAGAATTTGAAGATAAAGCATGAGGCCACCATAAGCATCACCTAGTGCACACACATATATTCATGCAGCACACACACACACAGTAGGATGCACACCACGCTGTTAATACCACTTTCACACATTGCAAACAATCAACTATTTGACCTTGCTGTGTTGTTTTGCTTCCTCAGATCTCGTGTGCAAGGTTACCTGCTTTATCTGTTGCACAAGAGAACAATTATGGAGTTTTATTGAAACGCACTCTAACGTTACCTTTACTGTAAAGCTTATGCTTGCAAAGGATACAAAGTGTATTTCTAAGTACTACGGCACATTTAGCTCACCAAACGTCCTCCTACTCCTTACCTCCATCTCTCTGTTTTCTTCCAGCTCCTCGCAGGTCGGAGCCTCTGGAGCGTCACGGTGGGACCCTGGAGGACTGCAGCCACGTGACGCGGAGGAACACTGTTGACTCGCGCACGTTTCCTTCATTGTTCCATCATAAAAACACGGCGAAGAGGGACTAAAGACTTGACTGGTAGACTAGCAAGTTAGCTTTCCACGTGAAGCACGCCCCGTCGTCGCTTGGGGCAACGCTAGAGACAAGTGAGAGGTGAAAGGAATTGTGGGTCGTGTAGTTTTCTTCTCTCCAAAGGCGACAGCGTCCCTATGCGCGTTCACGAGTAACTTTAACGTTATTTAAGGGGAACAAAAATGAAGATTACAACTGAGGATGAACAGAAGTGCAATAGAGTAAAGAATAAACATAGTCAATCCAACATCACTTGATTTTAAGATTATAAAAAACACAAGCCTTTGGGCGGTATGTTGTCTGTGTTGATTTTTCTGATTCCAATATGCTGCACTTCATGCTTCAAACCATGGCAGACAACACATCACAGCTGTCAGGTAAAATACATCCTCTAGTGTTGGTTTTGGATCCGTCCTCGCGCATATGACATAAGGCGCTAAACATCTCGGGGGTATCAAGTGATGGACTATGCTGTCATGTGCGCAAAAGGTGTCAGCTGTACTTCCCACAATGGAAAATATGACTGTTATGCACCCACACAAGGAAAATCACTTTACAAAACACACAAACCACCAGGGAATTTGAAGGATTTATTTTCTTAGCGTGTTAGTGTTATGCGTTAACAAATCATGTGTGCTTAATTTGGACCAACATTTCAGAGCATTTCTAAGATAACACTCCACAAGTAGAGGAGCCATGAGGATGTTTAAACTTGTTCAAGACAAACATGTATAGATTTCAATACATTCTTACTTGAAACATGGAGATTACTCTCATCCCAGATGTGCAAAATAAAGGTCCATTGTAAAGAAAAATAGATGTGAAATAGAAAAGCAGAGTTTTTCCTGCAAAAAAAACCTTGATAATATTTGACATATTTCATTCAATAATAAAAAGCACAGACAGCAGGAGTGGTTCAAACTTACATTCATGCAGTATGTCCAATACATAAGCCTTCTGGACTTTTAGGCGTTCTGTGTGTGCAGTGGGATACCAGTATAATAGAATCTTTGTGAAAAGACACAGTCCGTTAACATTGTATTGAAGTTTGGCCATGTATAACATTTCCAAAGAAGCTCTGAACAGCTGAATGAGCAGATTTTAGATTTTACACCTATAGTGCCCGTTTCAGAGTGCTAGACGAACCCCTCAGCAGCTACATGGTTGTTTTCCCATCGATCCCAGCCCGTGTGTCATTATGATGGATTGCTTTGTGGGCTTCAGGGAGACCAGCACCGGGCCCCGCCGTATTGACAACGCTCCCATTCCCCTCTCCTGCTCTCGTTAAGTACTTCTCCCCCAAGTTAATGAACTTAAAAACAGGGAGGGGAATAATTTGTGATCGTCTCTTGAGTTCGTATGTTTAGTTAATTTAAAAGAAATCCTGCACACACGTGGTGGCGACAACAAAATAAAGATTCAAGAATTGCAATGTTTCAGTTTATAGAGCTTGTATGACTGATGAAATGTATTCTCACACACACACACACACGTGTGCCTGAACACATAAAGTGCAAGTCATGCCACTGTGGTACGCTGGACTTGAAATATAACATTTGAAATAATGTTTTATGGAAAAATCTAATTGAAATCAGCAAAAATATCTTCACTACAGAGTCTCTGTCCGCTCACAACCTTCCACACTAGTTTACTGCACTAACTATAAGAAGAAGAAAAAAAAAAAAGACAGATAGACAGATTTTTAACAGCCACGGATATGGTCCTATTCTCTGCTCGGGAAATCTTTGGGGACCGACCGAAATTGGCAGCAGGCGGAAGATGTGGCCTCATTCAGTTATTGCAGACAGAATCAGTGGGCTCATGGGGCTGCCAGGAGAGGAGAGATGGAGGTGTAAATGAGAGCAGCAGTTTAGATCTAATAGGAAAATGAGATGAGACGGGGCCCAAGTTCAGTTGAGTGTCCAAGACAATCGGCTTTTATCTGGAGCTGGCGGCATGGTGGAGAGGGGGGGGGGGGGGGGACTGTTGGAGTCGGAGTGGGAGCGCTGCATTTGTAGTTACTTTTAAAAAAAAAAGTGTAAATTGACAACATACTGTAACCTTTTGACAGATTCGTAAGAGAACTAAACTGCAGAGTCTGCAGTTGTGTTGGTTGTCACCTCGCTTCCCAATTAGAGTGAGCCAGTGCTGCATACACTGAAGGACCCTGGAGAGCAGCAGTAACTATGTATGTATATATACATACATAGTTACTGCTGTATATATATATGACACACGTTATGATCTAGGTATAGAGCAAGCATCTATTTCAGTGTTTTCTAACCCAATTCCTAGATATCCCCCACCATTCCTCACAGCATACATGACCCAATTATCTGTTGCACATGTTCTCACCAGACAGAACCGAAGGAAACACATTTTTTTTTTTTTAGGACAGAGGTTTCTTGATAGGCCATCAACCCCCCCCCCCCCCCTATCTGGACCCTGTCCTGTTCACACCGTAGTGATCTTCTTGTCTTTGGTGGCCTGCTTGATGGCGGCCTGCTCACAGATGATCTCCTTCAGCCTCTGCAGCCGGATGTTCTGGGTGCTCAGGTCCCCGACACCCGTCTGGCTGCGGTGGAGCAAGGACAGGGCATTGATGTACTCCAGCTCCGTGTAGCGAACGCCCTGGTCCACCACCAGATTCAGCAGCTCGTCTGCGGTGTTGTACAGCATCTCGTAGTACTGCCTGAACGGAGAGACACGAGGAGCGAAGTGAGAGAGAAATAATCAGTCAGGAGGTTACGGATGAAGACAACCAGCACAGAAAAAGGATAGAAATCAAAAGGGCGGAGGAAGAAAAGCATCAACAAAGCGGAAACACAAAAGCCAAACTAACTGCTGTTGCCGTCAACCCCAATGTTCTTAAAAGGGACTTCAAGGACCTCACCCTGCCGCCAACGGGAGCATTGAAGGTGGAGGGAAAACATTCACCGGCTACAAACTACCGAGAGCGTTTTAATGAAACACTGTTGACAGGAGAGGTGTGTGTAGAATGAATGAACGCCACAATGGGCCATTTGAAAAAGACCATGAAGTACATACTGATAACGAAAGAGCACAAAGGGAGCGTTGGTGAATACCACGCACTTCCTGCTGCACACTTTACAGAAAGCATTGCTCGGCAAGAAGCTGGAGGTACGGTAATGACTGCACAGGCGAGTGTCGGGATGCAGGACAGACAGGTTTTTCTTTGCTCGGGGGCAAAACGGGTCAAATACCTTGGAGAGTGTGTGTGTCTGAGGGATCGTGATGGCCAGGCAACTATATGCCTTTAAAACCCTCACAGGAACAACAAACGGCGAGCACACACTAGAATAGATGTCCCCACCATCTGCCCCTGGCTGTGGACAAATCCCACTCTCTAAAGATGCACTTAATGGTACACGTCCTTAAAGTAGTCGTAGACACAGTCGATGCAAGAGGACAAGAGGTGAGCGACAGACGTACTGTATTATGACACGTAGGTTTAGAATTAGGGGGGGGGGGGGGGAATTTAGTTAATGCATTGGGCATAGATTTGCTAGATAAGCAGCTTTTTCTGTGCGATACGAAAATCAATGAGGTGACTTGAAATTTGCTTGAGTTTAGGCAATTCATTTTTGTCAATATAACATTGTTGTTGTGTGGTAATTCGGTCAATTAATGCACATATTTTATGGAAATAGACAGAAACCAATGGAGGGCTGGAGCAAAAGGAAAAAATAAATTGAATTGGTAAAACACAGAGGCGTTAAGTGACGCTATGACGTAAATGAAATGTGATTTAAAGTAAACCGCTTAAAATGTGTAAAACTGCTGGTTTGTGATTTCTTCCGCCAACTTTTTTTTGTGCGAGATTGTGGTCCTTCTGACAGAGTGCTAAACAGCTGACCTGGCAGTAACATTACAGTCCAAACATGTCATCTTGCATTTCTTTTATCCGCATTAAACCACAAAGATTGCGCGTCGGGGCTTTGAGTGCTGCCAAAGCTCGGGTGACCGGGACTCAAAACTGCGCCTGAACGCATCCCGTGTAGACACACACACACACACACACAGCCGGAGGACTGAAGCTGCTGCTCTGCTAACATGCCGCTCACGCTCCTCCTCCTCCTGTGTAGACATGGAACTACGGCTCCCCACGTGTAACAAGACAAGCATATGCATGTTAATGAGCTGGTGCCTCCGCGTGACAGTGAATATTCTCGGAGACAGTTTCAGGCAAAAGAAGTTTCCTCTCCCGGCATTAAACTGGCCACCTTGGCCAAGGGCAGATGCCAGTCGCTCAACAGCAAGAGGCTCCGGCTGCTTTGCTCTTCTGTTAACAGATAATTGTAGCTCTGACATTGCTAAGCTGATGAAAGGGCCTCGGAGGTGTTGTGGCTGAGAGGAAAAAAAAAGAAATAAAATGTCGAGTCCACCTGTTTCCAAAGCTCTCTTTGTGCGACAGCAGAGAAAACAAGTGATTTATAATTATGTCCGGCAAAGCGCCAGGAGGAGGAGGAGGAGGAGTGGGGGGGGGGTTAAGCTCTCGGTTGTGCCGGTGGAAGATGAAAGTAAATGGATTCAGTTCTTTAGTGATTTTCTGATATGGCGCAGTAAAAAGACACTTTGGTGAGAAAAAGGATTCTTTATCTGCTTTGTTTAGCGCCATCACCCATCCAAGAACGATTCCCTCCTTGAGATGATCATTGTGGATGCTAACAAGGCCTTAATGAGCACTCGGGGAGCTTCTGTTTCCACGGTGCTTCATGACGCTGTCATTTTGGAGATTCAACAGCAGGAAAAAGTAACGGAGGGGCACAATGGATGAGATGGAGAGATACAAAGAGAGGGGGGGGGGGGGGTGATGACTGAAGAGTTGAGTGAGGAATAGAGGTGCAGAATATCTGTTTTTTGGCCTTCCCCTGACAAGTAACGCCCTTGGTCATCGAAGCATTTGCATTCCGTCTCATTCGCCGTTCCTGCTCTCAATTTTCTCTCCCAAGGTCTTGTTCATTTTTCCATCCTTGAGCTCATTTCATGAATACGCTTGTCAATATTGATGAGGGTCACAAATGGTTTACTCCTTAACCGGGGGGGGGGGGCAAGACAGAAGACAAGAGCGGGATGAAGACTGATCCCACGTGTGGTTTCGTCTCATTATGAAACGCGCTGTATTTCTGTGTAAATGTCTAAATGCTGGTGCCTCTGCCGTGTTTGTACATGCAAAGTATGTGTTTTGGGTGTTGCCGCATTTACCTCACACAGGAAAACACCAGTCCAAAAGCAAAAAATCATTTCCCTAGACGCAGCGATTGCTTGAGGAAAATCGCATTATTTTAATCTAATGGGAAAAACCCATATAACAGAGACGCATACACACATTTCTGTTTTTTGAACAGAAGGCCACACTCGGTCTAATATCCATCCTTGGCTCTCGATGGGAAGCAGCTGAGCAGAGGAAAGAAACTGTTGATTCTGAACGGAGCATTGTCTGTCTATGCGCATGTGTCAGCCCTGTGATAGATTGACGATCTGTCCAGGGTGCATTCGCCTGTTCGCCCGGTGTGAGCTGAGTCAGGGTGTGTGTCTGTACAAATGATGATGGATGCACATTTTAAAAAAAAAACCAAAAAAGTAACTTGTTCCCGGTACAAATGATCTCCAAGTTGTTGTTGTGGAGTTTGTATTGGCTGACTGACTGACTGACTGGTTAGTAGACTCAGCTCCCCGTTAAGAAAACCCTTCTGGTGGACTAGTACGTTATGCACACAGCGGGAAATTAACAACAACCTGCCGAAAAGTGAAATCATGACGGTGCGCACTTAAGACAGGCACCCGATTCTGTTTTTCTAAAGTCTGTAAAAAAAAACTTCAAAAATAAACACCGCTTTTATGACTTTTGAAGCATGAATGCAATCGGCAGAAATAAAAAAAAAAAGCTTACTACACCGGCGTCGCATGAGCGACATTACACAGAGAGGCTGTAAAAAGGCAGACCAGTCGGCATGAGGCCACTTGTTAGCAAACCGCCTTTAAAAGACATTCACGAGAGGGCTATGAACTGACTAACTGATTCCATATTGAAATATTCACCAAACGTTGAATCGTGTTAGCTCGTGTTAACCACAGACTTTATTTCAGGCATTTAAGCAAAAACCCATAAAAAACAACAACACAGACTTCGAGACGAGGAAACCGGAAATGCAAATTGTAGCACTCTATTTCTCTAACAAAATAGTAAAATTAACTTGAAAGCTCTGGAATCTATCAGGTGATGCAGCAGCAGCCGGCAAGTGAAGGTAAAAAATACCTCGTCAGGGCTATAAAACAGGGCTTAACTACAGTATAATAGCAACTATAACTCACAGTGATGCATTTAGGAAAAATCCCTCACAGGATCTGTTAAAAGCCACTGATGCTCATTTATAACTGAGGATGGGGCACTAAATCCACTTCTGTAGCATCGAATAACAAAACAGAAAGACAGTGTGTGTGTGTGTGTGTGTGTGTGTCTGAGATGTGAGGACAGCTGGCAATCTGGCCTCTGCTCAGCACAAAGAGGAAGGGGCTGGTTCAGAAAGAGAAAGTGTAAGGTGTGTGTTTGTGTTTGTGTGTGTGTGTGTGCGTGTGTGTCTCTATAAGTGTGTTGAAGTGAGGCATGTTAGTTTGTGCTGAAAACACTTTCAAACAGTTCATTACCCAAGCAGTTGGAAAGCCATTTGCCAAACAGGGTAAGGGCTGTTAATAAGATTAAAATCTATCAGCACCCCACCATCAAGACAGAACCCCCTGGTGAAACACACACTTCTTTTTCCCCCCGTTAAAGATACAGCTAGAAACCAGAATCATTTTTTTTCCCCCCACTTTTAAACCAAAGTGAATTGTTGTTGATTGCCTCTTTCCTTAAAGTCCGTCTCTATTTATGTCCACCTGCCTCAACCAGAAGTCTATAAGAGCGCTGCTTTAGTAACCAGCAGGCGTGTGTGTGTGTGTACGCGTCAACATGCCTCCATGGTGCACTTTCTATTACATTTTAATTACCCCCCCACCCCCCCCACCCCCTTCCCTTTAAAGAATATTAAGTAAATTGATGGTGCGTGGATGTAGCATAGGACAGACAGATATGTACGAGGAACACGGGCACGAAGAAGACAAAGGAAAGCAAAGGGAAAAGACAGGAATCAGCACAATTCATTCCCCCTCATTTTCGGCGTGTACAATATTAAGATCATTACAGGCTGCCTCTGTCAGCGTGTTTGGAACAACACGTTAGTTAGCGGGGGAGAGATGAGGTGAGGGAGGAGGAGGAGGAGGAGGAGAAATGAGAGGCTGTGGATAAACCTCTACGTTAGCTGGAACCAAGACTTGTTGCTGCAATAACAGATACCGGGACTTTGATTTGCTTCCTGTCTTTTGGTATAAATTTAGAATTTAAAAAAAAAGACAAATCTTGCAGGACCTTTGGCTCGAAGATATCTTCACAAAAGCGATGTGAAAATGCGAGTGTTGTCTTTACACCCTTCTGCCTTTATCAATCTCTCTCTGAAGTATCTCTCTCTCCCTCTCTCACCCTCTCTCACCCTCCCTCTCCCTCACCCTCTCTCCCTCCAAAGCAGCGCATTCGTCTCTCATCTGGTAATGAGGAAAGGTCTGCTCACAGACTTAAGCTTCATCAGCAAAGGCAAGTCCCATCATGCTTATTCACAACACACACACACACACACACACACACACACACACACACACACACACACACACACACACACACACACACACACACACACACACACACACACACACACACACACACACACACACACACACACACACACACACACACACACACACACACACACACACACACACACGAAAACAATTCAGCAGAGGTGTTGGACGGTAGCAGAGAAAAGGAAAACTGAAGAGAAAGGGACCGAGAGAGATAAAGAGAGAGACACAAGGTGACAGGAAGGGAGACAGAAGCTGAGCGAAGTGACAGTGTACTGAAGCCAGGCCTAAATACAAACAGTTTTATCTGTTGACACCCACTACCTCCTGACACGGCCGTCAACTGTACTTATTACCACATTCTCTGTAGACACACCAGCCTGTCACCTCGACACACACACACACACACACAACCAAAGACTGTTGCCGGTGCGCACACACCGGAGCTGAGGGAGTACACTTCGGGACAATACGTAGTACACAGGGTTCTTGTACATTTCACACATGTGCACCCGCACACCGTGGTAATTTCCAGTAGCAGACAGGTGGTTGCGATGGTCTGAACCCTGGGGCATCTCTGCAGTGAGCCTGTCAGACTGGTGTTTAGCCTAGCTGCGGGCTAAGGGGCTCGTGAGTTAGCTAAGGATGTTATGACAGCCCGGCATCCTGCCTACACGGGTCAGCGGGCAGCTCAGAGCTCCACCGCATGTGTGTGTGTGTGTGTGTGTGTGTTACGAGTTTGTTATGTCTCGGTGTGTCCTGAAAAACCCTAAATGCTGCCGCGCCAGAAGGAGAATATATTTACACAGACAAACAGGTACACATTTATTTACATTTACTTTTGCTGTATGACACACACACACACACACACACACACACACACACACACACACACACACACACACACACACACACACACACACACACACACTGTTGCGTCTGCCTCCTGTGCTTTCGGCAAGTTTGGTTTACATGGTGTGCTGCAGTAAATGGTAATTTGAGGCTGAATCCATGTGTGTATTTCAATGCAGTCACACACACACAGTTTCCAATGATCCAGTGTAGTCTCATGACATGAAGTCATTCCCTGAGCTCACCTGATCTGAACCGACTAGTTCTGAAACCATCATAGACGTGTGCGGAGCAGAAGGGAACTGGATGAATGGTAAAAGGAAGAATAAAACACAAAAAGCTGACATTAAACGTTCAAACAACTCGTTAACCAAGCAAACAATATGTGCTTTAGATTTCAAATCTCAGCGACAGATACTTTTTTTTAGGCTGGAGTGGATTGTTGCCATGCAACACTAAGTTTTTGAAAGTTTTGTCGTGCTTTCTCTGGAACTATTGTGGTGGAGTCTTTACAAAACCAACAACATCACCTTTATCTCATCGCTGCTTCTGTCAAGAAACTAGAAAACAGACCGAGAGAGAGAGAGAGAGAGGTGGACACATAGGACACAGGACAATGAGAGGAGATCAATGGAGTCACACACACACACACACACACACACACACACACACACACACACACACACACACGCGACATTGCAGTGACATACAGTTCTGCAGAACAGGACTGAGGCCCTGAACTGTTTCTGAGCAGATGGTCTGTGTTCGTCCACTTGTGCGTTTGTGTGACCTTGACCCACAGGCTGATATCGCTGGCATACTCCCGACTGAGAGACAAGAGACCGCCATAGGACCTTTCCATACAGACACGCATGCACACACACTCATCATACATGTGAGTTTTAACACCCTGAGAGCAGCAACAACAACCCTAACAATTGAGATACTGTAGGTTTTCACAGTATCAGCCACAAGGTGGCACTGTTTCCCCATCCTTCTTCACATTCTATGAGAGGAGAGAGAGGAGAGAGAGAGAGAGAGGGAGGGGGGGGAGTGAGAGTGTGTGTGTGTGTGTCTTCATGAGTTCTGCAGTGCTGGTTACCGGGCGTCTCCTTAGTTTTAACTCAGATCAATGGTTATTACTGTGCCCTTGTCCAGGTCTCTCTCATCTCTCCCTTTCCCATACAAGCACACAGATGCAGCAAAACAGCCAAAACACACGCACATGAACATAGAAGTACACGAGTACACAGGCAAACATCTGCAGCCTTTCTCAAAAGCAGGCTTCCTACTGCGATCCCTTCCTTCTCTCATTTCATTCTTGTTTCTCCGGAGGTGGTCCCTCATCCTCGGCCTGCTTTTCACTGCTCATTCTGGTCGGTCAATGTTAGTTTTCTCAGCATCTTAACAAGACGGAGGTTAGAGGTTTTCCAATTGTATGTGTACAGTATGTGTGCATCTTTCAATATCTATGACGTATAGAGGATTTAGTTGTAGTCTTTTGAAAAGGAACCATAAAAAAAAATGACTTTTTGGGAAGCCACAAACGCATAATTTCATCTTTATCATATTTTCTTGTACAGGCCGTCTGGTCACTTCCAATCACAGGTGTGAGCTACGGAGCGCGCTTTATGAATATTCATGTCCTGAACATAAATATGGTGATTTCAAAATGCTGATTGGCTTGGCTGAGAGTCTGTGCATGGGTGAGAGCAAGGGATGCATTCCACATGTGTGTATGCGAGCGAGTGTGTGTGTGTGTGTGTGTGTGTGTGTGTGTGTGTGTGTGTGTGTGTGTGTGTGTGTGTGTGTGTGTGTGTGTGTGTGTGTGTGTGTGTGTGTGTGTGTGTGTGTGTGTGTGTGTGTGTGTGTGTGTGTCTTGGAGCCGGAGGCCGGCCAATCCAAAAAGCCATGAATCTGTAAACAATGCGCTCTGCAATTCCCAATCAACACCTCCACACCGCCCACGCCTCGTAATCAGAGAGTGGGAGAGAGAGAGAGAGAAAAGACAGAGAAGCCATCACTGGCATTTCTCCATAATCAAAGTTGACAGAGGGTCGAAAATAACGTGCTAACCAACGGTCCCTCCACATCCAGCACAGTTCAGGACATTTCAGTTTACTTCTTTGTTTGTGTTTCCTTTCCTTCCTGGAGGGAAACTTGGCTCGCAATACCGGCATATCACAAACAATAGCAACGTCCAAACAGAGAGCGCCCATCCACTCAAACATATGACACAGTCGTAAAGGAGTCCAAGAGCCGTGGAAAGAAGCTAATTAACCGTACAGCACAGCAGGCCAACAACACATATGAGAAGCGGGAAAACTGAGGTTTATAAGTTAGCAGATAGTTGAGATGCTGCCTGAAAAACAACGTAGAAGGAACAAAGATTAGGAAAGAAGTACTCTGTTAAAATAATACACTTCAATTGTTCTCAAAACCTGAGTGTTGGCTTTCAGCAGGTCTTCACAGTAAAGCCTTCATGTCACAGCCTGAACTTTATGTTTTTAGAAACTCTTTAAAGTTAATCTATTTCTATAACAGAACATGTCGTTTTTTGAGGAACGGAATAGAAAGAGACTGATACCCCGCTGAAAACTGAGTGAAAACATTTGAAAATTAGGCTGATAAAAAGTTTTCATCTGTTCTCCTCAAAAACTCTTTCCATATTTCAGCTTCTTCCCTTTCTCTCCATCTGTGCCTCTCTCACTGTCATCTCTCTCTCTCTTCTGTTATTTTCTATCCACGCCGTCTTCCCCAACTCCATTCTATGCCTTTTTCTATGAAAGACATCTTTTCTATAACTTCCTTTCACTTAGTTTTTCAATTCCTCCCCTCAAGCCCTCTTTTCTTACTCCATCTTTTCCATCACACTCTCTTCTGTCAAGGACACAAGCTTCTGAAAGAGGAACAAAAAAAAAAAAACATGAATACTTTGAATCAGCCAACTCTGTATGTCTTCCTTTCTCTCTCTCTCTAGCCTTCAAAGATATCGGAGCGCTGATCCCCCCCCCATCCATGCCTGTCAGGGCTGGACATCACTGTGCAACAGCAGGTAGACTCACTAAATATAAATGTATGAATACGAAGTAAACACCAACAACCGTGTGCACACACACAGAGTTTGCTTGACCATCTGTCCGCCTTGTGCATTGATATAGTTGCCGTCTGAACTTGAGGACGTTGTGCATGTGCGTGTGTGTGTGTGTGTGTGTGTCTGTGCAGGTGTGTAACAGGGTAGGACCAATACATCACTAGATGTTACCTGATCACCAGCCAGTGCGTATTTCTGATTTGACGGCTTCATAATACAGTTTTTATATTCGACGTATATAATCAAGAAATGCTACTTTCACCATCATCAGTAACTGCAGAACAGATTCCAGCACACTAATATGTGCTGATATTATTATTTATAAGGTTATCATCATCATCTTGGGTTTCAAGAGTCCTGTAATATCAGAGGCTTTTATCACCATGACAACAGCAAAAAAAGCAAAAGGGAAAAAACAGCAAGCACTTAGAAAGTGTTGGCAAGAGCGTGACAATTTAGAGACACCGACTGCACAAGATGTCTTCTGCCAGCTACTCCAGTACAAGGTTATGAGCCTTTCCAAACCCATGCTGCTGGAAACTAAGTGCAGATACGAGTCAAGCCTTTCTGGTTGAGAGGTTTTCCAAAACTACAATTACCGCCTCGCGGTTGTATGCCTCCAGCGAGCACGTTGCAGTTTACATCCGTATCTGTCCAAAATGTCATCACTTCGTCCGATCGGACATTAAAGAATGGTCATAATTAGCATATCAATGCTGAAAAAGACTCGAACCTGGCAAAGTCGAGGTCAGCCTCCCTGGACATGGTGATGTTGGTGAGGTTCTGTTGGAGGACGAAGATGTTCCTGCACATCTTCTTGATGCCAGACTCGCTGATCCTCTTGAAGTACTGGGCCCCGTTGATCAGAATACAGGAGATGAGATGACCCAGACCTTAGAGAGAGGGACGAAGAGAAAGAGGACATAGTTATTGTCAGCTCAGCACAGAGACGACTCAAAGAAGAGAAAGGTTTCTTCTGTCAAGGACCTTTTCACATCGGATTCAGGTACTCAACAACCACATGGCGCATAAAGACGTCTCAGGCAGCCGCTAATACTTCACCCCCGGCCCAGTGCTGACCTTCAAAGATGTACTGGAACTTGTGCTGCTGCAGGCCGGCCCCCATGGCCTCCTCTATGGCCGAGATGTCCTTGTTCAGTTTCACCACCAGCGGGTCGTAGTCCATGCTCTCCACATTAGCCACGATGGCATAATTGCCTTGCTTGGCCAGGGGGATCAGGTAATGGAAACAATGCACCCTGGGTCGGGACGTGGTCGGGGGAAGAAGTTGAGGGATGGGAAGGAGAAAGTGGAAAATTAGATGTCTGACTTTGTCCTCTTTACATTTCAGATCACATTTTTGCTATAATGACCCAAAAAGTGCCATGTCAATTCTGTCGCAGTTCACCGTAGATATGTGTGAATCAACTTTGACCGGTGTTGAGTTTGAAAGTATTACAGGGAATGAGGAGGAAAAAGTCAGAATAGACTTTAATATCCTGTAAAGAGATGAGAATGTACGAGGTGTATTTTTCCTTAGAATACGTCCTATATATTTATATATATACCTACTCTAACACCTATCATTTCAAAGAAATCATTTTGTCTAGAGTAGTCATAATGTATCCACTTATTCACCAACCGCTGCCTCACTGCTGGATACTGTTCTGGTTAAGGGCAATCTGAAGAGCACAGCGGCAAATTAAAGTATGTTTTACAACAGTTTGAGGCATAAAAAGAAATACTTAAACATTCATTAAATGTAAAGCCTACAGCTAATTTAATAAGAGGCTTCCACTTCAGGTCTTGTATTGAAATAGAACAACCTGCGGATCTCCTTCATACATTTGTGAACATTAATAGAGTGTCAGCCAGAGAAGCTCATCTTTACATCTAACATACTGCATTTTATATGTTTCGTAATTCATTTGATCTCGAGTTCTTCTCGGGGAAAGTTGAATGAAGAAGTGTAACAAAGATGGCGTCGTGCCCTTGGCCAGTGAGCAGCTCCGGTGGAGTAAATGTGGCATAAACAAGTGTTTCTATTCACTTTTCTTTTGTAAGGAAGTTCATCTCCAACTAACAGGAACAAGGCTGATTTAATGTTACAAGAGACAAAATATCAGAAAATAGAACTTTCAAGTAACATTTTGTCTTTTTTATGTTTAGTGAAGAATAAAAAACACTATCTCGGGTTTGTCCACGTTAACATTCATCTTTCATATTATGTTGAAGACGGTAATGGTAGAGGGAGTGGATTTTAACACACTACATCTTTCTGCCCTTTTAAACACCTCCATCACAGTCGGAGGACCTTTAGGTCCATAGAAGGCTCATTTCGGTCTCGACTTAAGGAGTCAATACTCTCATAATTCCATCACCACAGTGCCCTGAGCAGAAAGGTAGTAAATGATATGGGTGAATGTCTCCTCCCCCCAAGGCAAAGCCAACAACTACACCACATTTTCAAAGCATCCATCTCACTTCCCTCCCTCTCTCTCTATTCAATCATTTCTTCCACTTAGCTACTGTATCTCCCTTCTTTAACCCCCACCGTCGCTTTCACCTCCACACTCATCTCTCCCCCATCTCCTCCTCCCCCCCCCCTCCCCTCTTGCTCTCTTCCTCATGGCTTCATTTAACTGGTACCACTATCAGGGGAAATTCGCTAGATGGGGAGAGTCAATGGAGTGTAGCATATAGCTAGACATCAGCCTCGGGGAGGGTTTTCCACTGAAATCATAAACAATATTGCATAAGCTATATAATAGTCTTCGGGGGAAATGGTGGTACATGGAGGGATGGAAGGAGGAGGAGAGGGATGATGGAGGACTATTAGTGGGTGTGGGGGAGAGAGTATATGGGGTGGTAAATTAACTTGGTTATTGACATTCACACAAACACATATTCAAGAGTATAAAGTATAAACTGAACTCCTGAACTTTTGCATTTATGGTGCCACTAATCATTTGTGTCCATAACATTTAATGAAATACCCTCTAAGCGTGCGCAGTATGATCGTGGTAACTGGGCGGTAAATGATTTAAAGTCACAGTGTCACAATCTGTGTTTCCTTCAAAGCTGGGAAGTGAGAAATGTGAACCCGCCCACGCCACATTTCTTGGGAAGAAGATGAAAGTGCAACACGCGTGTCAACTGAAGCACATACATGACACACACACACACACACAACGCATGACACAGACAGAGACGCTAATCAAGGTGCACTGGGTTGACTTCCTTTTAAAACTTCAAACTTTAAAGTGTTTAAACAAATAAAAATAAGCTCTCCTGACTATTTATAGTCCGACGGTGACATTGACTTTGGAGCGTTCAGAGCGGTTCAGCCGGAGAAACCGAGGCCATCTGTCACCTCGAAGGGTAACGAGGGCACGATAAGATGTATTAATACCATACAGAACCCCTACGTGTGTTTTCATTCCTGAAGGAGTGAGTTTCTGCTGCATACCTGACCTCCAGGTGCAATACCAGGAGACAGCGGTCCGCAATATCCTGGAACCCCCTCGACAGGTCACTCAGGGTCTGGAGAATCTGCTCTCTGCTCCGTTCGCTCTCACCGACCGCCTGGCTGTCCGCTGAGCATGGAGACGCACCTGGACGGACAGAATAGACAGGATGACAAACAATGACACCATTAAAGACCTAGGATGACGTTTAAATGTCTGGATGCTGCTGAAGAGGGCTTAAAAGCAAGCTCCTGAAGCCCCTTTAGCTCCAGAGGTGGTACTCTATCGTTGACCCCGACCACCTGTGCCCACACACACACACACACACACACACACACACACACACACACACACACACACACACACACACACACTGCTCTGTACTCCAA
>JAVDOI010000019.1:8677783-8915283 GCA_032191485.1 Leptoclinus maculatus | reverse complement strand
ACACGTAGTCCGTCATCAGCTCGGCAAACACTAAATAATGAACAATACGGAGGCTGTCCCAGCATGATAAGTGACTGCCCTATCCTTCCCATTAGTGCCACCCGCCAGAATTAATGATAATTATGTCACGTCCCTTGCCGTACTTTTATTGAATTCTTATCTATGAGTAAACGAAGAACGCCGGCCTCAGAGTGAGAGGGAAGGGAAGAGTTTAAAAAGAGATAGCGGCAAAGTCGAGCCCAAATAAGAATATCTGAAAATTCTCATTTAATTATTTTATGCCTGAAAGAGGGCGAAACAGTGCGAGTTCAACGAGCAATCGAAGCTAGAGAGTTGTGACCAGATAATGCCTGGAGCCCCTCTCTCTCTGTCCCTCTTGGGAAGGTGCATTATTTCCCAGAGCTCTGCCAGAGGACCGAGATACACGAGTTCCTCCGGAGTACTGTCACACTATAACTACAGGGTACGAATGAAAGAGCTGCATAACAAGAAGACAAAACATCGACGCATGTTTTACAATCAAATGTGGCGATTACGGATACGGTTTTGATCCAGTGCTGTCTGAAGGACATGAATAAGAAATAAGAAACTTACATTTGAGCCTTTTTCAAGGAAAACAGAATCTTCAAGAGCATCATCTTGTCAAGATTGATGACATTCTTACATATCCTAAATATTGAATGAGCTTCTTAGAATGACATAAACAACTAATTAAATAAACATGGCTGACATCCGACAAAAATAGTCCGTTTATGTTTTACTGCACATTTATACCACAAACATAAGAGGCCGCTACTGCAAGTTACAGAACAAAAACCAACCTGGCCCGACTGTAAGAGTGATTAATGGGAGTGCAACGCCTCGACTGCTGTGATATGATGTTGAAATATAAGATATGAACTTGAAGAATAATATTACAAGATGTTCGAAGCTCTATCACGAGATTAAGCATGTTCTTAAAGTGATGAGGATAAAAGCATTACTGTTAGATGATTAGTGATTAACAAGATCGACATAGAGACAAAATGGATAGAAACACACACACACACACACACACACACACACACACATACACCTCATTTTGATCGGTGATTAATGATACAAAAGTGATGACTGAGCAGGGGATGTATGAAATGCTATGAAGTCCTAAATTAGAGTAGGCATTTATACACACACACACACACTGGCAGAGCCAAGATAATGTCTGTGTGTGTGTGTGTGTGTGTGTGTAAAGTGCTCTTTGACAACTCCAGTAGAGAAGGTAATGAGTGTGTGATAATAACACACTCAAACAAGAACTTAATGAGGCACAGGTAAGAAGCGTTGGTACAAAAGTGCTCCAGCTAAGGATGAGAAAACCTCCTACACCCCCGACTGTGACCCTCCATAAACCATCCAGACAATGTTGTTGGTTTTTTTAATCTGCAGCGATGTTCTGATCAATAACTGCTCAATGACCTGAGAGACGAGTAGCAACGTCTCCTGAAAAAATGTCCGGGTGTCTCCAGGGTTTAACCATCATACTCCCTAAATCTGTTGGATGTGATGTGAAAACACACACACACATATAACTCAGTCTTTTCCTCAATAGTTGTATTTTTGCAAACAAAATTGAAAAAAAAGTAAACTGAGGATAGAAAGTGGCAGGAAGGATAATCAAATTTCTGGTGCAATGCAACCATCTGCCATGCAGAACTCATGTGTCGAAGACAATAATCAAGTTTACAGCAACAGATGTCTGCGTTGGCGTCAGTGTGCCGGTGCAAAATTGACTGCATATGTAAATACTAGTGTCAAAAATATCAAAAAGTTCTTCCTAATTTAACTTCATCAACTGAGTCACACCTTGAGATATACCCAGTCAGAAGGAACAAGAGAATCCAGTTCACCATCAGCGTTCAGGCGACGGTATACATCATAATAACTGCTGGTTGCTCGTCATAACTGATGGTCGAAGGGCATCAGAAGCAATGATGTAAACCGTACTGCCAATCGGCAATACAAACAAAGAACAAAGCGTCAACTACTTCCATATCCCAAATGTCCCTTACTCACTGGAGGCATGAGGCAGGTTGGTGAAGAAGGTCTTGAGGCGACTGGCGAGCCACTCCATGCTCTCGTGAAGGTTGGCCAGAGCCTTCAGGTCACTGACGTCCCGCAGGATCTCATTCTGGGGGATTAACTTGTCTCCTAGGTTCCCGGTCAGCACCTCCGACTCCTTCGCAAAAGCCGCCCTGCATGATGGAGAGAGTTAGAAGGATGCACACACGGTGTCTTGTAAACATTATTTGGCCATCTCTCATACAGCAAACACCCTTTTATCAAAAATGACTGCTATCAAAAAAAAGGGCTTGGACAATTACATGTCTGATGTCCAAGAGGCACGAGTATGAAAAAACCCTATAATCAGTCTCCAGCATTAAGTCATCAGAAAATGACCAGTTATTGGTTTGCTGGTTGGACTCAAAGAGTCTAAAATGTCAGGCAGTGAGTGGTTTACATGAATGCTATAATAGAAGACAATTTTCATAAAATAAAACGTAATGGATTGCTGAAAGTAATGGATGTGCACATGTTTGTCTTCATCTGTTCATAAAGTGTGTTCGTACAGCGTGTGTTTATTTGAAGAGGTTTAAAGTTTTTACAGTAATCCCATGCGTGTGTGCACAACGATGCGTGAACACGGGCAGCGACGCACAAACGTCCAAACTAGGTGAACAGAAACAAGACGTATAAAAAGACAGAGATGTCAGGAAGAAAGGGGCTGGAGAAAGTTACAGTGCTAAAAGACTTTAAAAGGACTTTAAAAGGAGGAAGTTGCTCGTAGCTCAACAGTCGGGGGGGGAAAAACAACAGGTGATGGAGAGCATTTAGAAGTGGAAGACAAACAGACGGCAGAGATTTACAGGGTGGAAAAACAAAGACACAGACATCAAAACCTCCTTTCTTAGTATATTTCCAAGTGCTTGTGGTTTAAGGACACTTGACTGGTAAACTGGCACCAAATATGGGGGCCAGGGCGGGGAAGCTGGATAACTGAATCTCAACGCCGCAGCGCCGCAAACACACGGCATGTGGACCGGCCTCCAGAGTCACCGGGATGCCCGCAAGATCAAGATCCATTGAACAACAAACGGCTAAAAAGAAACGCCAGACACACACACAAAACACACATTCTCTCGCTCGCACACAGCCATGTGTAGTTTATTAATGAGGCTTCATTAACGCACCGGGTTGCCAGTCGTGCAGAAGCTAATCCCCGTTTCATAGTGATGAAAACATCTACGGCTCTCAAATCAAACAGTGTTATTGTCTCCCCCTTGCTATCTCTGAGCCCTGTGTGTGTGTGTGTGTGTGTGTGTGTGTGTTTGAGAGAGGGAGTATGAGAGAGGGAGGCAGCGTGCACACAACAGATTGACTTTCTTTGGCCACATAACCAATTTATTTATTTACTTTACTATTCCGCTTCGATGAGCTCCAGTGTTCCCTGAAGAGTGCGCACTTTCAAAGGCAATTTCGATAAGACGCCCCCACCACCCCACCACCCCCCCCCCCCCCTCCTCCGTCTGCTCTCCTTATATTTTCCTATTTTGTTCTTCCCTCGTTTCCTTACTTCCTTCAGATAGAGGGTGTTTAAAAGAGCAATCATGACTTATTTTATGGGTGCATCTTAGTCAACAACAGAGGGTTCAATAATATGCGAATAAACGAGCAAAGACGGGAGGGAGGGATTATTTGCGTGATTGCTCAAGTGTGGTGGTGTATGTCTACTTCTCCTTGTGTGTGTGTGTGTGTGTGTGTATATAGTGTGCGTTTGTTACTCTACTTGTTTGAGAATAGTTTTTTTTTATGACAGAATTGTGATTGTGCAAACACACGGACATCTGCACGTTTATATGAAATAGTACATATGTTGTGTGTGTGTGTACCGAGTAAAGTCCTCTTCATCCTCTCTCTTCTGTCGCGTCTGTCTGGGTTGGGTCATATTTGCCCAGTTAGGGAGCGACTGGAGCAGACGACTGATGTCCTCGTCTTTGGACCAGGAGGCGCTGATGGTGAGCTTCTCCTCGCACTGGACTACACCCCTGAAGACACACAGACACAGTGACATTCAGACCAGGCCAGTTATTACGACGTAACACGTGTACTGCTGTTGCTCTTAAAAAGACACAAATTATGACAAGATGATGAGAAGAGACACGATTCAGCTGCACAGATATTGGCGTGTTACATGCTAAAATGTTAGTTAGATCAATACAGAATTACTTTCAATACACAACCACGGTTGAATGGAATTCATTCTATATTTAGGAGGTAAAGTAACACTCTGCAGACCAACAATTTCTGTCCCAAATTTCATGACATTCCACCAAAAACTTGCGACGCAGCAAGTGTAGCTTAAAAGTAATCAAGTGCATAATAATAAATACTAATACAAGTCAGGTAGCTGAACACGAGCATCTGTACCGACGTTAAAGTGGTTTTACAGCAGCTCTGATTTGGCGTGAAGAGAAATTGGGGCAGCCTGCCAACATTTATTTGCTTTGTGTGCATATGTCTGGGTTGGAGAAACTGCTTGGTACTGCAATTAATATCGTAACACACAGGAACACAAGCGCATATATATACACACACACACACACACACACACGCTCTCTGGCAGCCTCGGTTGGGTTCATCTTTATCACTCCGAGGCCCCAGTGAGACTGAGGCTGACCTGTGACGGGGTCCAGATGGACTCCCAGCAGTCTGCAGTCCTTTTCCGGCATCTCCTGGCCCGTTCATCACTCCCTCTCCTATCCCTCCGTATTCTCTAGCTTCCCCCCCCCCCCCCCCCCTCTCCCCCCCACCACCCCCCGTTCACCTGGCCAGGTGTTACATGGTCCCGGGAGAGCACAGATGGATGGCCTTTCACAGCACCAGTGTGTGTGTGTGGGATTGAATGTGTGTAAAAAGAAACATTCATATTTCTCAATGCTGTGAGCCTTCATAAGAAATCTCCAATAACATTTCCCCACGTTTCTCTATAAAGGCTTTGCAGCAATAAAGACTGCAACCTAACCTGAACAGCACAGATATATTCCTGCAAACGTTTTTTTAAATGTAACTGAAGAAAGCTCCTCTATTACATTTGTTCATGTTACAGAATCTGTAATACTGGCTGTAATACTCTAGATTTCAGATCCTATTGCGGGTGAGCTAGCCTCCTCCTCCTCCTCCTCCTCCTTTTACCTGTAAGCCGTGTTGCAGATTTCCTTGTACTCTTTGAGCTTGTCGCAAACCATCTCCAGGAACTGGTTGGAGTAGGCGCTCAGGTCCTGCATCAGGCTCATCAGATCCTGGATGGACTTCTCCACTACCACCGTGCTCTGGAGGCAGAAACGTGGGAGGAGAGCAAAGAGCGATGGGTTTGGTTTTATTTAGACAAGAACACGTCGAATTTTAGAAGAAGAGAAAAGTAAGTGACACAGAAAAATAAAGGAGGATTGTATGCATCCGGTCCGCCGCAGTGCCAGCATAACCGGTATGGCTCCAGCGTCACTTGTCTATCTGTCACCTGCGGCTGGACAGATGACTGGTGCTGTAGAGCTTGTCAGAAGTTGTAGCACCGTATTGCATGTAAGTGAATCGGTGTGAGTGCACATATTTGGGTGTGTTGAAAACGTCTGTGTGTGTGTGTGTGTGTGTGGATTTGTCACAGTGCACCCATCACCAGGAGCCACGGCAGGGCTGTGACAGCAGCCATTACAGATTAGCCACTCCTGCGTGACTAATAGCTGGCCCGGGAACAGCAGAGCAGCTTCGTGTCCCCAGACACACTCACACATGCACGCAGGGAGCAAACTTTTCAAAAACACACACCTTTGAGCAATTCAAGAGCTGTTAAATGAGATTACAACTCGGCAGGTTCCATTGTGCCTGCTCCTAGCACTTAACCAATCTATCCTACATCTCCGATAATAGTGATAACTTGCTATTAGTCTGGCGATAGCCCTGCCACACTCCTGCTGAAACCTCGCTACGACTACAAAAAGCAGCAGAGTGTGTGAGAAGCAGAGCAATCCAGCACAAGGAGACACAGAGGCGGGCTCTGAAGTTAAACATGCCATTTCTATTCATCATTCATAGATTCTTAATATTCATCTCACTCTTAACTTAATACGGAGTTCCATTGTTTAGGTGTGAAATGGGAGAAAAAAAAAAACAATAGCTTTGTCAAAGATGAATAAAAATTGGAAATGATATGTGGTGGGCGCGAACAACTGCAGGAGGGGGAATGTTTTGGCAACGAGAGGCTAGTACTTGCTTTTTAGTGTTGCCTGCCAGAACCCAGCAGAAAACACAGACAACCAGATAATCTATTCCAGAGTCAGCGTCCCGTTAATAGTGGAAATACATCATGGAGTCTGCATGATATCAATAATATGTCTGAATCTTAAGACGGGTACAATAAAAATGTACAAATCTCAGCTTTTTTCTCCTTTTTTTTTTAAAACTGAAGTAATATTCAAGGCCGGTAGCGAGATGCCTAAGTGGCTGAGAAGACTGTAGGGGGCAGTAGTGACTGTAATTGATCATCAAAAATATGGAAAGACCCCTGAAGTGATAAAATGATATCAATATTAATAGCTCTTCCTGTGTTTCATCTCAGGCAAGCACACACACACACACACACACACACACTCCACTGAGGGAGAGTAATGATCCGTAGCGGTGCCCGTGCCCATGGAGTGCTAACCAAGGCCTCGTCTCTGCCAAGGGAGCACCCTTTACTGTCCATGCCTGACTCCCTGTCAGCCTGCCAGGGTGGGAAGAAACACACAGACCCTGCAGGAGGGCTCGCTGCTAGTGCAGCGCCCGGTGTAGGCTGGTGGTTTTATAAACCATGCTATTCTCACCCCGTGGGCGAGGGCAAGCAGAATCATTATTTTGGTCATTATGTCTGACAGTGCCATACATATTCACTGTACAGCCCAGTTTATTTGACTCCTTCATTTTGTCATGTCATGGGTTTTTTTCTTCTAATTTAATTGGGAAGGTGGTCCTCGGAAATTATTTAACAATCAGCCTTAAGTTAAACATAAAGAAGGGTTGAGAACCCCTGTTGCAAACCACCAAAAAAATAATATAAAAAGGAAATATTTAGTTAAACATACATATTATAAAGGATGTGCTTCATACTGTAGCCTTAATCCAGCTGCTATAGCATAAAATATATGACATTCATTCTAAAAAAAATGACAGAAATATGAGAAATTCAACATCATGGTGTACAGAATTTGCTAATATAATAATGTTTTGTCAGAATTACAACAGTGGCCCTCCCCCTCTTGCCGCCTCGCCTTTGAGACATGGAGCTCGATGGCGGGCCAAGCCAGTGAATGGAGAAGAGTAAACAATGGATGCCCGATCCATTACTCCCGCTCTAACAAATGCTCTCGCGCTCGGCTCCCTTGTCTAATTCTGCTCATTTAACACAGCCATTTGTCTTAGGCAGCAGAAATCATTAAAAAGTAATCAAGGGACAGATTGAGAAAAAGGGAGGACCGAGAGAGAGAGAGAGAGAGAGAGAGAGAGAGGGTCTTCGGCTACATCTTTCTTGACCATTACAGAGCAGACAACATCCACTGTGGAGGCTTCTCTGTCTATCCCCCCCCCCCCAAAAGGTCAACATACTGCACCATCATGTGAGAAACACCCACAATCCTCCTGCAATTCCACTTCACAGCATTGCATTACCCCTCAAACTGAGCCTGGTTGCACTTTGCCTCCACTCTGTTACATCATTAATAGGAAAAAAGCACGGTCATCAAGGGGAATTAGACTGGCGTCTTGCAAAATGGATCTGAGAATGTGCGAGAGCGGTAAACTGCAGTTGTTAGAAGAGTTAAAATGACGGTCGTGGCCATGGTGGTTTAATGACAGCGGACAAGACAGGCCTTGCACTCAGAGCGGCGCCTCAGCGGCTGTTTAATGCACGGTCATCACTGCAGCAGCCACGCTGAGCTGCTGCTAAAAAGTAGTCATTTCCTTTGACGGAGAGAGTAAAGAGCAAAACGCAGGGAACAAAATGAACACAGTTAGCAGGGATGTACTCCTCTGTGGCGCTGCGTTTTGTTACCTAAGGTGGAAAAAGGAGGGCACGGAGAGGAAGTGCATTTTATTTACTCACTTGGACTGTGTAAGTGCACGTTGTGCGTGAATGGCAGTTTGTTTTAAAAGGTTTCTGTGATGAAGCGGTAGAAGAGGAGGAGGAGAGGACCCGAGGGCCTCGGGTTTGACTCGGAAACGGATCACGGATTTTCACCATTAAAATAGTGGGAGGGGGGGGGGGCGGCCCTCAAGGTTGTGCAGGGTTCAGAGTGTTTAACCCCCGTGCTCTTTGCCGTTTCACTCTCACCCTGCCCCCGAACCGCTGACTCGTGTAATGCCGATCCCGTGCCATTCACATGTCCGACTGTCGGTTTCCCAAAATAATACATACTCAGCAGTGCGTACACACACACACACAACTGCACACACACACACACACCCACGCGAACCAGAACACATGCAACGATAACCCCCCCCCCCCTTTTCTCCCACGCACAGGCTGTCCCTCTCCTGGGTAAAAAGGGGGAGCAGGGCATGAGCGGGACATCAACATTGACAGATCATTCATCAACGTCACAGTCGAGAAACACTCCAAAGACTCCCCTGACGCACACCGGATGGCCCTCCACGCTCGTGCCTGCTCGACCACGACACATGCTTCTTTGTGTGTGTGTGTGTGTGTGTGTGTGTGTGCGTGGGTTTGTATTCAAGTTTGTTTAAACTCTGACAACAAGGCCTATGTCTACTGAAGTGTGTATAGTCACACGTGGCAAAACATGGCCCGGATCCCTTATGGGATTTCATTCAGTCGTTTAAAGTACAGTTTGAGTTAGTCGACACAACTTCACTGTCTGATGTGTCTTATAATTGACTGAATTTAGAGACTTCAAGATTTGGACTGCCTTTCTACGGAAATGTAACATTCAACGTACTGCTAAGCCTTCATTTGTACACAGATTTACTCACTCACACTCACACACACGTTCCTCCTACGCTTTATGACCTGGACGTCACCAATCAGGAGCTGTCACCTCTAATCAAGTACAAGTAGTCAACCCTCAGATGGACTGCAGTATACATTATAACCAACACATGTATTTGCACATAATTTTCATCGGTTTTGGGGTAAAACCTTTATGTTATGCAAACTGAATCCTAGAAGTCAACGTGGCTGGCTATGATTGAATGATCCACTTGGGACAAACGTATGTATTTAACTTTGATGCTCCCAGTATGGCATGAAAACGCGTTACTACGAAGTCCAGAGACATAGCGTCTCGGTAGACATAATTGAGCTATTACAAGAAAGCGTCTTCTTTTCCACCTCCGCCATCATCGCTTCTAATGCAACACTTAATGCAGTGTTTGTAAGTGTTCTAATTGAGAGATGAGGAGCAATATCACACATGGCTGATTACAGATGGGCTTCCATATTACACACACACACACACACACACACACACACACACACACACACACCCTATTTAAACCCACACCAAAACACAAAGGCAGGGTGAGATATGGAGCTTCTGTGTGTGCTAAGGAACCACCCAATAGTTCAGATTTGAACCCACACAGTAACCCAAAGGTCTATTTATCAAACACTCCTTGGTGTTTTTCTTCTGGTGGGTGTGAGATGTCGTTGCCATTTTATACATTTAATCCAGAATTATTAATCACATCGCATAAGATATCATAATGCTGCTTCATGTGTTCTGTGAGGGGGGGGGTTAAGTTCCTCTCTGTGCCCGATTAGGCCCTTATGGAGCCATTGTATTGGTGCACACACACGTGCACGGACATGCACACAAACACGCACAACAACGTGTGTGCTCACAGCAACAAAAAGATTGTTATTTGCAAATTCAGAACATTAACTTCGCGTCTCTAAAAACATTCACGCTGTAACTTTTATCAGGCGCCCACAGCCAAGACCTTCTTTCAAACCAAAGGGCATGTTTGTGGTAGAGCTGACATTTCAACTCCTCTCTCTCTCTCTCTCTCTCTCTCTCTCTCTAACTCACTCACTCCAAAGGCAAAGATTATGTCTCGTTACAAACCGAGACTCTGTCAGGGGGAGCACCGCATGGTGTGAACCTGTACTACCTTAGGCTGCAGTTGGTGAGGACGGTGTTTTTCTTCTCACTCAATTAAATGCTTTCTCTTCCACACACAAACACACACACACACACACACACACACACACACACACACACACATTGTATATAATATACATCTGGCGTATAGATATGAAAAGCATCAACAAAGCACAGCTGTGTCACATTTCAATGGCAGAGGCAGGTTTGCGGGCCCGCGGGCAGCTGGGTGAGAGCCTTCGGGAGAGGATGTGTTTGGTGTGAGATAACCAGGCGGAGGTGGGTGGCGGTGATACACCTTGAGCGGTGAGAAGAAGGCCTTTTAAGGTGAGCGAGACTCAAACATGTATCAGGATTTCAGTCCATTTAGTAGAAGAAAAAGTGACTTCTTCTACATTATTGTTTGCTCTTGTTAACTCGCTACAGATGTGAATATAAATCTGTATATTTAAAAACACTTGTACGACGCTCCTCCTTTAAAAGAGCATACATGCTTAAAAGAGCATGTATGCTCAGCTAATCTCCCCGTACATATTAAAGTTACAATAATAACAATCACTCAAACACACATACGTAAAGAGCTGGAGGATTGGTGATAAGGGATACGAGGACAGAGGAACCAAGAGTGCAATCAATGAAAACTTATTCGTTCATCCTACCGCCTCTCTTTTGACCTTTTAAGAACATTCAGAGCGGATCTGACCAGTTTGAGATCCTGCACATCATCGCAGTTCAAGCAAGGCCAAGACGAGAACACGGAATCCAATAATCACCGGAAACATCGCCTTAGTGATCGCAACTTAAGTCTCTCTTGGGAGAGGAGGAAAAAGGAGATTTGGAGGGAATCATTTCAAGTGCAGCCGAAGTTGCCGCGAGTAAGAGCGGTATGTTTTTTATTGAGGCGACTCATTCCTTGATAATTCTCAACAGCTGTAAAATTGTCGACCGGATGCTTCGGCACAATCCATTCCAAGACCGATAAAGCAGTAGAGGGCTCCAGAACACATTTGGACCAAATGGGAACGCATTTAGATTATTTATTTTTACGGTGAGCAGGCCTGAATTAAAATGGCTGTTGTGCCGTTTCGCTGAGATTCTCTTTTTGCTAATAAACACGGGAATGGCTTTGGATTTTGTTTCTGGTATTTGGCGCGCGCGTGTGTGTATACAAACCACCCTAATACCGTCTGTCCGTCTTCTCCCACTTGTGTCCTAATCACAGGGCGCGGCCGATGCAGCTAACAGGTGTATTGTGTTGTGATTGCTGTGTCTGTTGATGGGAGCGTGTGTGTGTGTGTGTGTGTGTGTGTGTGTGTGTGTGTGTGTGCGCGTTGGATGATGGGGAGCCAATCAACAGGAAGCATTGGGCCCCCTGCAAATAAACATTGCCTGCACACATCATCACAAATAAAAAGGTCAGTGTCATTACGGTGTCTGGCGGTGGGGTGTGCGAGCGCGCGTCTGCATGTGCAACTAACACGTGTATATGTGTGTGTCTGCCCGGGTTCCACCCTTCCCCGTCTCACAAAGCTACATGTGAATATGGAATTTAAAAAGGTCAACATCATTAGCAGGCCATTGGCAGCTGAACGCATCGGCAATACAGCGAGCGCTCGGGCAGCTGACAGAGAGTGAATGAAATCAGTCTTTATGTGGCTCCAGAACAAGTTTTGTGTGCATACAAACACGGCAAAACAGGCACAACACGTGCGCGTATGAATAATGAATGCAGGGACACTTGCTGCGCACACACACACACACACACACACACACACACACACACACACACAGAGAGAAACAAAAGGACTAGTTAGTGGCTATTGTTTGGAGACGCTGGGGACGAAGCTGAATGAAAACAGAGAGGGCCGATGTGTAATGTAATTGTGGCTCATGGCGTGGTCTTGGCTGATGAAGTAAAAAAACCCGCAGAACACAAACAATGAATCCGCACTCACGAACACGAGCGCACCATACGAGCGAGGCGCGCAGGTGGCTCGACACCACCGTCTTCTGGACGGAGACCTTTTGCAGGTGTTTCTGTTATTGTGCGAGGCTGCATGTGCACATTGTGTGCATGCTTGTATGTTATTGTGTCACAAAGTGAGCGTGTAAAGGGGACATGGGGGGGGGGGGGGGGGGGGGGGGTTCCAACAAGATTAATGGAGCCAATCTCCAGAGCTATCCAGCAGAGTGACCATACCCTCCCTATCCTACTTGCTGTTTCTATTCTATTCGCCATCTCTCTATTTCCCCCCCCCCCCTCGATCTAACTCTAATTAAATGAATCAATCAGTGGCAACACCAAAGCTGGACAGATAGCATCGCCCTGCTGGGGCTAGCAGCATATATACGGTTGTGTGTGTTACTATACTGCCGGAGTCCAGTCCATGAAAAAAATAGATAAGCAAGAATGAAATGGGAATAAGTATGGTCACATAAATATGGTCACAACAGATGAAAGACAAGAGAACAACAGAGGCAGCAAATAAGCATAAAAAACAGAACAGACTGATTTGTGGCTTGCTTGCCTTTCTCCTGTCTTTAACACTAGTGCTCCTCTGAAGACTTATCAGCTCGGGCGATGCTGTCACACAGACGCATGCATGGACGTTAAACCTCTCCCACTGAACTGTATACTGTCCCAGTCAGCTCTTATCTCATGCTCCTAGTGGACAATATATAGCCGGTGTCAGGCTCATCATCGTATCATTAGTATGTAATATATGTACATGATACATAAATGCAGTATTTGACACCGCTGGTGCATAGTGATAGGCAAATCATTGGCCATATCGCTCTTATTTGTTAACCTATATGCCCAGACTGCATGGGTATTGCTTATTATGGAAAACTTAAGGCATGTATTCACCTTGACTCCTGCGCAGTGTCTCCACAAAGTCACTTTGGCCATTTCCACTGGTGAGATAGCACAGACCAAAAAAGGTCAGAGAAATCATATTACATGAACGCATTTAATAACATCCAAAAGTTAATGCTATGGAAATGCATCTATAAATATTCGTATCATGCTGTGAGGGGGGGGCAACAATAGCCCAGAGGTAACCCTATCACACAGCAGAGTGTCACACGCTACATTTCATGCAGATACTCTTTCACGCGAACGCAACGACAGAGTGGTGGCCTGCTGAGTATCGATGAGTCTATGTGCCGTGGCATATGCAAAAAGGACATTTCTGTTTGGCTCTAAACTCCTCCACTCTATTCCAGAACATGCGAACCGCACATGCTAAACCGCTAATGTCTTCCTCCAATTTAAACTACCGCACACATCATCAACTTGCGCTTCAGCGGTTGCAGAGAGAGCAGATGCGTCTATAAAATGTGCCCCCCACCCCCACAACACACCCCCCCCCCCCCCCTATGGTTTTTTTTTTCCGTATGCGGCTCCAGCCAAGGTGTACGAGAGAGTGTGTTTAATGTGGTGTAGCAATATTGAGCTCTCTCTCCCTCTCGTCAACCACGCCGGCTCGTGTGCCAGCGGTGTGTGTCTCCCTCTGATAGCACCTGGCACAGAGAGCACCGTGGCACTTAAAGGGAGCACATACAGTTAATGTGTGCGCACGCGCCAACACGCTCACACTCGAGCCCTCGCGTAGACACGTGCGCACAAAGACACACAAAACCGCATCTGCTCCATTATTGGAAACTAGCGACCATTATATAGTACTGTCACTATAATCTTTAATTATCTATTGGAGTCACAGAGCTGGTAGATTCCCCACCTGGCCAGTTTAGAAGCTTCTGTCAGAAAATACCTGGTTAAAAAAAAAAGAAACCTGCTTAAGTTTATACTTTCAGGAAAAAAAGGTGTCGGACCCCTTTAATCAAAAGCACTCGTGACAAATGAATAAAAGCTGGAGACCAAAGAAGCGAGCAGTCTGTCACAACAGTGACACTGTGGATGAAGGCCATCAAACGGCGGGAAGGCTCTCAAGTCGGAGGACCCAAAACACTACCACACACACACACACACACAGGTAGCAAAACAGACCCACAGATACACACAAGAAAACAAGTACTGGAAACGCACAGCAATGCCATCCTGACCCTGGAATGTGAATGGCAGCAGAAGAAGAGAGCAAAGCTCTTTTATTTAGCCCAATTAAAAAAAAAGGCAAAAAGCCCAAACAAAAGGAGTGTTTTATTGCACTCCCCACTATCAGCAGAAAGGCTCATTAGCCACAGCAGCATAATTAGCAAGATGCTGCACTGCTCGTTAAGGAGGGGCCCGAGCCGTAAACAAACCCTGCTGAACTCCAAACGCCCACGGTCTCTCTCTCTGTAATGATCTGCCACCGCTGTTCCCTCCCTGTGAGAGAACCAGGCACACAGACAGGAAGGCTCTGACAGAAACAAATACACCGCAACACACACACACACACACACACACACACAGATATCCAAGGTCTGCTACACAAACACCCACAGCACAGACAAACTACCTCTCTGGGACACTTTCTTCCTTGACAACGGCATGGACACACACACGCACACAGAAACAGAGACACATCACACACAGAAGTGCGTGTGCATGAGAAACATGCATTTTTACAATATTGGAGACAAAGAGCGCCGTACAATACCCAAAATTCGGAATATCTGACAACTGACGCATAGAAAATCTTGCCAGCTGTCTGGATCTTGACTTTGGGCACCGCGGTAATCTTCAACCTGCCACGAGCTTGTGTTGAATGAGAAAGGCTGCCAAAATAAGCTCGATGAGCCTGTGGTTAAATGTGGTGCAGTCAATGAGGCAGTCCATATCAGTTCATGTTTGGAGTTCAGAGTTAAGTTTAACAGGTTTAGTTTGGACTGTTTGGACCGTTTTCTTTAAATCCATTCACCTCTGTTGTATTGGGATGACGGCACGTATTCCAGAGGTGGATTTCTGAACCCGTCGGCAGACGAAAAAAAACAAAAATGTGCTTTGAAAAAATACCAGCAGAAGTAAGGGAGGAAGAGGAAATGTGTTTTGTATGCGATTTGAGTGAACTGACGACTTCCGAGGGAACAATTGAAAAATGATTCTCACGTAGACACATACACAGCTTGCAGCGTTTAGACAGACATCTCTAAAATAAGCGCAAGCACAACAAAGCAATGAAGCAAAGCTATATTCCACGGCTGCTGGTGTGGCCACGCGGCGACACAGTCACGGTGTGTGACACGAGTGCCTTTGACTACTCCTCTGGTAGGCCAGCTATCGTAATCACAAACTGGCTCTCTGTAGAAAAATGGCCCTGCAGGAAACAGCGAATGGTAGATCCAAGTGTTTGTGCCAATGTGTGTGTCTAGTTATATAACCACCAGTTAGCAACAGCTGCAAACTCAAAGATCAAGCACTATTTCAGCTGCAATTATGATCCTGTGAGATAGGTGGCAGGGCGGGCCTAATGAGCTGAGAGCAAAAGAGAGAGAGATGCTGAAAGTGTGTGTGTGTGTGTGTCTGTCCCCGAACCTATTGCGATCACAGACAACTGCAAGGTGAACGTACTCAAGAGAGCCCCCCTCCATTGAACAGCGGTATAAAGGGGAAACGGTGCCAAACAAACAGGCAGTGTTGTTGTTTTCTTTAAGCCTCTCTAACTGCTCACATGCGGCTATGCTACACACATACAGTGTGCATGCATGTGTGTGTGTGTGTGTGTGTGTGTGTGTGTGAACTTGTGGCAGCAATAGTCATTTTACACCCGTGCAATCCATGTCCAATCCAAATATAATATGTGAAGCGTTATATTGACTCTTGATTGAAATGTGGTAAACTTGGTGGTGTTGTATTGAAGAGCCTTGTACTGTGCAGCGTATTATTAATTCCCCCTCATGTCGAGTATACATTTGGTGTCTTGAGAATGTGTATGCTGGACGTTGCTCACCTGCAGCAGCGGTCTCTGGACGCCCAGAACCTTCATGGTGTCAGCGTTGGCGAGGATCTTCAAAGGGTCAGCTGCCTTGCTCACTGCCTGAATTTCCTTGTTGATCTCGGTTCGCACCTAACGGTTCGGAGACAACGTTTGAATGGAATAAAGCTGGAATAATAAAGAACTCCTCTTTAGTGGCTAGACATCAGCTCGTTTAATGTGTTTCCCCATCAGTGTGAATCAAAAGTCACTGTAATTCAAAGCGGTTTCTAGTATTTCATGGAAAACATTGCTCAGCTCCAGATGGCCATCTGAACAACACACTGTTGAAGCCACTTAGAGGTGGACATTTCTTGATGAAGGTTGAGGGAGAATAAAGCAGAAGTTTACATTTATTAGACTAAAGCAGCTTTAACAACAAACAACACATGAAGAGATGCAGGGTCGTTTTGTGATATTCACAAATCTCTGAAATCAAAGTGTATTTGGGTAAAAACAGGTATTCGATTGAGGGAATATTGAGAGGGTGAAGTAGTGCAGTGGTCCCCAGCACTTACTTTAATCTAATCTGTCATTTCACTAACCTGGTTGAGGAAGAGGTCGTTGATGTAGTAAGTTAGGAAGGCTCGGAGTTGGCACTGCTTGGCCTGACCCGGCCCCATGTTCATCTCTATCTCCTGGATGAACCTGAGGAGTCGAGGCAAACAGACATTCAGAACACACCAACATCATAACCAACCTGTGAGCCACCGTGATGTCACCACAGGAGCAATGAGACGGGAGCTTGTGACCAGCAACGCGGTAACCTCGCATCAACGGGTCCAAGACGGCGACCGGAAGGGTTAGATCCGCCGTGGGGAACTCGTTGTGGAGAAGCTCTGTATGACTCTCTTAAGGTGTCTTTGAGCAAGGTAGTTCATGTAAAAGAGCTGCGGAGGAGCTGCTTGGTGCCATTAGCGCACGATTTTAGTTATCCTGACTCTCAGCAGCAGTGACATTGTCTGTAAAGCTTAAAGTAAACTACAAGGTAAAAGAACTGCTGATATCAGGGCTATTTACAGCGTTAATGATAAACAATCAGAGGTTCTCAATGGCTGCTCTCTTAATTCCGCCAGAAAGATGCTGCCCCGGTTGTTCGGATCGGGTCAGACAGTAATGTATGGGTTCGGTAGAGGCACGCTCACACCTCGTTTGTCAGAGAATCATTGGTCACTGGCCTCGTCTCGCACACACCACGGGGCAAACCATGCAACAGCGAGTGCCTTCTCAAGCGCTTAGCACGTACAAATGTGCAAATAAATCAAACCCCTCACGAAAAGAATTCTTTGACCTACAGGACCTGTAATATATATGACCTAAACTTATAGAAGAGAGAGACGGGGAGAGAGAGAGAGAGAGAGAGCGAGAGCGAGAGCGAGAGCGAGAGCGAGAGCGAGAGAGAGAGAGAGAACAAAAAAAAAAGGGTTCATGTGAGAAAAGAAAGGAGTTGAGCTACAAAGATGACTCAACGGTGATTCGGTTGTAAAAAGCAGGAGGACGACTCCGTGATTGCTTAATGGATGATTGATTGGCTAAAGGTAAGCCTACATGTACACACATGTACACACATGTACACACATGTAAACACATGTAAACACATGTGCAGGCACAGGCCCACATAAAAAACACACGAGGAGCACATGCTGCAAGATCACACTACGGTACTCAGCATCGGTACCCAATTAGTCAGCAAGAGCTGAGGCAAGTGTGTGTGTGTGTGTGTGTGTGTGTGTGTGTGTGTGAGCATCCTTGTGTGTCAGAGTGAGCAAGAGAGAGACAGAATGAGCGAGGAACCTAAACCTATTCTAAATCCTTCATTGATTCCCAGTGAAACTCCACCACAACAGAAAGTTAAGTAGGAGAAACTCTTCTGTGGCCTCATTAAAGCCGTCAAAGCTTACAAAACAATGGGGGCCAGATATACAGCTCCTCTGTGTAAATATATATAGAGAGCAACTTAAACTCTCCTCCTTTACAAAAAAAACAAAAAATCCAATTTCTGCTGACAACTTCATTTCCAAAAATTGATCTTAGGGACAAACGTTACCAGTTTTCAACGTGCATCGCGTCCTTCTGAGAATCCATCTCCGGCTGTCATTATTGTCATTGTTTCAATACAAAGTGTCAAGATGATGGATTCTTCAAGTTAGCATGTGAGCACAGATGGATTTTTGTAGGCAGGGGTGATAACGTTTGAGTAATGTAGCAGGGGACGAGGCAGTAAAACGGCTCCGTCTATCCAGGCGGCCATCTGGAGCCCGAGCCGCGGGGCCCCCCCCCGTTCACCAGGATAGCGAGCCCATGGGTGCTGGGAGGACGTTTAGCCAAGCTAACCGGGCTAAAAAGGGTCTGCTGGGGGCGGGCAATGGTTAGCAGCATACCCAAAGAGCACGTTGTCGGCAAATTTACATTTTTTAGCAGTATGAGGGTTTGTGAGCAAGGCAACACGCATTAAAACAGAATGTTTTCTCAGAGGATTCAGAAGAATCATTTTGGAGTATAGAGACGGAGGGCTGGTTAAAATGCAAATGGGTAAATAAGACGGGGCAGAGCACAGCAGAGCTCAAAGACTTTCCAAATGGATCCTGAAAGAACATCTCTCCCAGCTCATTATCATTACAGCCACAGCTCCCAAATGTGCCTGGCTGATGGCGTGACATACTGCATAGGGAATAACAGCTTCTGGTGGAGATGATGGCGGCGATAACAAATGACACCAAACAAGTTAACATACGCGTGCACACACACACACATATACACACACACACACAGAGAGAGAGGCACGTACACACACACACTCAAAAGCCATCAACTTGTCTGAACTCCAAATTAATCGCAAACCACTGAAGGCTGTACGAGGCCATTTGCAGAAAGTCGTACTTTGTGCCAAACCTCCTACACAAAAACATGGAGAGACGGTCTGACCTCTCGCCGAGCCTGACTGACAGCCTCATTTTGATCTCTCGCGGCTACAACTGAGCACGTCGGTCTGAAATGACATTTTCACCAGCTGTCATGAGCTAAGTACTGCGCTACTATCTGTCTGGCTTCAGGTCCCTCTTTATTGGGAGTGGAAAAAGTTCTGGAAGAAGTGCAGAGCCTTTCTACATTAACCAGTCAAAGCACATACTGTGCAAAAAAAGGCAATGCAACCCTGTTTTACACAAGCAGGTAACGTCCTTCAAGACCTGTTATTGCTAGTGGAATAAACATGACAGCACAGCTGTATAGTTAAAGGACTTACTCACATCACAGGCGTGCCACACTACATAACAGCCAAGCCAATAGTCACCACACAATGGCATGCAGGCCTTCAGTTACCTCAAACTAAATCCATATGGGTGCTTTCAATTCTTTCAAAACCACTAAGAGTCCAGTGACGGAGTTCGCTTCGTCTTCTGATGGCCGTTATAATTGGACCCGATTAACGTCGTCGGTGTCATTGCCAGGTGATAACAAAACACACCAGTCAACCTATACGGCAAGGTTGTAAGAGCAGGCGTCGATTACAAGGAGGGAATTAGAATTAGATCATTAAAAAAAAAGGACAAGAAGACCAAGACGGTGTTTGAGGTGCCGGCGCTAATTGATTCACTAAATACAATAATGAGGG
The DNA here is from genome assembly GCA_032191485.1 of Leptoclinus maculatus. NCBI lineage: Eukaryota > Metazoa > Chordata > Actinopteri > Perciformes > Stichaeidae > Leptoclinus > Leptoclinus maculatus. The sequence goes on along the minus strand of JAVDOI010000019.1, from coordinate 8,895,562 downwards.
CTTCTGATGAAAGTAACAATAAATAATGTGATACTAATCCAACTGACACCGTACGACACTAAAGAAGAGCAGATCTTGTGACGATATAGAGCTCTGCCATGTCACTGGCCTAACTGACCCATGAGAGCAGAAGGTATATGTATGTGAGACTCATGGTTTTAGCTTTAACACGTGCTTTTGTGTGTAAATACAGCAACTGGGATGTTTAATTAGAGCTGAAACAATTAGTTGATTCACTGACCAGTACAATCATTTGGAAAATATTCTGATAAGATTCATAGTTTTAAAGAGTTTGACCTGATGTTTGACCCATCCATCCACCGCGACCTCCTCCAAACCTGGACTTTCATTAAACGTATTTGTGATACATTTAATACAAACGGAATTCGGTAGATAATACATCCCCTCAAAGTAAGTGACAGTGTTGTTGTATGGGAAAGTCTCTTTTTTTGGAGACCAGGATGCAAAAAAAAAAAGCCATGCACACCCCCGATAGAGTCACATTCAGAGGGAGTTTGCCGTAATATCTCCGTCTTTCGTCTGGATCCAACATGGCTGCACCGGTGACACAAATCCAAACCCAGTTTCTTAGCAGCAACTGCCGTTGATTGCACTTGACAGCATGCAATTATCTGTCATTAGGAAACAGATGTCAGAGCCTAGGGTCTGGAGCTGGATAATTGTAGATGCCATGCCCTGTGTGTGTGTGTGTGTGTGTGTGTGCATCGAGAAATAACATTCTTGAATGTATTTATACCAACAGGGATTTGGCTAATGAGTGAACCCACTGCATCCCCGTGGCTCTCTGATGATTCGGAGAAAGCCACGGTTTGATTCTTTTAAGATAGCACAACAAGATGAGAACAGACAGGAACAAAGATGTTTTATAGCAGCGGCTCCGAATTCATTTCCCACTGGAAACTAAACCTGAGGTAACAAATGCTCCTCTAAATGGAAAGGGTTGGGATCCCATCATCCATCTCTATCTGCAGCGGCGGCGTAATGATGCCGAAAAGAGAGAAGCGGGATAAAGACAAAGATTTGAGAAAGACGGCAGAATGAGAGTGTGCTAAGATCGATTAGAGACTCAGCATTTTTTTTTAAATCTCCCAGAATTCCCCCCAGGCACGAACCCATCAGCTATGGTGAATTCTGATTTCGCCGCCCAGAGAGGAAGGCTTGTTCTGTAAAGACCTGTCACACGCCAAGGACAGGACACACTGAAGCCCTGCCAACTGAGGAGGAGGAGGAGGAGGAGGAGGAGGAGGAGGAGGAGGAGGAGGAGGAGGAGGAGGAGGAGGAGGAGGAGGAGGAGGAGGAGGAGGAGGAGGAGGAGGAGGAGGAGGAGGAGGAGGAGGGAGCGCAGGCATGTGTGTGCGTACCTCTGTCCGCGACACATACTAAATCCCTCCGTCTTTGTGTCTCTCTCTCACACACACACACACACACACACACACACACACACACACACACACACACACACACACACACACACACACACACACACACACACACACACACACACACACACACACACACACACACACACACACACACACACACACACACACACACACACACACACACACACACACAGAGTCTTGGACAGACATTAAAATGTACGGCCAGATGTCAATACATCAATACACCACATCCAGTGACACTCGAAAAGCACTTATCGTAATACCATTCTTCCTGCTCGCAGCGCCCGGCCGCTTGGCGAAGACTCGAAAGTCATAAAGGGATTTTAATGGACGGGGTCACTTTATGGGCTTTATGGCACTGCCAACATTAGCTTTCATTTCACCGGATCAGGCAATAAATAGATAGAATGGCAGCTTTTTAATTGTTATCCAACTGCACATTGAATAGCGGTTCTCTGAGATTATTAGACACTCCAATACACACTAGTTACTTACAGTGTAAGGCACACAGTAGGACTATAAAGACCTACTCAAAGAGGTAGTACTGAGCTGTAGCACTGCATTAAAGAATAAAACAACTGAAAACTAAAGAAAGCAAAATTCACATTTTGCATGGCTTGAACACTTTGTAATACACAAGATGTGTTGCGTAAAAAAATATAAATTCACCTTTCAGTTAAATGCATCAAGACCCCCCCGCCGCAATTACCACCACCACCACTGGATGGCACTGTGTCAGCTTCCTCCACCAGCTCAGGCTGCATGACCAGTCGACTGAAGTCGCTTTTTTTGTTTGTTATCACAAATGGTTCTGAGAAAGAATTGAGATTCCAGTTGGTGTGTGCCATCCGACGCCTGTTCAGGATTTGTTGCAGTGTGTGTGTGTGTGTGTGTGTGTGTGTGTGTGTGTGTGTGTGTGTGAGTGTGACGGGACGAAAAAGACAAAGACAGAAGGAAATAGATGGGCGAGTATATTGTTGTTGTGTTTTTTATAAATGTGACAATACTGTGGGTAATTAAGTGTACCAGCGTGTTTTCCTCAGTGCCTGGTGAAATGCATATGGTCTTCCCACACACACCGCCCACGCCTCTGCCAGACTCCCTGCTGTTTATATCCCGCTCTTGCCCCCGACGCTGCATCACACTCGCTGAAGGCTTTCGGTGTATTTGCACATGTGTGTGTGTGTGTGTGTGTGTGTGTGTGTGTGTGTGTGTGTGTCTGCAGGGCGGGGGGGGATATGAGCGTGTGTTTGTTTAAGAGAACAAAAGAGAGAAAGAGAGTAGTGCCATGGGAAGGTGCATAGATGCATTATGTAAATGATGTGCGTGTCCACATGCTTACAGCAGCAGGTATAAATGGGCTTCATAATCAGGACCTTTCCTTGGGAGAGCGAAGCTAATGGGATACAAAACAGGACAGCACAGACTCTGCATAGACCACAGTGGACGACGTACACACTTAAGCTTTACCGTCGAACATAAAGAAAAACAATCTGCTGTTCACAACTGAATGAAAAATATATTTTTTTTTTAGCTGCCCAAAAGGATTTTTACGCAAAGCTGCCCCCCACTAGATAAAACACGCCTCCAGAGCTCCTTTTGGTGAAACGTTGTGCGAGCTAACTCAACAGGTTTCCATCTATACCCAAGACATGAGCAGAATCAAACCAGCTGAATTTTTGGTTCATGGAATTTGTGCTGGAGTGAGGCCTCTTTCACAGGAAATCACAGGTGCAAACAATAACATGGAATGGAGGCTGAGTTTCAGGGTCCTGCTATCGTGCATGCCGGCTCACTGTCAGACAAAGTGTCACGGCTCACTGGGAGCCGTGTTATTGTTATTAAAGACACGTGTGCTGCTGTGTTATGAGCTGTATATGGACATAAGGCTAACAGCTGTATCCCAGTAAAATCACCATGGCTGCTCCCATCGTGTCGTACAGTAGTTTGAGTGCTAACTGAACTAAATTGAAATGCCGTGTCTCTTTTCTTTTCTTATACGTAGAACTGTTGACATTGACATGCCTCTGCCGACGCTGTAAAAAGAGACATGATATCAAGGAGGCCGTACCCCTCAAGTAACCTTATGAGACACAGAGATAAACTGGTGTGCATCTGTATATTTGCCACATATGTTCATTCTGTGTGTGCATCCATTGCTTGCATGCACATTTACACCAATTTCTGTGCGTGCGTCTGTGTGTGTGTGTGTGTGTGTGTGTGTGTGTGTGTGTGTGTGTGTGTATGTGTGCTGGCGCATCGCAGTGTGGTGCAGACCAATTAAAACGGGGGAGATTGATGACCAGGGGCTCGGAGTAGCAGCAGCAGCGGTAGCGGTAGCAGACAGCTGCTTCCTGCAGACAACAGGAAATGAGATGGCCTTGTTTAGCTGACGCTGCCAACACCAACACCACAGAGCCTCAAAGACAAATCACCCCCTTACCGCCGCTAGTGGCCTACTCCTCCATCTTCCTGCGGCGTGCTCTCCACCCCTCCATCTCTTTATCTCTCTCTAATTCTAGCCCGACGCTATCGCCCTCATTAGTCTTTTCTCTCAGAGCAATGCAGTCAAGGCATATCAATACAGTATCGATGGGGAGTGCAGATGTGCAAAGACAGATGCCGCCTCTATTGTTTGATCCTTGGCAGCCACGTAAAGCCTTCAGACATCACTTGTTTGGCGTTTAATCCTGGAACTCCACTATGGATTTTTAAGGAGTCCACTTAAGTGGAACTGTAATGTACAGTGAAGTAGTGAGAACCAATCACGTGGTCAGCTCTGTACCGCTGAAGCATTATTACGAGCGTAAAGTCCAGTTTACCTGCTCAGTGATAACAGCATGCTGGACACACACACACACACACACTCCACTAAAACTTGGTTTCAAAGACACACACACACCTTCCCTGGCGCGTTGCCTCAGGCAAGGAAATCAGAGCAGCAGGGGGGGGCAAACCTGTCCGCCGCTGGTTCATTCTCATTCACAACGGCTTTCACAATTTCAGTGGACGACACCTTTTATATTTCCGAAGGTTTGTCACTGAAGTATGAAGTTTCTGTAATGGACCGTCTCCGCTGCCAACTGAATGGTAAATACCGAGATGGACTCACAGCTTCACTTAATGAGTCTTTAATGTGTGGTGAGGATGAGTTAATACGATACTAAATAGAATAGCGGCATCAAATAGTGCGGACAATTACATCCTGCAAAAGGTGAGCTTCTAATTCGGGTTGTTATGCTGCTGAATCTGCTTGCTCTTCATTAATAGTTGGGAATATTTTTTTAAATATGAAGCACCAAGCAGTTGTTTAAAATGCTTGTTATTGCCATTTAAAATGAAGTGTTGCGTTAACCTCCCTCTTGGAACATAAAGCACATTTACCAGTCACTTTTAATAGCAGCTAAATATTGCAATATTTTTACTGTTTTCTTCTTTTTACTATCTCGCTAATGGAGAAGAGCTGTGGGAGTTTTCCACTCTCTGACATGCATCAGTGACCCATTAAGACCACAGAGTGGCAAAGATGCCGTTAATGTCACGACGGGAGGCGACCGGGTCTGAATCGCCGCTTTTGTGCTCACTCTACAAAGTCCGACAATACGGACAGAGAAGGCAGGTGACGGCGCTGTGCACGGCTGGTCCGCACGGTGTTTGCATGTGTGTATTTGAATGTATGGCCTCTTCAGACACCTATTTTCTTAATGACAGGCCCCAATTGCTTAGTTCAGACACACACACACACACACACACACTATTCTCCAGTCAGATAGGCAGGTGCAGGCAAATACTGTATCTGGTCTGATTGTACTCCGCTCAATGCTTAAGTATTTAAGTGTTCATCTCCTCCTCATAAAACAAGTCTGATTAATAAGCCGAGCATTAAGTGGCCTCCCACAGGTGACATTTACAAAAACAGTGGGAAGGGGACTTGCTTTATGAAAGTAAGGCAGTAATTAAAAACAAGAAATACAAGAACGCGTAGAACATCAAATGACCTAATAAAACGGTATCCACGGCTTGTTCTAGGGTACATTCACTTTGGCTTTAGTCTCGTCCGAGAGAGGTTTGTCTTAACATCCGTAGTCAGGTCGACATGAATGGGTGAATGACCAAACTCTGGTTTTGGGCTCTACAACGCAGACCTGCATTAACTAGTAACTAAAGCTGCGAAGATAAATATACCTGGAGTAAAGAGTAGAATATTTGCCTCAGAGATGTAGTGAAGTAGATGAAGTAAATGTGTTAAAGTGTCATTTCTCAGTTTCTGCAAAAGCTGAAGAACTTTGGGTCAAAGGAAAAAGTAGTAGAAGGAGGCTTTAGACCTAATTAAAGCTATATTTAGTGGCCTTAACACAGAGCCAAGAGATAAAGCAAACAAGGAAAAAAAAAAAATCATATGCCAATACAAAGCCACTGGTTTGTATTTTGTGCCTTTGGAAAAGTCCTTTAAAGAACTTCTGAAGCCGGACGAGAACCGATAAAGCAAAGGGAGTCAAAATGATGAAATGAGCGCTAGCGCCAACCTTTTCTGACCTCGTAAACACCGACACGCCCACACACATTATGTTCTTTTCTAATCAGAGTTGATGGTGATGATATAGTCTTTTTCCGAGCCACCGAAGGACACTCGTGGCTCAGTGAGTGACTCAGCGAGACTGAAATGGCAACTATCCCTGGGAGAGCCAAGTGCGAAGGCACTTTTCAATTCGCCCCGAAAACTACTGAGAAAAACACTTTAACCTGCACACAAAACGGCTGGCAGCAACGATGGACACGACCAGTCTATTTTGGCCCAAAGGGGAGAGCGAATGGAACGTTGCCCCGCAGAAAGCAGGCAAGCGAGGTCAAAAGGATTGTTGTGAGGAGATGGCAACGCTCTTGATCTATTCTCAAAGATGCGATGGCCACGGGTGAACGACGAGTTCGTATATATCAAAACTACCAACAACTAGCTTCATCTTACATTCCCATGCAGGCGTGTGTGTGTGTGTGTGTGTGTGCTATGCGCTGTATTTTCTTCATAGCAGCACAGAGTGTTAGCACTGCATAGTGTCATAGACGTCGAAAGGTTGATGCATTCCTCCAAACAGGTTGCCAGGGGAGCGGCTTCACATCACATTCTCCTCTGATTAAAAAAAAAAAGAAAAAAACCTTTATATGTATCACCTCGTCTCCTTACTCTATGCCCTTATCTCCTCCTCTCTATCTCGCACCCTTCATTGCACTCCCCTTTTTCTCTCCCCCTGCAGTCATCTCTGGTCCCTTATCCACTGCAGCGCTTTAGACTCTCCCCTCTCACCCTCTTTCCCCTAATTCACCTGCCCCTCTCCATTTTTACCACTCCATTGCAGTTATCTCTCCACGGTCCCCCGTTTCAATACACTCCCTCCCCTCCTAGTCATACCTCTCACTCCATCCCTCTTCTCTCTCCCTCTCTCTTTCTTAGCCTTCCACTCCATTTAGACTTTTATGTTAGCGTAGGACTTTCCATCCTGTGTAGTAAATTGAAAATGGTTCTGGGGGCTCCATTGAAGCCTGATTGAATTTAAAAAGAGAAAGTACCATAAAGAGAACTGGTGGTGAGAGTTCTGTAATACACTGAAGGGCTCCCCCAAGCTATGACAGGAGAGGGGAGGATGGGTGAAGAGGAGAGAGGAAGGAAGGAAGGAAGGAGGACAAAGTGAAGGTGGAAGAACACAGTGACAGAAAAAAAACAGGAAACGAATGAAGAAAAAAAAGTGAGAGCAAGAGCACTGAAGGAGGAGAGCAAGAAAGAGGGAGGGAGGGCGAGACCGGGAGGGCGGATTGATTGAAATTGTGTAAAACTCTTCATCGGCATGAAAGCCAGCCCATTACCCCATCGAGCACGAGCACACAGACAGAAACACAAAAACTCGCAAGCGTACACCCTCGATCGTGACACCTCACAGAAATGCCTCAATCACAGTTTGCATGGCCTGGAGGGAGCGAGGCGACAGGTCTCATATTGAAGACGGCCAACAAAATGCAATTCCAGGAAGTCAGCTCCGGGGCGGCGTGTCTGTCATACCTACAGCTCTGATAATACTCCCACACATCACATTACACCGCCGGAATAGCCACCTCTAGGCATACAGGGCGTAGTGTACGCACAAGTACCTGCGCACACACACACACACACACACACACACACACACACACACATACATACGTGTGACGCGCGCATGCAAGCCTTTCTGTATACATTACTGCCAGGGGAAATGTGATGTTAGGGGTTAAATTATTCATTGACGCTTTCATTGCCTGTCCGAGCCTGCTTGTTGTTGTTGTTGTTGTTGTGTGTCATGTCTTGGTCTCTGTGAGAGTGTGTGTGTGTGTCCACTTCAAAAGGGCTCTCAGGGAGAGAGAGGCAACCTTGAGCGGGCACTGACCTTTAACTTTGTGTGTTTCACTTTCAAGTGACAGGTGTGTGTGTGTGTGTGTGTGTGTGTGTGTGTTTTTTCATGTACATGGCCATATGGGTAAACAGAGAATCTGTCCATAAAATATTTCAGGTGTCAGGATGACCAGAGGGAGGTCAGGAGAGGGGTGGAGGAGGGGAGAAGACAGGAGGGAGAGGAGAGGAGAGAGGGAAGAGGAGGAGAGAGGAGAGAGGGAAGAGGAGGGAGAGAGGGAAGAGGAGGAGAGAGGAGGGGAGAGGAGGGGAGAGCTTCCGATCCAAACAAGTTCCCTGATGGATATTTCTTTCTCGAACCACTGAGTGATTTGTGGTTCCCATCAGATCACAGAGGGAGTTTGAATTAATTAAGAAGACAATGAACTGTAATTGATATAAACGAGCACTGAAATGTCAGTAGAGAGTGGTCTTTATTATTTATTAAAGCAGCAAATAACGACACAATTAATTAATTCATAATAGAATAGATATTAGGCTACGGTCCGAACTGAATGAAAGAAGAAAATCTGAACAAAAGTTACAACATGGTTTGGGTTCCGTTCATATTTGAACTGATACTGGTACCTGGAATTCAGTACCAGTACCTAGCAGGTACCCATTTTCAGTACTTTTCTACTTCTCCACTACCATCGACTCAGCCTGCTACTTCGTTAGCATGAAACATTGAAAATATCAATTTGTTAACAACTGATTTGTTGCTTCTCCACACACACACACACAGCAGAGGATGCGTCTACGGGTTGTGGTTGTAACACGACACCAGGGAAAGTGCTCTTCAAAAAGCATGCCAGTGTCATTCTGCATGTACGCCTTCATCTTGATCAGTTCCCATGAAACGCACTCTGTGTTGCCTGCAGAGAGCAGACCATTTAATGCTAATGACAGCTTTCTGAAAGGTCGGCTGAAAACGTGTTGCTTTGTTTAGGCCCGCACTGGTGGAGAGAGAGAGAGAGAGAGAGAGAGAGAGAGAGAGAGAGAGAGAGAGAGAGAGAGAGAGGAGGAGAGAGAGAGAGAGAGAGAGAGAGAGAGTGAGAGAGAGAGAGAGAGAGAGAGAGAGAGAGATGAGAGATAGAGAGAGAGAGAGGAGAGAGAGAGAGAGAGAGAGAGAGAGAGAGAGAGAGAGAGAGAGAGAGAGAGAGAGATGAGAGGGAGGAGAGAGAGAGAGAGAGAGAGAGAGAGAGAGAGAGAGAGAGAGAGAGAGAGAGAAGAGAGAGAGAGAGGAGAGAGAGAGAGAGAGAGAGATGAGAGAGAAGAGAGAGAGAGAGAGAGAGAGAGAGAGAGAGAGAGAGAGAGAGAGAGAGAGAGAGAGAGAGAGAGAGAGAGAGAGAGAGAGAGAGAGAGAGAGAGAGAGAGAGAGAGAGAGAGAGAGAGAGAGAGAGAGAGAGGTTTATCCGGACACAACATGTTGCAGGAGAAGTTGCTGTCGGTATTTAAGATCACACGCCGAATAATAATACGAAGATGCAGATTGGTTTTGTTCGTACAGAACCAGCAGTGTGAATGTGGAGAGCAATCTGGTAACATCATTGAACAGTGAATTAATGCGTTAGGATTCTGATCATATTGGGCTGTTAGATTTATTTTCCTGTGACTTCATTTCGGATGCGAGTGGGTACGTGTGCTTTGTCTCGTAGTGGCGCTTCACATTCCTGCATTTAATAATCGTCATGGTCTCTGAACACATGAGACATACTGGTGTTAAACTGTCCGTGGGAATAATTAACATTTAAGAGTCCATTAATGGTTAAAGACTCGGGTCTCTCTGGTCTCGTGGACCACTTTTCTCTCTTTGGAGAACGTCATGTGAAATAACTTCTCTGACTCACGTAGTTATTCTCCTGCTCTTCGTTCTCTCTCCTCGTGTCTCTCCCCCGTGTCGTGTGTGTGTAAATCTCACTCGAATCAGGAAACTTGTGAGAGTACCCATATTTGATTGGCTGAGGTGCATCACGTGATGCGTTTCCTGCACCGCTGAACAAGTACCGTAAAGGCTGAAAAAGCTGCGCCGGTTAAAATAGAAGCGCTCCGTCAAAATTGTATAATTCTCAATTATCGATCGGTTTTAGGTCCTGGGTCCGGATACAACGGCGTCTGGGTCCGGATCCGGACCGCGGTCCGCCTATTAGAGACCCCTGGTTTAGGACATGTTTTAAGCCATGACTCTTTGGTTGCAGCTTTATGTGACAATTAACTGAATATCTTTTAGGTTTCTAAGTATTAGTCGAGAAAAAAAGAAGAAGCAATTTGATTACGTTGGGATTTAGGAGATTTGAATTGCAATTTTTAACTATTTCGTTAAAGCTACAGATTAATCAATGATAGAAATGATTGCTATTCACAGGCCTCGATAACATACGGGGTGAGCTGGGTGGAGTGACAACAAAGAAAATAACCTCTCTATTTGTATAGTACCTGGAAAACAAGAACCTGAGAAACTAATGAATCCCCCGTGCTTGCCTATTCATACTCCAGGTCTCACTAACGTTCTCTCGTCTTCCTTTGATCAACCAGACCCAATGGACTTCCTCTTAACATTTTCTATTCGGTCGCCGTCAGTCTGCTATCTTTGATCGTAACGAAGGCGTTTGCCAGCGTTTGTCCAGGAATGCTCTCATTACCTTGGTGCAGTTGCCAAGGGAGCCGGTGTGATATTCAATACTTCGGTTGTTCCCCATCCCTCAAATCTCATTTACACTTGACACATGACATTTGCATAATGACAGCACTCCATCTCCAATCGAAACACAGGGTGGAGGTGAGGTGTGTGTGTGTGTGTGTCTGAGCTAATGCTTGTTTGGTTGTGATGAGTACATATGCCTATCTAGACTCTCTGTGTGTGTGTGTGTGTGTGTGTGTGTGTGTGTGTGTGTGTGTGTGTGTGTCGCATGCAGGGGTTAAATGACTTCCGTTTTAATCTAGCTCATTAAGTCTGCGGAGAGCACCTCATTGGCTGATTTGGGACAATTTGCAGAAATGCTGGCAGGAACACGTAAATGTGCATGTTAATCAGGGATGACGTGCCCCCAATCAGTCCGAGACAGGTATTAGGGTGTCAGGGAAGACCGACATGAGTCTTTGTCTTCTTTTTTTAAGCAGTGTGAGGTACCGGTGGAGTGCTATTAAAAAGTGAGAGTCTTGCTCCAAACTGGTCTGTTCATTCATTCATTCATTCATTCATTACAAGTTCTGTCAGAAACCGTTTTCAATGCAGCACCATGTTGACAGGGTCCAGCTTGATCGATACCAATATAGAATACGCCATATATATATATATATATATATATATGATCCGTAAAAGTGTGTCAACTGCTCAAAAAACGATCACGCGTCTCAAACATGCACAGAATCTTACTCCGGATTAAACTATTCTTGTCTGCATACCTCAGCACATGTCATTATGAAATAATCTCTCTCTCTCTTATAATATACCAATTTGTCACAAATGCTGTGCCTCGAATATTTATCATGATATCTTTATGTAGCGCCCCCCCCCCACCCCCCCCCCCCCCCCCACACACACACACAAAAAAAAAAAATAACATAATCCTCCCCCACATCTCTTCCAGCCTGAAAGCCAGTGAGCTAGCGCTGAGTGAAACGCCGTACTTAGCAAATTGCATTTGAAACCAGGGGGGAATAAATACTACAGATAAAGACTGCTCTAATGTGCTCGAATCCATTAGAAATCTCATATTCACACATAGCTGAAATCACATTACAAGACGCCCCTAATGTCATTTCACAGGGTTTTTCCACCAGCATTTGCTGCCGGGGTGAGACACTAACATCAAACATAATGGATTTTCGCCTTCTCCCTGCTCTCCCTGCTCTCCCTGCTCTCCCTGCTCTCCCCACCTCCCGTCTGATGTTCGTTCCCCTCATTGAGTCGGTTCGGTCCTATTCTGGCTGAAAATTTTCCCTTCCAGTCGTCATTGTTGTGGGTGCAGAGCTCTATTTTAAGGTGGATGTGATGAATTTAGCCACACGGTTTTAGAGAGGAGACCACTCACACAGGCACGGGGGGGGGGGGGGGGGGGCTGTGGTGAACACGTTGCACTCATCAACCCTGGAGGAACGCTTGGCAGTTCAGTGTTGTTACACTTTATTGCAAAAAAGTGTTTCCATCCCTCGACTTTCCACGCTTCACCTGCTCCACTGAAAAACAAGGAGAGCAGCTGGGGCAGTGTGTGGAAGTAGCACGTGTACGTACTCCTGCCAGGTTGGATGGCTTTTGAAAATGAGGGGAAGTGAAGTGATGGACATCGACATCGATTTTTTCCCCTTCTGAGGAAAGATTCTCGGAGGGAACAGAATAATTGTCTCAGAGATATATATTTACATTTATATCCTTTGCTTCTAAATAACTCACGCAAGGGGAGGAGAGGGTCGATATATACAGTCTCAATCAGAGTCTGCCTGTTTGACTTTTCCACTGGTTGCACACTCAATGGGCACACCACGACTTCCAGCATGACTGGTCGAGGATCAAACCATCACTGATAGGGGAGGGAAGGAACATCCATCTCTTTTAAAAATGCACGTCTTGTCCTTATCAGAGCTGTGGCTTCCTCTTCATCTCGCGGGTTAGGTTTGGCGCGATTCATTTTAGGTCCCAGGGGAGACATGTTTGGTTTTATATCCAGAACTCAATCTGAACAAAGAATCTCTATGAGCCAGACGGAGAAAAGAAATACATAGTATATATATATACACACCAAAATGAGGAGCAAGTAAACTCTTTTCCTCTATTCACACTGCAGCATGTGTCAAACATGGCAAGTTATGTGGATATCCGAACCACAGAGGGGCAGTATCATAATAATGTGACACGCAAACACAAATCATAACCGTGGTTAGCCTGTAGACCTCGACTTAAAATATATTCTCCAGCCGCAGTGTGAAACTCTCAGAGAAGCCTGGAGTCTGTTTGGCCACTATTGGATTAGATGCTGCGTTTGAGTTGAGACCATCTATCTTTGAGAATAATTAACTATCCAGAAAGATGGACTTACTTTTGCAACCACCAATTAGGAGATCACAAACAATCCTCTCAAGAGGGAGTTGGGAGCATTTTAACGAGGTTTAAAGACTCCTTGATTGGTTCGCTTAGAGAGGTGTGCACAGGGCAGATGTGCTGGGAAGAGTTTAAAGAAAAAAAGAAAGCATACTCGCTGCACTCTCTCTCCCTCATCTGGACCCCACTATGTAGCATACTATACAGTAACAGAAGGGTGGGGGTGCATGTGTTTGCATGTGTGTAGTGTGTCTGAGGCCAGGTTTGTGTGTACATGTGTGCTTATCTAGAGCTGCCCTCCACAATCAACCAACAACCCACACATCCACACGCCCCCCCCCCCCACACACACACACACACACACACACACATCTGCACAGGCGACTTCAGAAGCCGAGGCCCCAGACAGGGTGAGCAGATCAATCAATTACATCTCTGCTCCAGCAATCAAACAAGGTTATTATCAGGCAGCAGCTCAGCGACCTGGAAGAGCCCGGCCAATCAAAGGCCGCTGTGGTGTGGGGGGGGTGGGGGCGCGCTCGCTCGTGTGACGGTAACGCAGAGTGGCAGCTCGTGTTGTCGAGGGATGGAAAGGATGGGAAGAGGGAAGACGGACGACTGAGGCGGAATTCAAAAAGGGAGAAAACAGAAGGAAGTGTGCGGGACGGGGACAAGAGAGAACATCTGTAAGTCGCCCGTCTGTTACTGTGACGTCTCTCTCAGAGGGACAGGGGAAGATAAGAAACACAGAATACACTTCATTTTGTTCAGGATTTCAGTTTTTTGAAGGTAGCGAAACTCCTGTTTTTACTTGGTTTGGCTCTACATCCCAAAAAGGGACATAAACCGAAGAGCGTGGTGAAAGCGTCTCTTCATTGTGGATCGCTAATTCTCTTCTTGGCAGCAGCTCCCTCTGGAATTCAATAAGCACTCCGCCCTCCCACTTCTGTCCTTTCCTAGCAACAGGTCTGAAGAACCATATTAGGCTTAATTAAATTATAATACACTCATAGAATGGAGACTTTCATTTCATTAAATTATTGTTGGTAACACAATTCACCGAGACACGCCGCCGCCCGCCGCACGCAGAACCTACAAAATCTCCAGAGGACACAATCTAATCTCTTTCAGAAGCAGCCAATCGGAGACAATCGGGCACTGCGGGGGGCAACGTGGAGGGGAACATCTGTGTGATTGTGACCTGGTCATCTGGACAAGGGCCAAACACATAACCATGTGTGTGTGTGTGTGTGTGTGTGCTCTGCGAGTATCTAAGGCACAATCTCTCTCTATTCCCAGTACCCGCCATTTTTCCCCCACGCACAGACCTAAAACCTCAGGGACCCGCAAAGCCGACTTCATAAGAAGTCTACTGCTGAGCGTTCAGACCAACTAGACCCCCCCCCCCCCCCTTTAAGCTCCGACCGACGACTGTCTGCTTCACACGAGTCTGTTGGACAGGTTGCCCTGGGAACAGAGTCTGATTCCATTATGGGATGGATAAACACAATCAAAGAGTTTATCCGCCTTCTATAGCCAGAGAAAAGACCCCCGCAATGACGGATCTAATCTCCTACACAATATCTGCTGTGTGTGTGTGTGTGTGTGTGCGTCATGCCCAAAGTGTGTACGTCTGTCTCTGTGCATGCGTGCTCTTGTAAGACATAAGGAGATGGAAAACTCTGCACCTCACTGGAAAGTGGCTGAAGTTGCACTTTTGGAAAGCGATAAAAACCGGCAGTATTTTTCAGAACACTGTGTGTGTGTGTGTGTGTGTGTGTGTGTGTGTGTGCGTGTTGTCCTGTGGGGGAGGGCATCAGAGAGATAAAATAATAAAGATACGGCAGTGCAGCAGCTAGTGACAGGCAGGAGCACCTGACAGATTCATAGCAAACTGGCACTGCGTTTTGCAGACATCCAGCAGATTTCCCTTTTTTTCTTTTCCTTCTTTCAATACACTCTCTCTCTCTTCCCATCCGTCTTCGGCTTCCCTTCTTCCGCGTGTATTTTTGTTTTCTCTTTCGCAACTAAGAACATATTTCGACGTACTGATTCAACTCTGTCAGTAACTAATAATAACACACACATCCATATTATTTCTCTTGTTATATTAGGTGCTATTTATCTCAAGATATAATGCCCCCCCCCCCCCCCCCCCCCCCCAAATGATGAACTGCCATACCAACAACACTTCCATCAGGCTACGTTGTTCACGGAGACTGTGTGGGAGTTTTGTGCAGGAGGTCGATGGGTCAAACACAGCAGGGACTACATAAGCAACCTGAGCACCATAGTTAGACAAACATATGCAGATGTTACTGAAAAAAAAGGATGAAGCCAGATGTCTTTCTGTCCGATAGCTCCAGGTTACACCTCACTGCTCAGTAGTCTCGTGTCTGGCCAGCCTCTTGTCGTTTCCTCCCCATGTGCGGCATATTGCAGATGTATGAAGGGTAGATATATATATATATAAATATATATATAGCCAACATGCCACTCAGCATACATGCAATCTGAGAGCCTTTCTATTCCTCTGCACCGTCTTCTTCCTCAGATTTATCTCTCTACTCTCATCCCACCTGTCTGTTTGTTTCCTTTTTTTCCCCATCATCTCTTCCTCTGTGTTTTCCTTTCATTCCCTTCCATCTGCTCTCGTCTCTCTGTTCATGGTTTCTTTTCTTCTCTCTCTCTCTCTGTCTCTGACCTTTCCGGTGTAAAATCCTCTCTCCGCCCGATTCCCCAACTATGCTCCCAGTTTTTTTTTTTTAATGGGGTGCAGGTTAGAAAGGGAGGAAGGGGGGCGCTATTTACCGAGGAAAATCCTCCAGAACGAGTGAGGAAAGATTAGAAGGGAGCGCGAGGGCTGCCGGAGGACAGCGGTGCGTGTGCACGTACGTGTGAGCGAGCGAGACTTAAAGACAAGACGGCCATGCTGCATTTTAATAGCCTGAGCGCAGACGCCTCTTTGAGGCCGACTTCAGATGTTATTGTTGAAGGAAGAGCTGTGGTCTTCACCAGTAATTGCGGAGCCGCTGCCCGACTAAATGAAGTTTAGGGTTTAACCACAAATTCATTTTTTGCCATTTCTCACATCTGCCACAGTGGGGACGAGCGAAGGCTGAGTCATACACAGGGTAACAAGGCATTGTCATGAAATGATGACAACAATGACTACGATGTTAGAGAAGAATTCTGATCCTTTTGATTTAGTTCGTTTGCTCGTACTGGGAGCGAGGTCGTTCCTGCTGCCCGATTAACTCCGTGGTGGATCAACATCATAAAAGACTGTGTAATTGCGGGACTTATATGGATCATAAATACCTGAGTAATGGGTGCCATTTTCATTTTAGCAGCAGGGAGGCGTACGGACAGCGACTACTGCAGCAAGACTACTGCAGAGAAAGCAATAAAACACACTTGGGGTCTTTTTTTTTCTGTCTGCTCGTCATCACTGAACAATTAAAACACAGATATACATGCAGATGCCTCGGCTATCATAATAAGTGCCTGCGTCTGTGGCGGGACAAATCGCGGCACATTCTGGCTTTTGCAATTAATTGGGTTTACGGTGTTTGCATTAACTACTTCAGGTGGCAAACTGTACAGTGGACCGGCGAAGTTACGCATCACGTCTACGAAGAGAAAATAAAAAAATGATACCGCAAGATTGTAACACAACATCGTAATGATCTTCTAACGCTGGACGTGTTCCCCCTTAATTCATTAGTGTATTTGATTTGCACGGTATACGTGACTCTATTGGCACAGCAAAGACATTTTATGTTTGAGAAGGTAAAGAATTAGAGAAACGTCAAAAAATAACTTCTTTAAAACTTCTTTAAAGCTACTCCATGTCACCTCTAACTCCTGCTCGTGGTCCGTGTGTGCTGCTCAGGAGGGGAGTTAATGAGAGTGTGAAATTAGTGCAGAATCATGGTGCGCTTTCCTTTTCACCGCAGGCCACAGCGGTGGGAGGCAGAGCCCTTCTGTCCTTCGTCCTGTCATCTAAGCCTTCTATCCGCTCCTCGCTCCTTTTCATCGCTGGTTCCTCCGTCCTTCCCCCGAGCGGTCTCTGTCAACGTCCGACCCTTCTGACTCCTTTCTCTCGACCGCAGACACTTACAGCGGAGACCTCGTACGAGTTCGAGTGTCTGCACATCACCATGAGACCTTTTTAATAAGCTAATGCTGCGAGTGCATTCGGAGAGCTCTGCGAGGGAGTAGAGTGTTCAATCTGGTACACCGACCGGGCTGATCTGAAGACCAGCACGATCATTCTGAGCTTTTCCTTTATGTTTCAACACACAAATGCACAGTCGGGCGATAACAACGCGCATATACAGAAGGGCAATGAGTCAAA
Source organism: Leptoclinus maculatus (assembly GCA_032191485.1). Lineage (NCBI taxonomy): Eukaryota > Metazoa > Chordata > Actinopteri > Perciformes > Stichaeidae > Leptoclinus > Leptoclinus maculatus. The sequence goes on along the minus strand of JAVDOI010000019.1, from coordinate 8,878,325 downwards.
TCCCGAATGAGACACAGGGAGTCATTTGAAACTTTCAACCCAATCATCCCCACGGGTAATTTCAAAGTCCCCAAAAAAATCTATTTGGAGTCAGAACTAGTAATTAGAAAGCAGCGAGATTAAAAAGCAGAATTAAATGGAATGGAAATCAGCCAAGCATGAGTACGATACCATTACATAAAGCCCTTCAGCAAGCAGGTTCAGGACTTTGAGTCACTCATTTAAACTATTTTCAGAGATCTGGCCATCCTATCGGTTACGATAACATTTTACTTACTAATTAACTGAGATATGGCAACACAGCAACTCTGCTTGACTTTAGGCTTTACTCGCACACACAAACACACTAAATATAGCAGACTATCTACAGGCATGGGCACGCTTTGGTCATCCTGTGGACGGCGAACAGGGCGGGATTAGGGGCCTCCTGAAGCTTTTTAAAATGCCAACCTCGTCCGGAGCAAAGGGTGTAAATGCCACCCAAATGTCAAGCAGGAGACCCACACAAGTCAAACTAAATTGCCTGCTATATGCACAAACACTCATAGTAGTGTGCGAGTCTTAAGAGTCATACGCTCGGACGCGACAGGTTGGATTGCTGCACTTGTGGCGGCAGAACCAACAAGCCCCCCAACACTGCTCAGCTTACAACTCGCATGGGGGGGGGGGGGGGGATGCTTCGTCAACCTTGAGGTCACCACACACACACACCAACAAAATACACACACACAACTCACACGGAAGGTTTTAGCGGCCTTAGCCATGTCAAAATAAAGGTTTGATGGATTGAAATAACAGTATTTGTGTCTAATACACATTGATTGCAATTGCTTTAGAAAGGCAAACATAGATATAGACAGAGAGGCAAACACACTCGTCCCCTTCATTATAATCCAGCCCGGTTCTGGCATTTGGCCAGGGCTAGGTTGTAGCGGCAGCAGGCTAACCGAGGTGAGACAGATGTCCTCCTCCCCAGCCACCTCCTCCGGCTCCTCCTGGGGGAGCCTGAGGCCGTCCAAGACCAGGTGGGAGAGATAATCCCTCCCAACATATTCTGGATCACAGGTGCAGATATGCAATTCTGATCACTGCTCACTCTCCGGCTGCTTGTGGGCAGTCTGTCCAAACAGAGTAGGTAACAAACCTACAGCCTCGGTTGAGCCCCCGGTGGCAGAACACACAACGATCTGTTGCAGAGAATACAGATACAGCTCACGGGGAATGGAGCTGGCACCCTGTATGTTAACGGTATTCCCCATAGGACGTCCAAGGAGGCTCACAAACCATTTAGCTGGTATCTTGAAGCTCGTTATCTGCCGGTTCAGTTAACTCTGGGTTTACCCATCCAACTATGATCACGTGTACGCAGCGGTGCTGCTCCTAATTACAAGCCGACCACATGCAGCAGCATCTGAACCATGAATGGAGTATTTGATACAGTCCGACATGAAGTGAAATGGTAATTCCCACAAGGAAATGAGGTTATACAGAATGTGATGTGAAAGTAAGGCGAAAGATAAAAATGCAATCGCACAAGCAGAATGAAATACGAAGGTTAGCCTTACATTTACATTTGATTGAATGCCAAACATCAAAGTAAGGTTGGATTAGTATAGAAGCCCTTGAGGTGATCCGATTGGTCATTACGTGGCCGTCGACGTTGCAACACAATATTGTACTGAAATCGTACCCGACTCAGTAGCCCCTGGAAGTTAAACATCATCATAATAACATTTCAGAGAGTGGATATGCAGATGTCGGGGGTTCTTTGGAAACCAGATATGAACAACGATTGTTCAAACAGACACACAAGAACAATATAAAGTACACCTGGCTTAGGAGGAGAGAACAGTTAAACATCAAGACCCTGTTCTCTCGTATGCCCACACACGCCACTGATTCCCCCCCCCCCCCCCCCCCCCACCAACTGCTTCCGTCATTTAGGCTGCCATGAGTTGCATGGCTGGCTGCAGTGATACATCAGCAGAGTGCCAGAGCTTTGCCATTAGAAAACCATCTGCAAGAAACAGCGCTCCATTGGCACTACAAGTCTGGAGAGGGCAAGTCAGAGGGAGGGAGGGAGGGAGGGAGGGAGGGAGAAAGAGAGAGAGGGCCCTGTGTGCGAGGCAGTTTGGTGTGATTGATATGAACCATTACAGACAACATGGAAGAGGTAGGCAGAAAGCGAGTCACCGTTGTATTTTTGGTCATTTGTTCAGGCAAAAGCTTGGCCGTCCGGACCCACAGTGAACAGGGTGTGTGTCTCAGAGAGAGAATCAAAGTGGGAGAGAGAGGGAGGGACTGGGAGAAAGATTTGGGAGCCAAATGTGATTGGTTTGTTGAATCACATGTTTTCTGATGCAGGCAGCCCACAGAACACAGACTGGGTTGTCTTATTTCACAGTTTTGCAGGTTGGTAGACACTCCAGATACCCAAAAATGTAGTTTTTCATCATATGTACCAACATTGACAGTCCGTACTCTCTCATGTTGCTGTTGGAGAGCGTCAATCAAAGAAACGGTAACAACTGACAGCACAGCTTAGGTTAGTGGCGAAGTGATGAAGAGCATTAATGAAGTGCAGTCTAGCGTCACTAAATCAACTGGCTGATTCTCGGCGATTCCACATTGTTTAGCAGCCAGTCCAACGTTTAGTGGTCAGGGTATACGCATCATTGATTTGCCAGTACACTTCATTCTAAACAAACATCCGTCTGTATTGGCTGTTCTTTTCCAAGTGTGTCGGTATTCACCGAGTATGACGTTTCAACTTCAAACCGTAGAGCCCAGATGGCCTGTGTGAAGCTATAGCTTCTCCGCTGGCGAGCGTTCCAAGATACTTTCATCGTCAAAACATTGAAAACATTCAAATGTAGGGGCTAAAGGAACGCTTATATCCTGCCTCGGCATTAAAACTATGCGCCGGGATGTTAAAATTGTGGAAATGTAAGCCAAGCGCCAGTGTGGAAGTAGGGAACGTCTTTAATGGATCCTAGAAGGTAATGTATCACTGCATGGAGGCCAATTCAATTAAATTGCCTCCCTATTAGATTTACACAACTCGCCTGGGACCACAGCGCTGTATAGAAAACTACCAGACGTACAGAAAATGACCACAAAGACAACCCTTCACAATACTCACATTTAATGGGAAATAAAAGCGAGGATGGAAGTCGATCTGTATTCCTGGACGGTATCAAACCAAACATTGGGAACTGAAGGAACAGTATATTACATCATGTTTGATTTACGATATCCCACTAAATGTTCAAAAGGTTGAAATCAATAAAATGGTCACTAAGAGGCCATGTAATGTAATTAGTTTGATATTTTACTGGTATTGAGTCACGTCCCAGCCTTCATATGTCTTGAGTGGCTTGGTCATAGCTCTCTGACGGACCAGTAGGACGCTCGTGGCTCTTTCACACACGCATCTCGTAAAGTTAATGGCATCCTGACCGAATTGTTCCAGTAAAAAAAAAAAAAAAAAAGCAAGTTTTGATCATTCTTTAACTTGATTTTAATCTGATCCGATTAGGTTTACTATTGCTGGACAGCAGTAGTGTCCTACATCAGAATCTCCTGAAGTTATCATCATAACATCATCGATTGCTTTGAAGAATTGGAAATCTATTCTAACGCCTTGTTTGAAACGAGTGCACTGCGTCAGCACTTACTCACACAGCAGGTGGTGTCTCATTATAGACTTGCTGTTCTGGGTCACTGATCACATTCCCAATGAACTACAAACGCGTGTTCCAAATGCACATCCCAATCAATTCCTGGCTCGATGTTTTTTGGCGTGTCGCTCGGCGCCGTACCTGAGAAGCGGCTGGAAGATGACGGTGATGTTCCTCGCTCCCGGCTTGCACACAAACTTCATTTCTCCCCCTTCAATCAGGTTGTCATCAGCACCGCCTAGAACAGAGGAGACAGGGCTTGACTCGACCAAACGTGACAGAATAGACATCTCTACATGCGGTGTGTTAAAATCTAAACATGTGAATCATATGTCGGACGACATTTACACGACTAGAGGAGGATGTGCTTTCAAAACAGCCCACCCGAAACTCAGCAGTCATCACCGTGCTGAGTCCTTTAACAAGACACCAGATCCCAACCAACCCCAAGAGTGCTGCTCCGTCGATGACCCTGAACTGTGACCTCCCTGAACGGGGGAATGTAACAATTATGTTCCCTCCATTAATCAATGGAATCTGAATAAATCTTAAATTATTCTGAGACATTCTCAAGATCGGTACAGGCGTACGACTTCATCCCTAATAAATCCATCACTCAATCAGTGCGGGCTCTCCATCACAAACCCAAACGTGTGCCGCATGCTCGCACTCCTCCACGCCCCTGCGTCACTGCGTGGGTGAAACCCACAGCTAACGGGGTTAATCAGAAAATCATTGCCATGTAACGTGCTCACAGAGGAATGGGGGGGGGGGGGGGGGGGGGGTCGGACACTGAGCGGAGGGGGCCGCAGAGAGGGGAAGAGGGGAGATCACAGGGGAGAGAGAGAGAGAGAGGGAGGGAACACCGAAGCTCATTACCTCCACTCATCCTGAAGTAATCAATAGAATTGATGGAGAAGAAATTGCGTTTCGTTGTCAATACAGGTAACTGCAAAGCAAAAAGGATGGTCTGTGTGTGTGTGTGTGTGTGTGTGTGTGTGTGTGTGTGTGTGTGTGTGTGTGTGTGTGTGTGTGTGTGTGTGTGTGTGTGTATATACTATGCATGAATGCACACGCTCATGTTTCTGTCTATGTTTATACATTGTCCGTTGATGATTGAGAAAAGGAGAAGAAGGAGAAGGAGAGCAGCATTCCTGCCTTTATGCAGTGGAGGAAATATTTAAATTACAATTTCTGGATTTAGGTTGATGGTGAAGTCCCACGGCACTCCGTAACAATACATCCATGAGGCCGGAAAATACAGACAATGCAATAAATAACCGTCGGGATTCAAAAACCTTGGGAGTCGGATACATTCACAATTGAGCTCTGTGTGTGTGTATGTGTGTGTGCGTGTGTGTGTGGAAACCTTTAGGAAAAAGTTTGCCGACAAGATTTAAGTCTGTGTAAGAATAATACCATCAACTTGCAGACTGCACCTTCCTGTGGAGCGAGCGTGTTCAATCGAAATGAGGTGAGCTGTGGTGTCGAGTGAACAGAGTAAGTTAAGTGGGGAAAAAAAAAAACTGGACCGAAATCAAACGAGACGGCGATCCAAGCTACTTCGATCGGGTTTTGAAATAGGTATGGCTGTGTGTGTGTGTGTGTGTGTGTGTGTGTGTGTGCATGTGTGTGTTCAGGAATGGGGAGATTTCAGCTTGACACAAAGCCCTGCTCGGCTGTTTGCTTCTGTTTCATTTCCATGTCCAATGCGACCTCGCAAAGCTCGTCTGATACAACACAAAGGCACTTCGCCTAGCGTGCGAAAGCCTTTCCCCGCATTACCCTGCGCTGCCAGCCCAGCCCTGCATTCAAATGCATATCGACCCATTGTTCCCTGCGCCCGGGCTCCGTAGTACATTTCTAATGGAACACGTTTCTTTTGAGAAGTATGGGACACAACACTCTCCGTATTTTATTTTTTTTTTTATTAAAATGACAAGGGAAGCTTTCAATCCATCCCAAAAAAACATTCAAATCAAGGGTTTCCTGATTCTGATCTGTCGCCTGCACGGTTCGCCCACCTTCACGCTGCTAAGTGGAGACGGAGATGAGGTCCAATTCACTCAAACTCTCTTTCTCCGGATCTCCATCCATTCATCCTTCCTTTGGTGCCAATTCAATTAAGACTCAATTACAGGCTCCTAAACAAAGCTGCCGCCGAACGCACTCTCCCCTGCTCCTCCTCCCTCTCTCCCTCACGTTATCCATCTCTGTCTCTCTCTCTATCGCTAACCATCAACGTGGAAAGAGCGTGCAAAACTTTTGTTTTCTCGTCTTCAACCTGCAACTTCCCATGAATAACATCAACATGTCACAGACTCTGGGGGAGTTAGCGTTACCTGTCTGCTCCAGGAACCACGTCTAACTGGCAACTACACACAAACAAACACACACACACACACACCAAATTGACTACCATGTATGTATTCCCGATGGCGGTGACCAATTTAATTTCATGCTCTAAACATCTGCATCCGTGTCAGACAAAGGAGCGAGGAAGAGGCCCCATTGATCCGTGGGGTCTGGGACCAGCTGCCAACAGGGCATAGCACCGATGAATATTAAATAGGCCAGCATTAATATGCATGGGATTCTTCGGAGTTGTCTAGACGTGACAGGGTGGCTCCGGTTTCAGGTCAGGATGCCACCAAACCGCTGCCAGCCGCCTCTCCAAATGATGTGTAAAAAGTGCCATTTTAGCTTGTGCGTTTGGTTAGTGCTCTTTGGAGGAGTGTGTGTGTGTGTGTGTGTGTGTGTGTGTGTGTGTGTGTGTGTGTGTGTGTGTGTGTGTGTGTGTGTGTGTGTGTGTGTGTGTGTGTGTGTGGTCTGATCCAGGATTAGTGGGAGGGGTGCGCGGAGGTGTGGTGCTCAGTGGGACGGCAACTGAAAGCTGGAAAGGAAGAAGCGACACATTCTAATGTGGCCAAATCTGCCTGAAATCCCCCTCGAGGACCACCGCACCGGCTGCAACACACTCACCTCGACGGATAAAAACATCCATGGACTTAAGGGGTACAGACTGACAGGTACAGATATGTATACACATATATATACGGCTCAATGGCTTTAAACACACACACACACACAGAGCATAAAACAAATGGATCAACCCAAACTACACAGATGCCATACGCTGACACACACACACACACACTCACACAGTGACACCCATCCAGCCCCCTGTGGTGCGGTAGCATGGGCTCCCCAGCCCACATGTAATCAAGTCGGGCAGTGACTTAGTGAAATTGCATTAGCTACACTTTCATGGGTTTGATGAGAAACAGGTTTGATCCGGAGATGAATTCCGGCCCTGCTCAGATTTAGGCGGGGAACGAGCGAACGTGCGATGCCTTCTTTAACACACTCCAGCGTCTCCTGGGACCGGAGTGTTTCTGTATGCATCTGAGAGTGTGTCAGAGAGAGAGAGAGAGAGAGCGAGAGGAGGAGATCCGGACAGGCATAATCCCTCATTTACAAGTGGTTTGAATCTCTTTCTGTGTCCGCAATCCAAATGTGTGCGCCTGTATGTTAAAAAGGGACAGAAGTCCAAAGACTCCAGAGTCCCTATCTGAGGGTTTACGTGTATACATGTAATACCACATATCGAGCAACAGAGGATAATCAAATGATAAATAGGTTCAATGTGCAAATATCACTTGACTGTTTTTGAGTTTATTCATATGTCTTAATACAATGGGCTTCGCCATGCCTGCAGGTGAACCCACTTGTAATCTCACACGTTACGCCGTAGTGCGCTGATCTGGGTTTGTGTTCACGTCAACTCAAGACCATCAAAGACGCTCCGGCTGGTCTCTGATTGGGACCGGCAGGAGGGCAGCTGTGCGATTGGTGGAGTCGAGGCGCAATCATGTCCACACACACTCGGACGACGTAGGCTCACTAAGGTGAAAACAACTTGCTGTGCTGGTCAAGAACGCACGAGCAGAATGCAACATCAAAATACAGAGTTTAAAATGTGATGGGTGCGACGCTACAACATCTGCACCGCTCCACGGTATGTGCAGTAATTGAAGAGAGTAGAGGCAGTGCTCTTCCTCCGATTGAGAGGCGTCTAAATCTGTGCTGTAAGCCAGCACTGCACATTTCATGCTGAATTGTGCAAACAGAAAGCAACATATATAATAATCCAATTTTCAACACCAATGGCCTCATTTGTCTGGAGCCGTTACGCTTTAAAAAATAAGTTTGGGAATGATCAATTCAGGTAATATCCTCGGTGTACGACTCAGATATATTTAAACGTGCGCGTGTGCGTGTGTGCAGTCGGCTGCATATTCACCGAGATGAAACCTGCCGATCTAATAAGAACGATTTCCGTGTCAATAATGTATGACTCTCTGGTCAATTCCGGGCATCCCATTCCACTCAGAACCGCCTTCATGTCTGATTAGGTCTTAATGAGAGCCTTCTATTATTAAAATGAAATTTGATGGGACGGTATCTGCTGCACCACCAACCAGGGGACCGAATCCGTTCCTTAGCCGAGAATAAACGTTCTAAATAAATAATAGTATAAATCAATTCAGGTGTAAATTGAGTTGGATTAATTATTAAGAGCCTCACTGTGGCACACAATGTGTCTCCGTGGTCTTGGGTTTAATAGATGCACATGTCTCAGTGGTGGTATGACAATAATGCACTCCGGTGGCAGAATGGATATTAATTGTGCAGAATGTCTCTTTTGAGACATGAGGAAGACTCACCCTGTCAAGTCACATTTTCTACTAATTTTGTAGTAATTTGAGCAAAACCAGCATCACTCTAATCATGAAGGGTTCAAAAACACTCTTTTCTTTTCAGCCAGGCTCTCTTGAATCTGTCAACCATAACAAAGAGTTGCGTGGGAGTGATTGAGTACATGCACGTGAGTGTGCATGTGAGTGGATAAAGACCAGGGGAACTAAATCGGCCAGGAAACCAAGTGTCATCACCATCTTTGATTGGACCCGGCAGGGAACCAGGCAGCACATTGCACACCCTTTTCTTTACCCGCAAGAACCTGTTGCATGCTGGGAAAGCAAGGAGGAGGTGGGTGTTTATCTGTCTGGCTCCCAGTGAAGCTGCCGCTGTGCAGGTGCCAGGGTCTCTACAGCCTCGTGTCCCACATGCCCTTCTCCCATCCATCCATCCATCCTTCCTTCCTTGCTTCCCTCACTCGCTCCCTTTTTGTATTTGTTCATCCCTCCATCTTCTCCAATCAGCAGGTCTGAGATTAAAAGTAAACACAGAGGTGACAGCCGAAGCCGCCAACAATGACAACACCAATGCTGATTAGAATTAGCCTCAGGTCGGAGAAGATACACCGAGCTCTTCCTCTCTTGATTAAACGTCGGCACTGTGTAAACTATTACAACCTTGTTCTCGTCTCCTCCTGTTGTCCTCTGCGCCCCCCCCCCGTCATTCCTATTCTTCCCGCTTCAACTTTCTTACTGCGTTTAAAGTCTGATCCCAGAACTCCAACTTAGGCTGTATTTAGGTTTTTATCTCTTCCTAAAAAGTTGACATTTTGATTATGCTTCCCTATAGCTCGCAGACATCGGCCATAATCAGCTTTCTCCTCTCTAAACTATTTCAGGTGCAAGGCCATCACTGCACCGACGGAATAACTGCAGGAGACGCGCGTGCAGTGTCTAATGCGGATGTGCTTTGGTTAATGCAGGACTCATTTTGGGTGACATCCAGATTCACTCCTCGGGCTCCAGCAGGTGTTGCTGGCTTGCGTTTGGATAATCATCTGTGATTCACATTTTGAAGTAGAGAGCCGCAATTAATGAACTGAAAAACAGTGTGCAGAGTGCAAACGTACTGCCATCAATTCTGTAGAAGACGCTTCGTTTTAATAGGTCTGAAAGCGCATGGCAGCAAGTGTGATAATCATATTACTGGTATAGTGTACTGCTGTATTTTGAAGCTTTTTTTTTTAACCTTTCATGCCAGTAAAGGCCCAATTGAATTTGAGTCAAACGCTGGCAACTCAGTGCATTTTCCACACCGTTTGTAATTTCAGAGCTACTGCAATCCAACCGCTGGTCCCACCGCAGATGAAAGTCCAACACTGCATTTACATCTGCGTCTTTGAAGAGGAGGAGGGGGGGGGGGAATCCTATCTCTAATGTTTGAACCAATCAACCGTGCTGAAATCTATGTACGAGCAAATTGAACACGATGAGCCCAAGCTAACGCACACAAAATAAATACTGAAAGCTAGGACATCTGCAGAAGTGTGTGTGTGTGTGTGTGTGTGTGTGTGTGTGTGTGTGTGTGTGTGTGTGTGTGTGTGTGTGTGTGTGTGTGTTCCACAATATGCAGAGCTGCTCCATATTTGCTTTCATGCTGAACACACAAATACAGGCTTTTCACAGTAATAGCCTGTCAGGTAACAGAGGTACCTTGCATTTTTATCTCCAAAGCCAGTTATGTCGCCGCTGGAACAAAGCGACTCATAAGAAGGTCTGGCACCGGAGCGAGAGGGGAAACGTGTCACTTTCTAATGGCATTCCTGCAGGGTACAGGACCCGGGTATGGACTCAGGTTACAAGGTGCTAGTCAATTACAGCATGTCGGACATGTCGTGTATGACATTACTCGGCATGCATACTTCATGTAGTGTCCACACGCACACACACACACACACACATCTGGCCACTATGAAAGCCCTCATCAGTCATTGATGGGACATGTGGCTTTACTACATCACTCAGCTTCAAGGGTAATGTTATACTAGGAATAAGGGCCAATTAAAGGACACCCTTAAAAAAAACGGTGAACCTGAGCACATTCAGGATATAGAGACAACATTTAACATGTTCCTCCATCTTTTCCTAGTCGTCCTTGTGCTGTCAAGACAAGTCGGTGAAGAACAGTATTGTCAGAAAATGTTCCTGAACGGTTTCTCTCACCTCTGACACTGGGATACAGTTTCAGAAATTTCTAAAAACGTATGACAAGGTTGTGAATAGTTAGTGAATATAATATTACCTCCTTTATATAAGTTACGCCTATTGAACTGAATCTGTTCAACAGAGTTTTGGAAGAGAAAAACAAGGTTAATTAAGAAGGTTAAACTAAATATTGGACAAATAATTATTTATTTGACGTTTACTTTAATTTGCTTTCGGATCCGTTTTTGAGTCTTCCATGTTGAGACACCTACGCGTTCACACGCACAACGATATTACAATTTTAATCTCCAGACGGCAAAGAGCAAGAGAAGTATAACAACAAGAAAGAAAGATGAGCACGAATCATCTCTTGCAAGAAAGCAACAAGAGGAGAAAAGAAATCAAAATTTGCAAGGCATCAAATATGGCTAAGAAGGCGTCTTCGACATTCCAGCGCCATAATCCTTTAATAATTATCGATCTCTTCACCGACTGAGTTGAGCTCTATCTGAGGCTCCGTTATGAATATGATGAATCATAATTGCAAGGTCAGCGGACGTCAAGTATTGATCACCCGACAGGATGAGTGAGCAACCATTATCCTTGAATTCTGACAACGCATGAAGAAAAGTCATTATAGGAAAGAGAACAATTGAAAAGGCAAGTTAGCGATTTCACGATAAACTCATCTGGAAGTGGTTCTTTGGCGTAGAACGAGGTTAGACCTCCAACACATTGGCTAGTTTTATCAAGCGGCTATTTGAATGATTTTTTTTTGCGGGGGGGGGGGGGGGGGTCAGTTGGTGAGGGTGATGTCTCTTCATCATTCTGAAATGTCCAAGCTGTTCTGAGCACTGAACTTGTCCTAAACATCATTTGTTTACACATACACTTCTGTGAAAGCGTGGCCATCAACATCTGCTAACATCTGCCACCCCTGATATCCCACCTAACGCCTCCACCCACGTCTCCCACTAGACATTTTTTTTCCATTTGCACCTCTTCTCCCTCCCCTCCCCATCGAGGTGTACACATCAGCCTGACAAGGAACACCACTTCTGGTCGCCCCCCAGCAGCCACTCTTCCTCCTCCTCCTCCTCTCACGGGAACATGATGCTATTATACATAAACAAGAAGCCTCTAATAAAGCGCAGGCTTGTTTTTCTACACCTCAGACTGAGCACTAGGTATAAAAAGGTGTGGGCAGAGGGAGCTGTTTGTAACTATATTGTTTGCGTACGGGACTCAGCCAGACGGCTCCTTTTGTTCGCCGGACACCGCGAGAACGAGGACATTTGAATATGAAAAGGAAAACAGGGAACGTGTGAAATAGAACTGGAAACCGAGGTGATTATGAATACATCTTAGGAGTCGAGCGAGGTCAGAGGTGGGAGAGAGAGAGAGAGAGAGTTGGGGATGGGAGTCTATGTATGTGTCTGCAGGGAAATGGGGAAGTCTGAAGTGTGTATGTTTGTTTACGCACATATCCGGGGCAAAACCATATCGCAGAAACATAATGAGCGGCTGCGACACAAAGAGAAATGACAAAAAAAATGATTTAAAGAGGCTGTGAATGCATGACTAACTCGGCGCATGACTGCATTGGTTATTGGGATATCATCACACTTCAACTTCCAAGTGACCACTGGGTTACTCCGAGTCACGCTGCCCGCCCGCCCACACACACACACACACACACACACACACACACACACACACGATAGCGAGGCAATCAAAAAGCAAGGGGGGCGTGTTTGGGAGACGTGTGGAGGAATATGGGGGGCAATGGTAACACATCTACTGCTGGAAAAAGTGTTATTCTCATAATTTATTCATAGGGAGCGTGATTGAATCTGGACGTGGGCTCTGTGACTCTAGAGTAGTGATTTGCCGAGGATGCAAACACTCCGTACACATTCAGACGGACAGCTGAGGAAGTGCTGCACACATGAACACTCCCACACATGCTCTGGCTGGCGGTCGCACTACATACGTTCCCGCATATATTCCAGATGTGGCTACATATGGAGGCGTAATAAAGTCTTTAGATGAAGCATTGGATTAATTGAAGCGTTCGAGGCGTGCTCCAATTGGGAAGGCAAGCAATTAAGTCCCGTCCCGTCCCGCCCCCCCCGCCCCGTGTGTGTCTGCCTGTGTGTATGCGAGGCATGTGACGAGCGCCTCTGTAGCTGTCTGCATGCGTGTAATGATATATGGCGAGTCCTTACAACACTCAAGAGACATACATTACAGATATTACAGATTAATTTCAAACTCATTAGAGATGCGTGGCTCCGGGTAGCTTTAAAAAACCATTAGACGTTCTACACAAACCACCGCTGCTCGGATTCTTACTTAAAGATCTGGGGAACAGACATATGGGAACCTCTCGAACATGAAAATATAGTCACAGCAAATGCAGCAAAGGCTTCTGCCAAAAACCGCAGTAGCATCTGAACTTCTGACTTTGTACTCTTTCATACTTTGTGTAGCGGGATTTAAAACAAGCAATCAAACTCTTATTTCCGAGACGATGTTGCGGAGCATCCGAGTTAATAACTATATTGACTTGAAGCGGACCGTTTCGGAAACTCCGAGCAGAGAGAGAGAGAGAGACGAAGAGACACACATGACTGAGCTTTAAGTGTTGAGTAATCCCACAGCCAGAAGAACTCGTCAACTCAATCTCTCGTTTCTAACTCTTTTGCGCTCCCCTCCCTCCCCCCCCCTCCCCTCGCAGTAAGTTTAATTTGAAGAGAGAGGAAAAAGTCCCTTTCCACGTCGTCGCAATACATATTTCTCTAATTTCTTCCTTCAGAAATCTCTTAATGGCTTCTTCGCTGGACCCAGATGAAAACAATGACTTTTAACCTTCCTCTTCCTCTCTCTCCCCCCCCCGTCCATCGTCCCTCTCCCTCCATCACAGTCGACTTATTTCACTTTCTAAATTATTTCGTACTCCTTCAATCTCTTTCTGCAGCCATTCAGGCCCCGGCCCGGGCTTGTGGCCGGCGCTGCGCATTGTGACAGGTGAAATGAAAGCCCGAGAGAAATCTCATCTTCTTATAAACGCTCCGAGGCATTCAATGTGCCCGGCAACAAAAAAATATTGTTCCCCCTTTTTCTCTCCGAGACGCCGACAGATGGAAGGGGGGGGGGGGGGGGGAGCTGTTATTTGAAGACCATTCGGGGTTTTCCTTTATCCATAGTTAATCAATGCTGTTCTTCTGTGGTGCCGGGAGGGGAACTGAGGCATCTTTGAATACATTTACAGACTAGCTACTGTGTGAGTGACACAACTTCAGTCCAGATAAATACAGAGAGAAGCCTTTAATGAATACTACATTATGTAAACAGTTGACGTAAAATAGTCAACATTAGTTATGCAGATATCGTCAAAGGATCATTTTGCCGTGTGTTATGGAGTAGTTTTTCGACAGATTAAAAGCACTCAACTGTTCTCGTCTCTATCCATCGCCCACCTTTTCTGTTTCATCTAAACAATGTGAAGAAAAAAGGAACGGCAGCAGACAAAACAGCGCTGTCAGGCACTGCTGATTGAAACCTCAAGGTCACAGGCAGAGAAACGGAGAGAGAGGAGAGAGAGAGGAGAGAGAGAGAGAGGAGAGAGAGAGAGAGGAGAAGTAGGAGCTGTAGCGGAGCCTCTCCAGGGTCTGGCCGGGCAGCTCTCTCTGTGCTGGAGAGCGTTTCAAGGCCTCTTCCCTGTAGGCGGATTCTGCAAAGTCACCCTGCTCTCTGCTCTCTCTGCTCTCCCTCGTCAACCTCCATCTCCGTTTCCCTCTCCACCATCCTGTTGTCCGCCTTTCTTTTCCTGAAGTGGAACTCCTCGACCTGCAACAGGCCCTTCCCTATCTGGACCCCGTTGTTACGCCGCTCCCTCGTCTCCGGCTGGATCAATCCACACCTCCGCCTCCACCGTAGCCACAAAAGACCGAATCACCCTCACCTCCTTCTCTATCCTGCTGCCATTCACGGCGAGACATCTTTTCATGAACTCCTCTACTCATTTATCTATCGGCACTTAGCTAGTATTTCTTCATGTTCAGTAAGCTTGAAGGTCTGAGATCTCTTCTCTTCTCGACCCATACACCTCTAGCCTCCCTCCCTTTTCTTCATCCTTCCACCCGACCTCAACCTCCGCTCTGTGTTCCAGCTGCTCTTTTCTCTCTCCTGCTTTATCCAACAAACTCTGCCCAATTTATCCTCTGTCAGATTTTCTGTCAATACTTTTTCACACCTTCTGCTCTTTCATCCTTTTTTCGCCCCCCCCCCCCCCCCCCCTCACCTTGTAATTCTCCACTCTTGCTGTAGAGTTCTCGTCTCTGCTCTCTCAAGTAGGCACTCATGCTGATGGCATGGGAAGACGATTCGAACCTGCAAAACGCACAAAAGGTTGAACGCACGACACAGCGGTTCAACACGCAACGTGACAGGAAACAAAAGGAACCGCGATCCTCACTTGAAGAGCGACTGCTTAGCGCGCTGTGGTTTTTTCTTCGCAAAGAAGGCAGCGAACTCGCTGCCAGTGCTGGCGTAGGAGAGTTGAGCAGACGGCTCCGTGGCACTGCGGCTGTTCTTCACGTCCAGATACTCCATGAGCAGAACCTGAAACGGCAAACGGAGCACAACGTCAAAAAAGCAGAAACCTTTATGGGAGAATTGTCCTTCAGCCAGGTCACATGGGGTCAATCTCTCCATGTGTCTCAGTGCTTCACAATCACAACAAACCACGACGCATCAATGTGAACCATCAATTGACTGAACAGTGTAAAGCCGTTCACTGAGGCTGCTCTAATGTCAGTCCCTCGTTTATCACTTTCATAAGCTTCCTGCTGTTACACCTGACTCCAGCTTATTAATGACTTCAAAGCTCCCACACAATCATATCCTGTGAGCTCAGCCTGCCTGCTCTGTTCACTTATCAACTTATTCATGAGCAGCTTTTTAACCAGAAGGCCTTTGTAGAGTACAAGTAAAAGAAAATACCCACATGTACTGCATCAACCATCGGATTATGCTCACTCTTTGTTGAGCTCACTACAAAACAATGTTGTTCAGCTATGGACATCCCTAGCAGCAGGTTTTGTATGTAGCGTGGCTTGTAGCATCACAATGCACGGCAACACACCGTCTACCAAGCCAACCCTGAAAAAACAAAAAGAAAACCCAAAACTTTGAGGCCGCTGACACGACCGGGTGCTTCCTCGCCGTTAAAAAACTTTGTCGACCTTTTTCCCCTGATCCGTCGACATGATCCATGGCGAGATCCATCAACGTCTTCTCGTGCTTCATAAAAATCTTATCACCGTCTAACAATAGCTGAGGACGAGCATATTGAAACTGTGGCCAGACAGAGAGAGTGAACTTCCTCTCCTCCATCATCTGTTGCTTTCATTGCCTCTCATTTTTCAAAATCTCTCCGTGCTTCATCATCTCTCACGTTTCTATTTTCTCTCTATTGCTCCGTCTCCCTCATTTCATCCTTCCCCTTTTCTCTCCCTCTCGCCCCCTTCTTCCTTCCTCTCTCCGTGTGAATACATATGTTCAAAAATAGCCTCCCATATCTAATAGCTTCATAATTTAGCAGGGCCATTTAGCCCATGTGTGTGTGTGTGTGTGTCTAATCCGGAGGCGCCGCGTGGGTCAGCCCAGAATGGGACAGGAGTAATGGCCGACCAGATGGAGATCCATCCCGACCGTAATGACGCAATTAACGCTGCGGAGAGCTCCCCCCATCATGCATGGGAAGGCCATGCTAGCGTCGGCGGTAATTTGAGTGCACACACACACACACACACGTGCACAGCCATTAAAAAATAATACTTAAGCAGGTATCCTGTATGTTCTTTCACAGGTTTCAATGGCTTATTACAAACAAAACTAAAATCGGTCAATTTTGTTGAAAAGAGAGCTAAAATGCATTTCTCCAACTTCAAATTGATTTGATGTTTAATAAGGCCGGTGTCACACTGTAGCGACTGGTCATGAATGTAAATACGCACGTTCAACACGCGCGCAATATCTTCTAATTACTCTCCAACATACTTCCCCCACATCACAGGCAGCAGCGGAGGCCGTCACACCGGCAACACCAGGGCATCCACTTGCCACTGGCCTCACGCAGCAGCTAATCCCATCAGTGTATTAATTACTAATGATGAGCTGATGGAGCGAACCCCCCCCCCCCTTCCCCCTTCCCCCCCCCGACTTGCTTGCGAGTTAACGCCCAAGCAGACTTAATGAAATGCCAGCGCTGGGCTGATGAAGGGGCTCCGACCCTACTTAAATTGCATTAGCCCAGAGACGGAGTGAACTTTGGAGGCAATTAGCTGGATGGCTAAGACAGAGAGGAAGATAGAGGAAGAGAGGGATGGGAGGCGGCAAAGCAACACGGAAGGAGAGATAAAAGTTTGAAGTTGTGGAGAATAGAAAGGGCAAAGGATTATGGGAGTGAAATGCACACTGAACAGAGGAAATGGGAACGGAAAGAGAGACGGAAGAGAAGAATATGGAAGACAAAGAGCACAGGTTAAATAACCAGTTGTTGCTGATTGAGCAGCTCAAAGGGAAGACTTTAGCGGAGAGAAGAAGCTTTTGTTAACGTCGCTTCAAATCTGCAAAGCTGCCTCTTTAAAAAGCGCTTTTACTTTGTTGCAAAGCCCAAACTACTGCAAACGTGTATATTCTCAATCCCAGTGTGCAAACTAACTATCAAGAAGAACATAATCTCAGAAACCTAAGACTTCACCCTTGGTTGTCAAGAAAGTGCCTTACGTTTCATTTTTTTTTATTCATAAAAACGACAAAAGTTTTCCAATTATAAATGAATCACAACAACATCTCACTTCAAACCTTGAAATATATTGTCTTGTCGTGTTAATGTGAGCCAACGTCATCTCCACCCGTCAACTATTCCAGTACGTCCCCGGGGAATTGATATGAGCAAACTACTACGCGTCACACGTAAGCTGCAATCAGCCACACTACACACACTACACACACTACCCTCAACACAAACAAGGCACAGCTAACTAGTTATAGCGTCACATGTATAAATAAAACCCAGTGCTTGAGGATGATAGCTACGTTAAGAAAGATAATCCACTAAATGTTGCTCCAGTGAATACGTCTGATGAATGTAAATATGAAAGATATTTGCTCTGTTTGACATTGTACTAGTCTGCTATTCACCGATAAAACAACGGAGCCGTCCATCCTTTCCACGACTACTCACATGACCCTGCATGTACTGTACTTGTCTCCGTAAGACAATCTCCCTTTCTTCCTTCCTCCTCCCTCTCACCCGTCAGGTCAAGCATATGAAATCTCATTAAAACCGCCATTACTCATGCAACAAAAGAGGCCCGGATCCTATTACTGCCACCTGTGTGTGTGACCGCGCCGCTCATCAGCGAGGCACACGTACGACGTGTCAAAAATAAGGATAACCAGGAAGATCAGGAATAAGTAAAAAAAAAAAAAAAAAAGGAATGACATGCGAGAACTGTGTTGCAAAGATATGAGGCCGAAAGATGGAAGAAGACAGAATGAAAGACGGAAGCAAAACGGTAATTAGGAGACAACGGGGACACAAAAGGCGAAGACAAAAGGAGAAAACAAAGAGTTCGCTCAGTATCTGCACCCAGAGCGTCACATCAACGCAGAAAAGCCCACACACACACACACACACACACACACACACACACACACACACGACCAAAATAAACAAATTCAATGGATCATAAAATACATACCGATGGCCCCCGGAGCTCGGTTCCAAATGGGACCATATCTAATTTAGTAAAGGCCTGAAGCATCGATACGTCTGACGAAGCCGGCTCTGATATCAAGAGGAAGGCTAACGGTAGTGCAGGTAGTACCACATGATACCATATTTCCTTCTTTGTTTGAACAGTTCAGGTCACAGATCTGGACCTTAAACAAGGAAGTATCCTCTTAGCAACTTCTACAGAGTAGACGGATACTAAGCGCCAGTGTGTGTGTGCGTGTTTAGGTGGCTGTGTGTGTGTGTGTGTGTGTGTGTGTGTGTGTGTGTGTGTGTGTGTGTGCACATGCAAAACTCCCGTCTCTCCCGAGAGCTCCCCTAACAAAGACAATCATTTCCACCACCAACTGTTTAATGTAATTCTATCAACCGACCAACCAACCAAAAGTGTTCGGCGCTTGAATGTCTTGGGTCTGGTCCCAAACTTCAATCAGTCCACTGCGCAGAGTGCCAACTTCTATTAAAAATAAAAAGGAAAACAAATCTTTGTGATTCATTATCAGCACTCCCATTCATTACTTCCTAACCAAATGTCCTGATGTCACTCTCTGTATCCTCGTCCTCCATTCTGTCCATTAGGGCCCTAACGCCCAACAAATCAGTGCAATTAAGAGAGCATCACTCCAGGCTATGCAGGTGCGCACTTGTCATTGGATGAACTCTGCCGTCAATTGGCGAAAATTGAAGAAATAAATATCACTTCATTTTTCCCTTTCCTCGTTTCCATCCCCTGCTTCTTATTAAGCTTCTCGGGGCCGTTCTCCCTTTGAATCCCTGCGGCTGGTGTCTCGTCACAAAACATATTGACGGGTGTCCCTCGCTGCTAGCGTGGAGTTAAAGCCCCGGAGTGTCCTTGGCCGTCAAAGAGAGTGTTCTTCACGCGGCCTCGTATTGATCGTGTTCCAGAAACTTCAATAACCGTCACAAGTTCTGACAGAACTCCGGCCACAGACTGCTCCACACAGTACTGAACTACGGCTAACCAGCGGGGGGGTTCCCACCTGGAGCGCTCCGCGTCTAGTCCATCTTTTGAAGGCCATCTTGTTGACGAGGGAGAGGAAGCTGTGTTCACCGGAACCCCTTTCATTCCTCTTGTGTGTCCCCAACACGTTCCTTTTTTTGTGTATTTATTGCTTGAAACAAGGAAGGAAGAGGAATAACAGAGGAGTTTGAATGTTGTTTCTATGGATACTATCCATTAAGAAGATGTGAGAGTTGAATCGGAGACTCGAAATAGCACTGAACGTGTTGAAAGGGCAAGAATTAGTATTCATCTGAATTATATTCATTGTAACCGTACAGTAAACACAGTTCAGCATGTTTTTAAGTGCCATTGAGTTCACTTATTTGTCGTGAAAACAGCACCTGAGAGTATGTGAGAATATCGATGTATTGCATTCTCTCGTCCAGTTGCATCGCAGCGTCCGTGCCTAAAACAATACATGTTGATGATCCTCCAAAGAGCACACAGGACATGCTATTGTGTTCTCTTTCGCAACGCATTAAGCGCAAGTCAAGGAAATGATTGCAAAAACATACATGAGTGGTTGATTAGGTCTACGGCTCTCCGGTGATCTGATGTAGTGAATATACGTGGGATGGAGAGGGGGAGGGGGGGACTCCACCGCGCTCCAGCGATATGTAAATATGACGGCGCTTTGGAAGGCAGAATAAATGTGACACGTTGATTAAAATGTTGGGGCGAGAACAACGCAGCGATGTCTGTGCTTCATATCTAATTAAAAGAGCTCATTGTCTACTGGCTGCTCGCTGGCAGCTCAATTCGCCTCGTTTTCACTGCGTTGATGAGCAGAGAGAAGGCACTGCATATTTAAGCCACTAGTCTATACGTTTGGCTCGGTTAATCAATGGCAATGAAAGGATTCAAGAGGGGAGTTTAAACGTTATAGAAGGGGGGGGGGGGGGGTCGAAATAAAAAAAGGAAGGAGGAATGAGATCAGAACCACATAAAAAAAAAAGGAAAGAATATTAGAAGTTTCTGTTAGAGACGGATGGAAGCAATGTGTTAGTGCCACCAAGCGTACTGTGAAGCAGAGACAGGGGCCTACACTTTCTCATCTCTGGCTACAGTAGAAAATGAAAGTTAACATACTTAAGTTCCACTTCTCTGGTGACGTTTCTATGATCTAGGCACAAGGCAGATAGCCGGGCATCTATCCATATTTTGGAACGCGGGCTCAAAGTCCATCGTCTGCAGAGAGGAAGCCACTCATTAAAAGTGGGGTTTGCACTCCGGTCACACACACACACTCGCAGCAGACAACGGAACCCGGCGAGCGGTCACCCGGTCACAAATCCCTCGCAGAATGCGCAAATGCCGAGCTAATTAGCAAACTCGTGCGCCTCAAACCGAACGGCCGACAAGGCCAAGAGGTGATGAGCGCCAGTAGCCGGCGACACTCTGTGGCAAATACACATTAAGTAACACTCCCACTGGGTGGTCCTAATGAAGAATTCAAAGAGAGGGTTATGAACTGTGATCTTTTACGAACTGCGAAACCCAATTACCTGACAACATATTTGCGACTTCTATCTTTTTAATGATTCAAAAAGGGAAACTTGTGGATTTTCTTTTCCTGGCACCGAATGTTGTTTTGACAAACATTTACATCACATTAAACTTGCCGGGCTGACAAGACTGTCAGGTGTGACTATATTCTTATTTTAAGAGGAGAGAGAAGCGCATTAATCATTTACGGTCACTGTGATTTCTTTGATACAGCAGTCGGCTTTGAAGAACTGGAAAGTTCCTGATGGGAAATAAGGGAAAAGGCAATCATGGATATAGGGAACAGCATAGCAAAGGCACGCACTGGGGTGTGCACTTAGAAATGGAAATTCAATAATGGTGTGAATAATCAATAGACACACACACACACACACACACACACACACACACACACACACACACACACACACACACACACACACACACACACACACACACACACACACACACACACACACACACACACACACACACACACACACACACACACACACACACACACACACACACACACACACACACACACACACACACACACACACACACACACACACACACACACACACACACACACACACACACACACACACACACACACACACACACACACACACACACACACACACACACACACACACACACACACACACACACACACACACACACACACACACACACACACACACACACACACACACACACACACACACACACACACACACACACACACACACGATGGCGAAGTAACCTCGGAAAACACTCCTTTCCAGCATCAATACCGCCGATTATCTTCCGGTCCTCTACGCTTTGAATCAATACCTCCACACTCACATTAACAGCAGAAGCATCCCCAGCATTCCTGAGCGGGGATTAGAACCATTACATGAATCTAGACTTTCAAAGCGTGTTGACTTGCTCCTCATTCTAAGCCTGCCGGGGCCTCAGCCACATGTTGATGAGCGGGCGTTTCTGTGCCAAAGCCGTGGAACCAGATGCCCCCCCCCCCCCCCCCCCCCCCCCGTGTATCTCTCGGCTCCTGCATCTGTCTGCTGGTGTGTCATGTGGAAAGGTCAACTTGGTATCTCCACTTCTCAAAGTGTGTGGGGAAGGGGGGGAACACAACGTACCAAGAGGTTTCTGGAACTGCAGTAAGTAAGAGGTGCAAGAAGCACTGTTACGGTAGTTGAGGGACTAACAAAGATCGCAAGCACATTTTGACCAATAGTGAGAAGGTTCCTGCCCCTTAGGAGGTGAGATAAGGACTCAGCGTCCTATAAAATTTGACTGTGGGAGCTGTAGGAATTTAAACGATCTCATTGCTGATACGCGACTCTCTCAGACTGAGTGGGCTAAACCAAGGAGGTGAAAAGGCAGTGTGGGAGTTGTGAGGGGGGGAAAAAGAAAGCGAGATAATGAGATGAAGAAGGAAATTGCATGGAGCAAGAGGGGTATGCACAATGTATGTGTTGGGAAATTGAGAGACTGCAATACAGAGACGGCAAGGAATGATGCTGAAGGGAAATTGGAGAGAAGGGAGAGAAGGGAGAGAAGGGAGGCGAAAGAACAAGCAAGAGATGAGAGAAATGGCAGGAGGGAGAGGGATGGACGAGGGCCTTTCATATTGATACAATCGGTCAGGAAATAATAACACGAGTGAGTGAATAAGAAAACCTCATTTCACGTAATGAGTATTCTAATCAAGAGGTTACATTATCTCACATCGCAGAGACAGGGGAGAGCGAAGCCCCCCGGCCAACTGGGTGTTGGCAGTGAAGGCGTGCTGGGGAACGGCTTAATGCCTCCTGCAACGGAGCACATGCCTGTGCACGATCACAGAAACACACATGTACTGTGCACACCTAAACACTCCGGTGGTAAGGAATCCATGCATGCCAGCTGGAAGACAACAAAAAACACTCCACTTATTGGAAGCGGACAAGCTGGGCCCCAAAAAAGATGTTCTTCAAAAGATGGTTCTTATCCATCTTGTATATTTATAGACAGTACATCTAAGCCATGGGTGGGTGAGAAGTCCCTGTTAAAATGAAGAAGCACCTCATCCTCTAAAACAAAGTCAGGCTGGTTAAAATGTGTCTATACACACGAGAACTGCTTCAGAAAATGGGATAAATTAAACATTACACAGCTCCCAGTGAAGCAGCATAAGGGAAGATGCTGTTTACTTGGGTATGAATGAACACACACACACACACACACACACACACACACACACACACACACACACACACACACACACACACACACACACACACACACACACACACACACACACACACACACACACACACACACACACACACACACACACACACACACACACACACACACACACACACACACACACACACACACACACACACACACACACACACACACACACACACACACACACACACACACACACACACACACACACACAGCTCGGAGAGCAACTACTGCCACAGAATTTCCTCCGTGATTCACCATAGGTCAGCTCAACAGCTGCTCGTCCCCTCAGCCAACCAAACAGGAGCAGGGAGCAAGAACCCCGCGTGAACGCGCGCCAATTAAAGAACCTTAAATTAATCCAAGCAATCAAGCTCTCCCCGTCTTCTCCTCTTGCTACTCCTTAGCGACAGATTGAATGCCATCCATCACATCGCTGCCAGTTCCTCAACTGATTAATTTACGATGAGAGAAGGTGAATTAAATCAATGTTTTAAGGCGAGTGCGGGGTGGAAAATAAATCAATGACAAACAAATCTCCATGGCGGTGGATGAAAAGTAGAATTCCTGGGGGAATGCCAGCAAAGGGAAGGCAAAACAAACAAGGTGCAGTGCCACCATATGGCCCTATACTTAAGTATTAATGTGAAATGAACACTACAAAAAAAGCCATACAAAGTTTGATGCATAGGTTCTACAGGTTCCTGCTCACAGAGATTAAATATCATATCTCATATCTCATATCTGACCTGCAGCACGGTCTGGATCTTGGCGGAGACGTCGGCCTGCTCGTACAGTTTGATGCCCTCCTCGTGGGCGCCGCGCGGGCACTGCACCGCGATCCGCTGCAGGTGGGCCAGCACCACGCTGTGAGCCTGGGCCACTGCCTTGAACTTATCAAACAACAGCTCCAGCAGATCCAGGAGCAGCCTGTAGAGGGAGCCAAAGGGAGCAGAAAGGGAGGGCAGAGATGAGCCAACGGGAGAGGGATGGGGGAGGAAAGACGAGAGGAGGAGGAGGAGGAGGAGGAGGAGGGGAGATTTAGAGAAGTGATGAGAAGTAACACTCAATAAAAATGAAGCAAAATTGATGTGAGACATTTTGTTTTTTTTCCACTTTTGGAACACATTTATTTGGTAAGCCGGCGCAGCGTTCACTCGACAGTTTATTAGTTAGGAAAATACACGACTCCTACAGCAAACAGCTTGGCCTTGGATTTCTGAAAGAAGAAAACAGAAAGCCGCCCAGGAATACAGCTTCTGTTTTAATATTAGAAAGAGAGGAAACTCAGGAGCGTGGTGTGACTGCTCCAGCACACCAGCTAACAGATTTGTTTTTCCTATCACAAGCAAAGACCACAAAAAAAAAAGTCTCCACACCCCCGGAGTATTTAAAGCAGCTGAGAAACACCGAGGATCGTGGTAAACGGCATCCAAATCCGTGCATTTCACATTTACACCATTTAGGGTGTTTCGGTTACCTGTTTCCATTTACATTTTGTGTTCAGCACACACACACACACACACACACACACACACACGGCTGTATTTCTCCTCCAGCAATAATAACCCAGCGCCTGAGCCGACTATGAGGGAAGTAGTGAGCGAGCTGGACTCGAATGAACAGCTACTCTCATTAGTTCTAAATGGCTCCGGCTGAAGAAGAGAGCACAGCTCAAAACCAAAAGGACCTTCCCACTCGATGAGAGTGCTGCGCTCTGGATCGGAAACTCTCGGCAGCGTCGTCTCCACTAATGCGTCCACGCAGACTTTTGCTGCACCAGGCTTTCTAAGCAAGGACAAAGCTTTCAAAGTGAAAGAGGGAACACGGGTTACATTAGTTGAGTCTGAGTGAGTAGAGCCAGTTCACCCCCATGCTAGTGAGTGCCCACTTTATTTTAGTGGAGTTAAATATATATAAATATATAGTGTTTGTCTTACACTTGTCATTTAGCACTCTCCTCTGGCTTTTATTTGTGTTATTGGTGGAGACAGATAACCAGAAGAAAAGTTTGCGGTTGCAAACCAAAGAGGCCGAGACCGCCAAAAGCGAGCATACCATCTATTAAGTACACTCAAAAGCACCTGAGAGAGCTTCATTAATACCATGTCAATACGAGTTAATGCTGCGAGAAAGGAACGCACGCTAAAAGTTTTTGCGAAGAGGCCAAGGATTCCTGGGAAGGTACCCGGATAATGTAGAGGCAAGATGGATGCTTCACTGGGGGGCATTTGGGTTTGGCTGTGTGTCACTACACTGGCAGTAGCGGCAAGTAAATGTTATTAATGGAGAGGAGAGCAGGCACAAATCACTGTGAGCTATAACTCAGCCAATGGAAGATGTTCGTGAGACGGAGAGAGAGAGAGAGAGAGAGGAGCTGTGAAATGCCAACGAGCCAAAGGAGCCTCTCCCTCCCTCCCTCCCTCCCTGATGTATAAACGGAGAACACCAACTTTCTGAATTTGACAAACAATTCATGGTCGTGTATGCCAACGTAGAAGTGGACACACGCACAATGTACGGCTCTGATCTGGACACCACTTTTTTTGTTTAGTTTCTCAGCACACGCCACCGCAGGTAGATAGACACACACACACACACACACACACGAAGTGTAGACAGCCTAGTCCTCCTCATTATCTCCCAGTGGAGGCCATCCTAATCCATATCGTCTGTTCTTTGAGGCCTCACTTCTCATTTCCCCTCAGGATCGAAGCTCACACACGTTGCTGATGAACAGTCGGGAGAGACAGCAGGGAGCGCGCACACACACACACACACACGAACGAACTGACCGGCACCTCGTGTGTGTGTGTGTGTCAGTTGTCAGCCACAGAAATGACAGTAAATAGGAGCCTGCAGAGTGTTTAAAGAACAACTTTTGAAATATCAAATATGCCCGGTCACCCTGCTGTCGTACACAGATCCACAGAGTAGAAACACATCACACAGATTTGTCCCTCAGACGTTTCCAAAGACCACTCGACTGAACAAGCAGAAGAAGAAGAAGAAGAAAAAAACAGTATAAAAGAGACAAGCAATCAATCTTGAGATCAATGTGCTTTTCTTGTTTTTAAATTGGATTTCAAATACTTTTTTCTTAATGTTTTTTGGTCATTCAAGCATTTCTTCACTTTGAATCAGCTTTCTTTCTCAGGGATTCAGAATCTTTTTTATATACACACACCAAAAGCAAAGCAAAAAAAGAAATACGCCTCGTGTCTTTGGTTCAACAAGACTGCTCTGATGTAAATTAAACTAATCACAGATCAGCGGTGCGTGATAATAACTTGTATGGAGTATCTTACTGAAAGTAAAACTCTAGTGAAAGGAGTTGGAAAGGAAAAACGCACCTCATCGTGTCCGATCACAGAGGAAACAAACGAGAACATAAACATCCACCAGTAAGCCGCACGCCGCCGTAAAGTGCTTAAGTGTTGCAGTGCTATAAAATATAGTGTGCAATATGCAACACCATTGTTCCCTACAAGTGGTACGCTGGCTGGAGTTTCCATAGCAACAAGCCTCGACTTTAAATTGAAGTGAACATAGGCAGAAAAGGTGTGTGTACACACACACGCACACACACACACACACACACACACGCACACGCACACTTCTAAGTGTTCGTCCAAATGCGAATGATCCGACACGTATGCGGTGTTAAGCACTCTCACACACTCACACACACACACACACACACACATATATATATATATACACACACACACGAGAAGGCAATTTTAAAACAATCTGTAAGGAGTAGCGCTGGCAATGAGCTACAAGGTGGCCGGTTACATCGAGGTCAGATGAGATTCAGCAGCAACCGGAGAGAGAAGGAAGGCAGACGAGGCCGGAGAGAACATCCCTGACAGAAAACAAGTCGTTCCTCTTAAATGGTTCGGGATCAGTGGACTGAGGCCTGCGTTTCCCCAAAGTCTGCAGGAGGCGATGTGACTGCTTCTTAAAATGTAGCCGTCCTCTACGGCAGGTGTGAAGCGGTTTGTGTGTGTGTGTGTGTAACCGTGACTTGTCTAGGTTTAAAGCAGCAGAGAAGCTGTTTTCATGGTCTGAGGCGGTCTTTACTGGGTTTCATACCTGGTTGACTGTCTGACTACGAACACCCTGGGACCGCATTCACAACATGTTGTCTACCGCCCTCACCGTCGGCTGCACACGTACCTAACAGACTGGTTAGGTAACCAGTCCAAGCTATATTAGGAGTTATAAACTGGACTGTATTAGTGAGAACACACGCGATTGGCCACCTTGTGCTTAATGACACTGTGGAACTGAGTCTAATGTAACAATATTAAAAACTGGATAAAATACAGAGAGGATTTGAGAGGAAGTGACAGCTTTATTAAGGTGTTTAATCTGTAGTATCAACAGTATCACAGTGCCGTTTACATCGATCATTTTTTGGAAACTGCCAAATTGCTGATTCTACTAATTATTTCTAATCAGGCCAGCATTATCATTTCAAATATATGACTTTAATCTAAGAACTGCTTATAGTTCCCTCTTCTTGGCTATCTGATGACTGTATCTCCTATTCCCCAATTCATTTATTTCCTATTATTAATCTCCAGTTTTCACTGATTACTAGCAATCCTCACTCTTCAGGGAATCGGTCTCCACACTCAGGACGCCATGAGATTTTACCACAGTGCCTTCCTCCTTCAGTCTGCGTGTCCTTACCCTGCCCCGTCTCATTATGACTGTACCTTGGCTGGCTCTCCTGGGCCAGGTTCTCTCCTCTCTGGTAAGCATGGTCTGCTATCTGAGTGGTGGACCTCTTGACGATCTGTTTCAGCTCGGGTTCCAGCCGCTCCATTATGGCTTTGATGGCCTCTGGGATTTTCTTCAACTTGGCCAGAGCCTTTTGAGAGAAAAAAGGACGATCGATGGAAACAGTTCACTTGACGCAAGGAAGGAAACGGCAGCACAGAACACACGGAGTGGAAATTCACGATTCAGTGCGTGTGTGTGTAGTGTTCTTCAATCTACCTTGATGAGGATGCCCATGAACTCAGCACTGTTCTCCTCTGGATCCACCTCAGGGAGGTCCGCCTGGTTCAACTCCCGCATGTCCTGCTGCAGCTCACGCACTGAAGAAAGCACACACAGAGTAACCTCTCCATCAATTTCACACAACTAGATATGTCAAAATTCAGTAACAAACTTCTTAATAACACTTCAATAACATACTATATCTTCCTCTTTTAAATGCACACACACCTGCACCTATCATGTCGTCCTCCCCCCCCCCGTTCATGCTCTTTCCATCTGACTTAGCCACATTAGCAGCTAAATTGAGAGTGACAGCGTGGAATGACGCTCTAATTCCCATTAGATAGGGCCTCCCAATTCCCCATCAAAGCACGTTGCGAGAGTTAATGTTTATGGCAAGTTAATGGACTTTGGGTGCATTTCCTCTTTTCCTCCCCCCCATTCCAACTGGAGTTTGTGTAATAATTATGACAATTACTTGCTACAAATGAGGTGCTCTAATGCTATTAGACAAAATGGCAAGCTAGGCCACTGATGGAAGCCGGCTGATGTGTCGTGATCACAGTTTGTTAGCATGATGGTGCACAGGCACTTACCAGCTGGCGCCAGCTAATCGCCGGTGTTTTCTTTGCATAATGTGGGATGCTGTGCTGTGGTTTAGCCTTTCACTTCAGGCCTACAGGGTGGGCGAACTAAAGGAATATTTATTATGAATTTGTGGTTAGAAATAAAAGTGTTGGCCGCATCTTAGCTTTCAGGAGCCAATCATTTGCCCAGATTGAACTTGATTTATCCCGAGGGATGAGTACGGCGGCAAGGCGGCAGCAAGGCAGCAATGAGCAAATATGTTTGTGGAGACTGAGTGGTACGCACAGGACGGTGTGCGCTTGCGTGGCATCGGCAGAGCTGAGAAGAAACTGTGAGTCGCTAACTTAGGACGCCAGGAGTGGGTGGTGAAATAAAAAAAAAAAAGTGCCAGGCTTAATATAAAAACTCAGAAACACCAAGGGAACACAGAGTTATTGCAAGATTAACTTTTTTCATTATCTCCTTGTTTGCGTTCCTCTGTTCTCTGCCTGGGAGGAATGCAGCGCCGACTCGACGCCCCGGCAACCAAGAGAGAACTCATACATTCCTGAATACAGTTATAGTCGGCATTATCAGTCCCTGTTAAAGCTCCGGCTACCAGTTTGAGCGTAATGAATGCCGTTCCCCTGCTGTGATGACAGAGATGCTGGGTGACTAATGGCACAGATAGGGGGGGGGACAAGATAATTATAATGTTAGCAAGGGAAATGTATATTACGATCATAGTTTAAAAGTGTTATGACATATAGGGCAAATAGCGAAATGTAGGCGTGTGTGTAAAATTGTGTGTGTGCAAAGAGGCATCAGTGGTATGTTTGTCCTTTGTACAATAATTCAGAGCAGCATTTCTGGTGCTTTTAATTATACCATGTGTGTCTGTGTGTGTGTGTGAGAGAGAGAGAGAATGCTGCTAATGACTTCATCACTAAGGATATCAGCACAGAGAAAGTAAAATTGCAAACTGAAATCCACACACTTTGTTACCGACAACACTGCTTTGTCGGTGTGTTTATCTCTGTAGTTCTCCCGATGTAAGCTTAGAACAAGCGCTCCCTCTTACTCGCCTAATCTAATGCAGGGGAGTGTCTAAAGATCACGGGAACATACCACTGCTGGATCCGGGCGTGCTGAACTGTGATGAATCCAGAAGCTTGCGTGGGGTGGACAGGCTGCTGACGTCCAACACAGGGATCGGAGACGCGTCTTTGGCCGTGGAGCTGCGAGGAGAAAAACAACCCAGGGATCCATAAGTCACGTTACTGAAGCACTGTATGAGAGGCTCAAATTAACTCCAAAAATCTGGAGTTATAGCTTCTTTCATACACATACAAAAGTTTAGTATGCGCCAACAGAAACCTAACCTGGCCTTCTCTAACAAAAACAATCTAATGCTGTAAGAAATAAGCCCCGCATCTATGGGTGGGATCGGTGCTGCTTTCCAATGAGCCATTTATCAAGCCTTAAGCCGGAGGTGGGAGCAACCCGGGTCCTTTAAGTCGGGCTGTATAAACACAGTGCATCTGCTAAGTGAGCGGGGTGTATGGAGGCTGGCTTGTTGTTAGAGGCAACCCAATACAGGAAGGCCAGGACCTGTCACTGGCTGACCCTCCGTAATAAATCACTGTACTTCAGCAAAGCCCCGCCACCGCAATTACTGCACCCCACACACACACACACACACACACACACGTGTAAAAAAAGGGGCAAACAACACTAAGCAGCACAACAGCATCAACGGTGTGTTTCGAAGTCATCGTGCCAAATTATCCCTAATAAGTCACACGGCCGCATCATGAAACTAAGAAACTGGCCCTCGGGTCACGGAGGCAGAGCTTTTTATTCTCCTCGTGGCTGCAAAAGCTGCTTCTTTCAACTCTATAGGTTGCATTCTCTTTATTTATAAACTGCTCGTAATATACACACATACGCACTTAGAGTCATGATATATCGATGTAGGTGTTTATATATGATGTCTCAAAGTGTATATCTCCCAAATGTCCTCTGATTGATTTCGTGATGTTATCCTCTTTACAATAAATGATGTGTTTTTCGTCCGCCTCTTCGGAACTTCACAGCACAAAGAACAAACATAGTACAACAACAAGTTCTACAACGGTCAAATTGTTTTTGTCAGTAATTGGCTTGGTTTCCATACAGTAAACAATTTGCAAGTTGTCCCAGCAACGGACCAACGCATGATGATTACACGACGATACGGTCAAAAGTTTTCAAAGAAGGCTACATTTCTTATCACTACATAATGGGCGAACAAGAAAGGCGTCTGGTACGTCACACCAAACAAACTGGCTCAGTCAACAGTGCCCACTCTTATACAGCCTCGTATATTAGGGCTAACACGAAGAAAATGAAACTAAAGATATTTCAATGTCCGTTGTGTAGAACCACAAAAGACTAAGTACAGTTTTGGCAAATCTTATAGGGATATTAACAAAGAGATCAAAATATAATCTCTAATCTGCATCTTAATGCGAGGACATCTGGACCTCCAGAGGGGTAACCATATCAAAAAAGTTTAAGAAAGCGCCCGTTACCCTGGCAGGCGAGCAGCGTTTTTGTCCTTGTTCTTGTGTCCGAGGCGACTTGTGGACTTGATGTAGAGGTGTCGGTGCAGCTCATCAATGAGCACGAGGTGGATGTTGAGCTTCTTGCTGTGTAGCTCCAGGCGCAGATCTCCAAGCCCTTCCACCTGCAGCAGGGGGCCTTCCAAGGACTCCACGGCTGACACCTGCATAGGAGACAACAGAACAGCCAATCACAGGTTAGCCTGAGCTGTACATGTCAGATTTCAACTTTGTACTTTCACTTGTTCCTTGTCTCCTACAAAACTCAATCTTACAGATATTAGGACAATTATGGAGAGGAAAAAACACAGGATCTCTGAGGCGCAGTATTGAATTCTTACCCAACAATAAATGCGTATGGGCCATACAGAGACAATAAACTGAATTTATCATCACATGGTTAGTGTTGCTCTGTTGGTAAAAAAAATAAATCTGTCCAAATTTAATATGGTGTCTAATGGAAAGATGATTGATTATTACAAATTGGCCAGTGCAAATGGTGAAGCTTCACTCCATACAATGAAGATGAACAACCACAATGGCACTCATTACTATTATTGTTCATGGATTGAATAATCTATTAATTAATAATAATTGATCTTGTTTTCAATTGACCTATGAATATACATATCAATATCTACAGTCTATGAAAAATATATTTCCTTCAAAAAAAATGATCTCATGCCCTCCCGAGTCACCCAGTCTCCCTCCCTGCCTCCCTACTTCCTCTGTTTTCATTAGCAGCAGCGGTTGTGTCCCGGTTGCAATTAATAAATCTTAATGCCGTTAAATAAAATGTGTCATACGCATGTGTATACGTATGTGTATAGTATGTGCAGTGTGTGTATTTCAAGGGCACTAATGGCCAGATGATAGCGCCGTGAAGGATATTTGCATGGCCAGAGCAGGAAGGAAGGGAATGGGTAGCAGGGGGGGGGGGGGGGTGACGCTGGGGCAGAGTGCATGGGTCAAGTGTGTGTTGATGCAAATGAGAGCCACATTAGTGACAAGATGAGCTGCTGATCAGCCCGCTTCGGTTTAATAGAATAACTCGGCATGCCTGCGAGGCTCTGCATGTCTTGTGTGTGTGTGTGTGTGTGTGTGTGTGTGTGTGTGTGTGTACACCTCCCAGATGTGTCTGTGTATGATTATATGTGTATGATTGTACGACTGTAAATCATTTAACACTTAAGTGTCTGTATGTGTGGAGGGGGGGGGTTCTCATTACCGTTGGGCTGGGCAGACAGAGGAAGGCTGGTTAACACCATTAGGGGGCCGGGCCTGTCAGCGTAATGAGGGAGAGGAAGCCTCTCGTGAATTTGCTCAGAAGCAAGAGACATTGTGAGAAGGATAGGATGGGGAAGAGAGTATGACAGGTTATCACTAGCTCTGAGCTCCGGGGGGGGGGGGGGGGGGGGGGGAGTTTTATGTGTGTGCACCTGGGTTTTGTGACACTAAAGGAAACAGGAAATGAGAGAGGATACAGAAGAGGAGAGGAGAGGAGAGGAGAGGACATTTTCTGGAACCAAAGCCAGTCTCGTTTTAACCGAACCCCTGGGGTCTAAAACTGCCATTCAATAGCAGACAGAGAGCATAGTCTGAATTCTAATTGTCAATCCTTAGAGATAAGGCTCACATAAACACACAATGTGAGAGCAAGAGACAGTGAAGGAGAGAGAGAGAGAGGCGAGGAAGTTATTCCTGGCTAGTATGTACTCTTGACACCCTACACAACACATATAATAATAAAGATATATACCGCATGAGTCAGTAAGCGCAAACCGTTCACAACTTTTTTGTTAAAGAAAGAATAAAAGACGGGGGAGAAATCGATTATAAAAAAAAGAGGAGAGAAGAAGCAACAGAAGGCGCAAGTGAAAACCAGGGAGTCGTTAATCTGACAG
The DNA here is from genome assembly GCA_032191485.1 of Leptoclinus maculatus. Taxonomy (NCBI): domain Eukaryota; kingdom Metazoa; phylum Chordata; class Actinopteri; order Perciformes; family Stichaeidae; genus Leptoclinus; species Leptoclinus maculatus. The sequence goes on along the minus strand of JAVDOI010000019.1, from coordinate 8,845,090 downwards.
ATGAGAGCGGTAATGAGTGACAGCGTGAGGGGAATAAACACTTCAGGGACTCTCAGAGAAGTGACACCGGCAGTATGATGTTACACCGAGGGAGTGCGTCTACGCTGTAGACAGTAAATCAAGGGGAAACGCAGGGGGACACTGACTTTTTTTTCTTTTCTTCATATAAACCTAATTGTCATATTCGATGACAGTATGTATGTACGTTAATTAATATTATTGCACGGTATTATTTTAGCTCACGAAGTTCATTTTAGTCCATCACGTCAAAAGTGCAGGAAGTGAGAATAAATGTGGAAAGTTGGAGGACTTCTGCGTTCGTTCACAAACTTAAGTCAGGGTGGGTATTATGTACTTTCGAAACATGTTTTTTTTTGTATTTGTTAAAAATTGTCTTTTTTTGGACATTTTATTTCATCTAGCGTACTCTTGCTGGTTTTCTCCTATGTTGCCTGTCCAGGCTTTAAGTGCGGCTTATTTAAAGTGGACTTTCCATAAATCATTTATTCATGAACTGCATAAATATGTTACCAAAGCAAAAGGTAGAACGAATGCATCCAACAGCATTCTGATATGTAGAGGCGTATTAAACTGTCCTTTAAAGTATGCTTTTTACATACCAACGGAAGCGCACTATCCTGATCAAGTAAAGTGTATTTGAAGTGTGCAAGACAGCGGCGGAGCGTCCAACTGACTTTGAACTTTGCACAACCTTTCAAACGCGCCGTGCTGACTGAGCACAGGTTGAATGAAGTTCCACTTCTTTCCACCCCCACACAGAGGATTCTTCATGGTCTTTTGAGCATATCATCATCATCCCTCTTCTTCTTTTTTTTTCCCTCCTCTTCAGATAACCCCATTTCAGCAAACTAATTATTACCAAAGTCTAAAAAGGAAGACGTGTGGGTGTGACAGAGAAGGGCGAGAGGAAGAGGAAGTAAAAAAGGAAAAAGGAGCAGAGGGATCACAGAGCCCGGTCGTTTGGTCCTCAGTACCATCCTTCTCGGCTCCCCTGCCAAGCATTCAGCAAAACACACATCAAAGGAACGAGAAGCAAACACACACACACACACACACCTGCAGCGCCTCCACTGCACTTAGATGATGTTCTATTGAAGTAAAAGAGCTGCACCCAGCGGACTGTTAGAGCTAGAGAAGGATTCTTTAGAGAGATGAGAGGTGCCAGGAAATCAATCTTAGCATTAACACTTCATAGACAGCGGTGTTTATGTATGTGTACTGCGCACACCGCAGGTCTCAGAAGAAGCCTCAGTTTCGCCCCGAATGCATTTACATAAAGAATTAAACTTCAAAAACAAAACAATCTGTTTATTTTTTTACATGTCTCACTTTCTGATTGCTTACTATCAAACTAAAAACATATTTCAAAAATCTATCAAGCTATTTCTGTTTTCTGTCCTTCTGCCTCTCTATATAACTGAACGTCTTTCACTATGACCACGTCCCTGGCCATGAGTCTACTCACCAGCATATCTGTGGCATGAAGGTAGTGCTTGCTGGCCATATAGGCCACCAGCCGCTGAGGCACCTGCTTGATGCTCTCGATCTCATCCAGCAGCTGGAGGACGTGCTTGTGCTCGATGCCCTCTATCCACAGCTTCCTCAGCTCGTCCCGTTTGCAGTGGAGCAGCATCTTACAAGACAGCAGGTTCTCCTTCACCTGCAGGAAAAATAAAAAAGTAGGACACAACATATACCATCAGGCACATTTTATGTGCAGCAGCACCAATATAGACACAAAATAAAGAAGAAAAATAAAAAAGAAAGTACATAATTCATATGTAATCAGTGTAGAGGGAATGTCTGAAATGCAGATGAAAGTGATCATCTCCCTTGAAACACTTGATTTGCTGGCGTGCGTTAAAACCTTTTTTTTTTTTTGGAGGAGTTATTTTTGGCCTTGCACACCTACACAGGTGTTTCCACTTCTGGCTGATTAGCTTAGCTGATTGGAGGTTGGGCAGCGCTACAGAGACGCAGCCACCTAGAATGTCCCCTCCTTCTGTGTGCGGTGTTTAAAAGCAGATGGAAGGAAAATGACACAAACACACACATGTCATATTGCCTCCTGTTTGCAGGCCGATGCAATGGTGACGATTAAAATGTAGGAGTCATCATTTTAAGACGGAACCGTGCCAGCACACCGTAGTTAAAATTCAGGGTTTTTTTTCGTGTAAATGAAGTCAGTCTTTTAGTCTTTAGCCGAAAAACTGAGATAAGAAAGCTTTCATGTATGAAGAGACAAATTATATAAAAATTGTCTTGTTTTGTTTTTAATGACACAACTTAAGAGTCACTCCATCGGAAACAAAGTACGCATGAATACCAGTAATGGTTTTCCTCAACCCTCCAGTGTTTTTTGGAAGCAAGTCTCTCATTTTACCTGTTTGATCTTGTTGCGGGAGCTGGTGATGCGCTCGGTGATGCTCTGGTAAGTCCTGATGGCGGTGGTGAGTTCGGCATAATGCTGAACAATCAGCTCATCTAAATCCCTGTCGCACGTCTCAAAGGCTTCCTCCAGACGACCCTTCTCCGTCTCCCTGTCCTGCACATCGTCACTGCTGGACAAAGTCCTGCATTGGAGAAGAGGGAACCGAAAGGTAGATTCAGCTCGATGACTAAATCCACATCATGATTCCGAATGAAGCATCAATGAGTGGAGAGCAGAGACCCTCTGGAAATGGCAATTACAGGCGGGGTTTTAGCAAAGTAGGAGCTTACATAAAGCACTTGAAGGCAGCATGAGGTAGAGGGAGAAAATAGACTTTGTGCGCCAACATACCCTAGAGTATCAGACAGCATGGCAACATGAACAGCTACATTTAGGGAATGGAATTTGCAGCTAAAATGTCACCTGCCACCATGGCAGAAAGGTTTCCCTTATATTAAGAGATGTTCAGTGACCTGCCACAGTGGCAGGTGAGTAAAAAAGGTCAGATCCCGAGTACATTCATGCTGTAACAAATAGGTCCAACAGCAGCTTAAGTAGTGGTCAGTGTTGCCAGATCAGATTGCTGATTTCCTGCCCAATCACAAGTGACAATCCACCCAGTTCAATAAAGAGTTCAAACCATAAACTTGCCACAAGATCATGTACATTTGTAAAACTGTAACATGTGCAATAAATACAAAGCTTAAAATCATGACAGCCAAAGATAAATGTTGGATAAATAGGCTATCGCAACACACGAAGAGTGCAGTCAGACAACCAAATACACAAATGGAAAGTGCCAATGGTGATGTGAAGGTAAGTAGGTCCTCCATTGTCCCTAATAACAATTGAATACAACTCATGTTGTCAAATAAAGCATCTTTTCATACATTTGGCAGAAAATTTGAAGATGCTCCTCTAATCCTCACTTATAACACTTATAAGGCCCGTGGATATTCCTGGCCTCCACTTTGGGAACCCTTTAAGTCTTTCCCATCATGTCCATGTTCACTTTCCTCTGTCCAAACGAGTTTTACAAGAGGAAGTAAGATTGACTACAGCTGTCAAAACCGTTAGTTGCAGGTCACAGTATCTGCCGTGATTGCCTCTCATGTAATACTATGTCGTGCAGAACATAGATTAGACAGTTAAGATTATTTTATTAAAATATCGCCTTTTGTGACACGAATAATATTTGAGTTTCAAATTTGCAAGAGCCACGTACGGTGGCCTATATTTAACCTTTTCTTGTGCTCCAGGAATGAATAAAAAACTGCTATTAATATTAACTTACATTTACTCCTTAAATTAATCATGCAAATGAAAATAGCAAAGGTGTGAGCTCGAATTACTCACATACAACCAACAATACAGGAAGGATGTTGCTATCGTAGCTTTAGCATAAAAGCTAGCTGTCAACCCGTTAGAGAGTAAATACGAGAATAGTTCAAAAGCTGTCTGACTCTTTATGAACGTTGTATAGTTTATATAATGTCTGTGACAAACCTTACCTTATGACAGAGATAAGAAGACCAGAGGGGTCTTTGTTTTTGCTAACTGCACTCCTGTATCTCCCAGTCTCAGCTGCCATTTTTCCAGCTGCGGCACCCAAACAGGAAGACAGAAGCGCGAGCCGGCGACGCGAACGAAGGAACTCTGGGAGTTGTAGTTTTAACACGGAAAGTAGTTCTGTCATCAGTGGTGCAAGTTTTCTAAATTCTGCTTTGGTCACAGTCACACATTTGAAGCATATCTGCTCTATTCAGCAATTGAACTTGTTTTTAATCATAAAATATATTTGTAGATAAATGAGCCATTCAAATAATCACATTTAAATTATATATTATTTTGTATGTATTTTGTATTGATCTCCATCAACGGGGATCTGTTTCATGGCACAAGTCCAGTGTGTTGTGCACAATGGTACAGTCAGATACTGATTCCGGTTCCTGTGTGGTAGGTTGATGAGGAATAATCTTGACTTATTTTTTATTTTATTTTGTTTTCAACACAAATATCACAAGGAAAAACTTTTTCACTGTAGCATTTTCAATCCAGTCCTCTTGAAACTGATAAAGAAAAGGTTGAGCAAAGAAAAAAGGGAGGGTGACAGTGTGTGTCAGTGAGTTAATAGCCTCCCCCATTTAGACCATATAGTGGTGGATTTGGCAGGGCTCTCCAGCGCTGTATCTCTGGCAATCTCTGCTGTACCAATAAGAATGGGAGAGGGCATTGATTCCGGACCAAAGGGGGTCGATTCCCAGCAGCCTGGATCCTGATTGATGCTCCGGTGGACTGCCGAGATAACATTGTGGGTGATCTTTGTGTCTCTTGTTAAAAAAGAAACAATCGCTGTGTCACGCGGGAGCCACAGTTTTTCTTCTGAAGGCGCCCAGCTTCCCAGGTCCAAGTTTAATTTTGAAGTTCTTATCACCTTTCCCTGCAGCCTGTGTGCCATCAGTCCAACTAATCTACAGGGCTCCTTTTCTCCAATAACGCAGCACCAAGGTTATTTCTTTCAGCTTGACGTGTGTTTGGACAGTAAATGATTGCTTTGACTGACTGACCTGTGTGTGGATTAATCACAAGGGCAATAAGGTCTTTGTAGGACATGCCTTTATGATCTGTTACAATAGATCCAAATGCAAATGATGCATCTCAATTGCTTTGTGTCCTTTATCTAAGGTTCAGTAAAGAATATATAGAAGGCAACGTTTATACAGCACTTTGAATAATAGTGCAGCCACTTCAAAAAAGAAAAAAGTAAATTTATTCAACCTTTTTTTATGAAATACATAATGTGACATAATGCAGCTCTTTAGGGAGCTGCAGCTGATGATTACGGAGCGCTACAAGCGAAAGCAGGTTCTTTCCCTCAAATATGATTCTTGTGGTCGTTTAATTATTCATGTCATTGGTTTTGGGAATTTACTTTTTATGTAGTCTATTGGTTTTTATTAAGTGATGAGTCACTTTTAATGTACGCTAGCTTTGATAGTTATTGTGAGAGAAATACTACAGAAAGATATGAAGTGTGTGTACATACAGTACTTTCACCTTTCCAAAAACACCCTGTGGATGTTGTCCACTGGTGATTAAGTAGATACGTCTTTACTTGTTTCCATGGAAATGTGGTTTAGGGAAACAGCAAAACAGTGCATCTGTTACGTTCTCTCTGGACTTACCTAATCTTGGATTGGATCAAACAAAAAATGCGCCTCATATCTCCAACTTAATGCACCACCTTAAGGATACAGCACCAAACTAATTTTATATTTCATCTCATTTCTTTACCAGACATGCTTGATTCTACTGATATCTTCCTTGATAGGAGCGCTCAATTTTGCAGAGATGACAGAGAAATTAAATTAGATAAGAATTTATGGATGTCTAATGTGGAATCAACTCAAGCACCATTAGATCAAGGCAAAGTAAGAGCTATTGCCAAAAGTAGTAATAATACATCAAAGTTAAGAGGATGAAGCAAGTAAATATCCCCTCTATCAACTTTTCAGGAACTAACAGACATTTAGGACATGCATGGTAAGACGGTAATGATTTTTATGATTATATTCACATCATCAGGTTTTAGTAACATGAGAACAATGTCACTGAAAATGCAGGAACGCAAAAAATAAAATATGACAACATTGAAACCATTTGATGACCTATTATCTCAGAGAAACACAGACAATTAAAAATCAATGTAACTTAATGATCTGCATGTATTTGACTGTGTTGTGTGATTAACTGTAAATGAATAGTATAAACTACCACCGTCCAAGCTTTTACTGTCTTTGTTGTCGGTGTTGGAGTCGCCGCTTCGTGTCATCTGTTGTGAAGTCAATTCTTTTCAGGACAAACCGTCACATTCACAGTGATTGATAGCCTCCCATTCACGCTAAAGTCCTTTCTACATCCTTAGCTTTCTTATCCAATGTGCTCTTTTGATGTTTATGTGTTAACTACTGTTGAATAATTTTATATTAAAATATGTATTTCCGATAAAAAGGTCTTTATTGTGCAAAATATTTGAATGTGAGTCCTCTGCGTATATTAAATTATTCAATAACATTACGGCATACACCACCACAATGAATTCTTGAAAGGGTTTTCATTCTTTTATGCTTGCACAGCATTGCAACGCAATACAGAAAAATTCAAAAAACACGAAAAATCAGCAGAAAAGAGCATAATAAAAAACGGTATTAGATTATTGTCTGAATGATATATTAAGTTTGGAGGATTATTCTTATGAACTGTCATTCCTCATAATGTCCTCTCTCCTCGAAGCGTGTCAAATCTCCTGCTTCAATTTTATGCCAAGGCTGTGTTTTTGAAATGGATATGATGTATCATAAGGCAAAGAAAACACAAGATAAAAAATATACATAAAAAACAAGAATTTATCTGATTAAAATGAATTGATACAATAATATTAATAGCATTATTAGCAGAATAAAAACAATTGCAAACACAAGAGTTTCAGACAGAATTGACTAACAAAGTTTGTAGTGCACTGTCCTACTGTCTTAGAGGAAGGGCCGGTAAGTACAATGACTTCTGCACAAGACAGAGTTCATCTGCTCCAAGAATCAGCAGAGGGCTTAATGTTCCAAAGTCACCAGCAGCCTGTTTTGCTGTTCGGTCTACAATCTAAATCACTTCAAGCCTCTCTTGTCCATCACTCATTCTGATCACTTGCTTGTTCCTGCTTCTAAATTGTTCCAAATAGTTGGATGCTCACCAGTGTTGTTAACGCATTCTATGCTTTGTTCCTGCAAGCTTTCCCCTACCATGTTTCATCTCTCTTCTGTCGTCGATTATTTCCCTGCTTGCCTTGCCCCTTTGGATTTGTGCGTCGGTTTTGACTGGCTGCCTGCTGCTGACTGTAAGCCTCCTCACTAGCAAGTAAAGCCGTCTTTTATTACATTAGTTCTGCTTCATGAGTCTGCTTTTGGGTCCATGAACTGTCCACATCAGTGGTGCTGACTGTAGGATTTTTTTTTCTTTCGTATTCCCCCGTCCCCTCCACTGGGAGCAGAGGGCAGGTTTAGAAAAAATGGCAATACTCCGACACTCATTGTGGAAAATGAATTCAACAGCATTTTTTGTTCACGCATTAATTGCCAGGATTAAATGCTCTGCGATACAAATAACAATTACACACACTGGGATAATTAGCAGCATGTGTTGATGTGTTTCCAACAAAGTGAGGAAAGACAACAATGATGAGCAGAGACATACTCTGCAGAGGAATCATCAATTCATGGCAGAGAGAGACGGCAGAATATGGAAATTGTAGATGAATTTCAGTGTAAGTGGCTGGCATGGATTGTGAGGACTCTGAAGAGTCAAGTGATGCCAGGAACAATGTCTACTAAATGTATGTGAAGAAGAAATGAGAGCTTCAGGACACAAAAACAATATGCCCACCAACCAATTCTCAGGATGTTGGAACATTTCTGAAGTAAACTACATCAGAAAATAACCACTGAATCTGGTCATGTAGTGGGTCTATGTTTCCCTCTTTAGTCACTCTACTTCTATTCTCATTGCAGATCTTTCACTATTTCAGGGGCTGTTTTTGCTTTTCCTGACAGATTTGGCAACTTATTTTGCCCTGTGTAAATTCAATTCACCTGCCCTCTATTTACTCTAGTTTTGCCATTTTGTTTCTCTTTTTGTCAGCGTAATTGTTGTTATGGTGCAAGGCTATACATTGGCTAGTCCTGTGTTCATTCAAAGTATGTTTTATGCCTTATCACAATATAGATTATAACCTACTTTGGGGGAAAATAACTAACACAGTTAATGTCACAACTTTCCAGTATATCTATGGAAATAATCTATATATTTTTTTCAATAATAGCACTATCTTTTTGGATAGCACTGAATGCACTGATGCTGTCAATAGTGCTGCTCCACTCCTCAGAGCGGCTCCACCGCTCCCACCCTACCGCTCACGATCAATGACCAATGAGAACCGCTGATGTAAGGACGCGGATCACGCTTCTGTCCAATCAACTCGCACGTTCTTCACGCGCGTCATGCTAAGGAAGTGCGTTCCTGCCGAAGCGGTGGTGTGTGTGTTGTGGGCCCTAGCCAGCTATACCTAGCTCTCACGCTATTATACTTCACGAAAGCCGACAGTGGATGTCAGTCTTCCATATTACATGTAGATAACTGACACTTTGACAACCTGCGGTCTGATAATGGGAGCGAACAGCAGTACCCGCCGTGTGTCGTTTGAGTCGGATGAGAACGAGAACATATCGGTGGTGAAGGGCATACGGGTAAGTGACAGTATACAAACATGCTTAGTGTTGAGTAAACAGGTGCGTCGTGATTGCTTTAAACCAATATAAGCTAATACAACAATGTACTAGGCTGTATCGTAAATGCTAACCTAACAAGAGTGCTAAATGGCTCGTCTTAAAGCAGCTATGCTAAGTTATGCAAGCAGACTGCTGGCAGCCTGACTTGCCATCTTAAAGCTAGGTTAATGTAAAGGAGTATGCAAATCCACAATGCATAGTAAATAGCCGCAGCAGTGGCTCGTGCAGTTAACTTTCCAATGTCCTTCTGGGAATGTTGACATTGACGTCACTGGCCTCGTGCTCTGCTGTCTGTCTGTCACTCAATGTATGAATTAAACCGCATCCTTAAAAGTAATGTTGTTATTTTGGGGTTCTGGCTTAAAGGTGCATGCATGTACACGGAGTGACTGTCGGAGCTGTCAGCTGATGTTAAATATAGATTGAGAGGCTTTAGTCAATCAGATAAGACTTTAGTTGGCATGACTCTGTCTATTATTACTCAGTAGGCCAAGTGCAGCTAATGTTATCTTTCAATGAGGCGTAATCCTGTTCATGCCAATGCTGTGATGTTTGCATAAACTGATTTAATTGCAAAGCTTTGTCTTCTAATGTATAGTTTATCCACGGGACCAGTTTTGGGAAATATTTGTTTTGAGTGTCAGATGAGAAGATTTGTGAAGTATGAAGAGAAAAACCAGAAGACGACTAGATTAGCACAAAGTCTTAAAGCAGAGGAAACACACAAAGTATTTGTATATGAGCTATAACCACTTAGTTATGTTAAACTATTTCATTAAATCCACCTCATTCCTCCTCTGAAACATTTCTCCCACTTTCCTTTGCAGCTTTCTGAGAATGTCATCAACCGCATGAGGGAACCTGATGCGCCTCCTAAACTCCAACATGCTCCCTCTCCACCCACCCTCACTCCTTCTCCTCTCACCCTCACTCCTTCTCCTCTCACCCTCACTCCTTCTCCTCTCCTGCGGCCAGTTCCTCCCCTCTTTGATCCCATCACCTCCTTGCCTCCTCCCCCTCCCCCTCCTCTTGTCGAACCCGTTGCACCTCCAGCTCCTCCTCCACCAGTTCCGTCTGCCACAGAGACTGTGGCTGCACCTCCACCACCTCCTCCTAAGGAACAGGTAGCAGCACCCACCATCACTGACATGGTGCTTCCATCCTCATCACCCGCGGCTGCCGCTAATGCCGTCGCTGCTCCTGCTTATGAGCCTGTGGCGGCACCTCCTCCACCTGCTCCTGCTGCTGTTGAGCCAGTCATTTTGCCAACATCCGTCCCTCCTCCTGCTCCCATTGCTCCCCCGGTTCTTGCTCCCTGCCCTGCCCCAGCTGTGGTGGAAGCGATCGCTCCGCTTGCTCCTCCTCCCCTTGCGATCGAACCCTCTCCTCTTCCCATAAATCAATGTGTTGCTTCTTCTCCTCCAGTAATTGAACCCATTGCTCCTTCACATGTGATTGAACCCATACCACCTCCTCTTCCTGTCAAGATGGAATCCCTCATTGCTCTCCCTCTTCCCGAATCGGAACCCCTCTCTTCCCCTCCTGTTTTTGAGCCTGTCGCCATCCTGCTTCAGCCTTCAGGGGACGCTTTGTCCCCGCATCCTGCTGAGCCATTTGCTGCACCTCCCCTGCCCGAGTATACCGCACCTTGTGAACCAGTTGCACCTCCTCCTCAGCCCCCAGTGGACCCAGTATCCCTCGCTCCTGTCCCTGAGCCAATGGTAGCGCCTGAGTCAATTTCGGTCCCACCACCACCACCACCGCCACCACCTGCTGCAGCAGCCGCCGGTGAGTTTTATTCTGATACGCTGAAAATCAGTATCTGTGGTACATTTACAAGGTTATAAGGTAGTTTAATCAATGTTAAGGAACAGAAGATTACCTATTTATATATAGAATGGATAATTTAGTTGTGAGGATTTACTTAATGCTTTTTTAAATATTCCTTAGTTTTCTTCAATGTCAGAATCTCCTCTAGCTTCCATTGTTTTTTCCTGGATTCGTGCAGTTGTGATTTTAGACCCATGGAGGCTGCTGGACAAATGTGTGCCTTGTTTCTTCTGACAAGAGACAGGAGTTAATGCTCAAAAACTTTAGCAATTAATTGATCTTGGTGGCTCATTTTATCCTGGAATGTAATCGGCGCTCCTTCAGTAGAACGTTAATTAAAAGGCAAAGGTTATGAGGGAGGATTTGTTTGAAGTCCAGCTACATTGAATTCTAATGCTGTTTATTGCGTGGGTGTTTACTTTGAGCCACCCTAAGCTTTTTGTGTCCAACTTTTCTCGCAGGTTGTAATTACTCTTCATTTTCAAAATGGGCCTCACAGTAGCCGTGGTCATATTATGATTCATTGCCATCCCCTAACTGTTAATGAAATGATTAATTCTTTCTTTTATTAATGTTAATACCTTAATGCTGTAATTAGCGGCCCTCCGTTCTGCCTCGTCACAGTGAAGCTCGAGCTGTCACGGTGACCCTTCTCCTTCCTGCGGTCAACATAGTGTGGTTGAACTCTTCAGTAGTGTCTATGTGTTTGTCCTGTCTGGAGTTTAAAATGTCTTCGTAAAGACTCGGAACACACGGACACACTCACTCCACCTCTCGACGTCCCTCTGAAAGTAAAGTTTTTAGTCTCATCGTCTCCCGAGTGTGGGAGCACGTCCGTTATCTCTTGACACATCCGGCAGAGGACATGTGAATGTTACCCGCTCATTACACTGTACATGACGGGGCGTGGGCGCTGCTTCTTCAGAAGGTGGTGTCCGGGGTGTGGGCAGGCCTCCCCATCCTTGACTGGGCTCAATCAGCAAGGTAATTAAAAAAAAAAGGCCAACTTATGCCACGCCACACTGACTCCAGTGATTAAAACGACACCTCCGCAGTTTCCAACAACAAACCACCAGGCCTCATCAAGAGAAGGAGGTTGTGTGTGTGTGTGTGTGTGTGTGTCATAGGGCTTCTGTGATATGACTCTTTTTTTGGGGCCACTTTCACAGCTTCATTTCTCTCCGTGTTGAATAAAGTTATTGTTTGCGCCAATTAGTTTTCAGATAAATGCAACAATGTCTCACTTAAATTTGTGATCAGGTCGTTTCAGAGAAAGGACGTTCCTTACATACTTTCCATCTTGTGTGTGTGTATTTGTATTGGCTGTATTTTTATTGTTGCTCCATAGTCAGTCGCTACAGTTATCATTTTTATTCATGGCTGGCCCTCATCACACAACAGTAATGTCAGTTGACATTTACTCAGGTATTTAGTGTATAAACTCTCCTCCCAAGGTCACCTCTCGGCTTAATATGTACCAAGCTCCCCAAGTATAATGAAGGAGGTGGGAAAAAAAAAGTCAACTTGGACGATTCCTCAAGCACGCTCTTTTTAAAGAAAGAAAAAAAATGTGCAATGAACGTGAATCTCGTTAAAAAAAGTTGCAAAGTTCAGCCCAATTGTGAAAGGGTAGGACCGTAATGAGGCGCGCATTGATTATGAGCGTCCACCAGAGTTGGGTATCGAGTGAGACTCTCAGCAGGTCGGCTGTCTCTAAATCACAGGCCTGAGTCAGTGTGTGTGTGTGTGTGTGTGTGTGTGCGCTGATTACACCATAGTCAAGGTTGAACCTCCTACACCTTCTCCAATGCGTTATAAATATTCATAGGCCGGAGCCCACACACTGCGCTGGACTAATAGCCTGCTTAAAGATGTCTCCCAGGTGAAGCAGAGCGAATGGGACGGGGGGGGGGGGGGGACGACAGGCAAAGGAAAACGACGGGAGAAGTGTGCGTGACTTCGTGTGCATGCATAAATGCGAGTGTGTGTGTGAAACTTGTGAAATACATCACTCTGCTTTTGAAACGGACTTTTCCTTGTTATCTCGTGAAAACGTGAAATTATCAGTTTTGATCCTTTTTCATAACACGCGATTGAATTAACGGGACAGAGTGTGGAGAAAATAGAAAATCCAAAATGGCACCTGCCTGCCGGGGCTGGAAGCTTGCTCTCGCCACTTTTCTTTTTTCTTCTTCTTCTTCTTCTCTTTCCGATGTGAACGTAGTGAAAGGTGTGCGGTGAGCTAGAAACGTGAGGAAGTGGTAATGTTACAGATTATGCCCTCCACGCGGGTCCTGGGGTTAATGAAACTTCTGATGAGAAACGCAATTTGCCTTCGTCTATTATCTCCACTGCCAATAGCCTCTCCTCCTCTATGGGTTCTTCCACAGGGTTTAGTGATTGGTGGAAAAGGAAAGGAGGGGGTGGGGGGGGGGGGGGGACGACACACACACGCGTCTAAAAAGATGAGTTTTTAATCTTTTTAACATTTACATGTCCTACTCAGGATTGACACTGGCTCTGTCGATCTGGAATTGTCTCTGACCCGAACCAGCTTCCCTCAAGGACCCCAGACGGTGTTTATCATATCAGAACCTGTTCTCCGGCTGACCCTGCGGGCCTGCTCGCTATCTGAAGCCTCTCTCTGCGGGGCTGGAGAGGAGGATGCGGTGATAAATGAGTTGCTTGGTCGCGCCTGAACTTGGAGGACTTTTTAGAGTTTTACTTTTAACAGTGCACGGCTAAAGGCTTCCATATTTTCAATGGAAAGCGTGAGATAATTTAAAGGGCGGTTGAAATGCCAGTCGTACTTGATGGAAAAAGTTCATAATGGCAGGATTTGACCTAATGTTACGATACTTAGGGAATGACCATTGGTGCATTCAGACATTAATGTGAAACTATGATATTCATACAGCACATTGTTGAGTCTCTAGACGTCAGACAGTTCTCTCGCAGGTACCTAAATTACACATTTCTGGATGTCTCACCAACACAGCAATATTTCTGTAGACGGAAGACAGTCATAGCATATCATCTGATGTTTTCATATTTATTTTCCCTATATGGCGGAGTCAAGATGGTAGCCCAACAGGTTTGTCTCTCCGTCGTAGTGCTTAACAGAGTCGTAATTAGACTCTCCTCTGCAAGTGGGATCAATGGAGCTTCTGAGTGCTGTCAGACATGACGGATATTATTTTCCCACCCTCTGGACAGTTAGGTGACGGCAGTCTCTGTCTTTGAGGATGCACCGTGCAAAAAGTTGTCGACTGTCAATCACCGCCTCCGCTCGCACGAAGCCTCCTCTGAAGCCTCCGCCACGCTGAAACCTCCCCGCTACCGGCTGCCTGTTCGTTCTCCTTACTGTACCCAACAGTTGTCATGCTGTGAGCTCTTGTCTTGTTTTGTTTGCAGCAGAAGAGAAGAGGCTTTAGAGGTTGGATGTCGGAGACAAGAATAAGTTAACTGTAGTCTGAGAGCAAATTGGGTGTGATAAGAAGAAGAAATGCTTGCTAACTTGCTGAGATTTGATGTATCCATGACACTAGTGTCATGGACTTAAGCCACGTCAGTCAGATCACCAGTATCACTTATTTTTACAGCCAACCACGGAAGAAAATTACACTTTTAATATAGAAAGATGAGATAATTAACATTTAGACTAACGACTACCTAAGAGATTCCAACTTTTGTGTGTCCCTGAAATGTTTATCTCTTTGTATTTAATTAGTTACATTATAAGTGGACCATCATTTTAGCCTTAACAAAGATTAGAATACATCAAAGGCACTTTTTAGACAATCACAAGAAAATTATATTCCTTTTTAAACCAAACTCCTTTTTTTTTTTTTCTGCTACCGCCGCTGAGAAAATATCAATTTGAAGCCGAGAACTGTCGACCTAATTGTTTTTCTTCTTCTTTCCCGAGGAGAGGTTTGTCGAGTGTCATCCTGTCTTTCTGTCCACGAGGTATCTGAAGAGCCTTTTAAAAAGATTTCCAGGACAACTGGTGAACAGGCTTTGGGCCGTGTAATATTAAGGACATTTAATTAGATTATGATGTTGATCTGTATTTGGGGCTTGTAGATTATTACGCTTTTTTTTTTTTTTTTTTGTCTAAACGATGAAACTTAAGTAGATTTAGGCTTTACAAATCCTAATTATAACTAATGAAAAAATAATAACTTCACATTAACATATATAGCTGCAACACCAAGATGATGAGAAAGAAATGGCGTTATTATATTGGTCTTATTCAGCTGGAATTTGATTGTGTGTGTGTGTGTGTGTGTGTGTGTGTGGTGTCTCCACTGGCCTGCTGTTACCACATGTTACCAGGTAATAATAGACTCTGACAATAGGGATTATCCTATCTAACTAATGCAGAGGCAGAGTAATCTTGACACACTCAGACATCCCCCCCCCCCCCCCACCCCCCTCATCACTGCAGTGTCGCAGCACACCGCATGGCACTTCTGTCTTCAGAGCACGTTTTGGTCCGGCATCTTTACTTTCATGCTTAATTACCTGCCAAGATAGACCGGTGGAGACATGGGATCATGCATGTATGACGTCCCTGACATGAATATATGTAGATGGAGTGGTGCGGTGCTGGGATTTAAGTGTGTGTGTGTGTGTGTGTGTGTGTGTGTTTGGGCAATATAGGCAAGTTTCTGTATTTCACGCCTTAATATCTAAGGACCTTACTGTTTTTGGCACACACACCGTACATCATGGCAGCCTGAGGGCCAGGATTTCGGTCCCACCTCTCTTCATTCACAGCTAACGGAGAGAGAACACGCTCAACTAGGGCTGCAACTTACTATTCTTTTTGTAATCGATTAATCTGCTGATTACATTCTCGATTCATTTATTATTTGGTGTGTTGAAACATCAGAAATCAGTGCCAAATGTCGCTAGTTTCTCAACATTACCAACCCTAGCTTTATCAAAGTAGTCTTAGGTAATTATTCTAATGGTTGCAGCTCTCGCAACATCCCAGACCGATCTGCTCCAGCAAAACATACACTTCTCAATCCTAATCATAGATACATTCTTCATTTTGAGCAACAGATTTTCTGATTTAATGCAGATTTTCCAACACCTGTTGGAAAAATCCCCAATTTCTCTTTTGTTTTTTTTAGAAAGTATGACAATGTTTATTGTCCCGACGAACCCAATATGCCTGTTAGCAAACAACAGCTGTTTACTTTTCTCTTTTTCACTAACACTGTCTCTCTCTCTCGTCTTTTTGTCCCCAGTTGATGAAGAGGCCCTGAGGAAGAAGATCACTGACGAGCTGTTTCAAAGCTTGGAGCAGGATAGGGCAAAGGCAGAGCAAGAGCTGCAGGCCTGGTGAGACGCATGCACACACACACTCACACACACACTCACACACACACACACACACACACACACACACACACACACACACACACTCTCATACTCTTCGCTCCTCTTCCTTACCTTCCATCTTCGGATCATGACCGATTGAATCAGGGTACCGCACCTTGTGTCAATCCCTGGTCCACGATTTCATTAGAAAGCGACGACATTTTCCGATGTGACCGTTTCCCCCCCCATTTCATTAATATGCAGAAAGGTCAGCACCAGCCTTTTTCCGATCCCCACTGTGTTTCCAATCTGCCTCTCTTCCGAAGCACATCAGCACTTTTTTTTTTTTTTTCCTCTGCTTCTCCGGATCAATTAATCATGCCTGAGAAAGGAGGGCGCTATCCTGAGGTAATTTCCTGGGTGTTGAGTGGGTGATCCATTAGCCCTGCCTGATAGAGAAACACACTGTTCATGTCAGGAGCACCTTTCTCCTCTTGTCCTCTCTCCCCTTCTTCTCTCTGACCCTAAAGAAGCAGGTGCACGTGCCATAATGTCCGATAATGGTGTTGTGCCCCCACTTTAATAGTCTTGGATGATCTCCAGCAGACCCTGGTGAATGAACAACTGTGATTAGCCACTAAACACTCTTGTACTGTATGGGGGGGACACACACACAACCGTTCTATATCCAGGAGGTAGTGTTAGCCTAGCGATTAGCCTCTATTTTGAGGCTCATTCAAGAAGAGAGAAATTAACAAGTGGTTTTGAGAAATCATTTGTCAATTGATTTTTATTTTTTGTATGTAGCTGCTTCCTGCAGCTCACTTATTTATGTCGTTTCAGAGCAATAAGTGCCGCAAAATTACACCCTTAACCGAATTCACGGTGGCTCAAGCCCTCAATTTCTGTTTGGCACGGGCTGCGTTTCCTCTGAAGAAGACTTGACTGAATATGAAAATGGTAAATAAACAATAATTTGTTCGCCAGCACTTTTGTGTATGTAGTAATACATGGGGCAGCCATCAAGATGCATTCTGGGATTTAAGGAGAGCTTTAAAAGTGCCGATCAGTGGTAGGTTTGTCTAGAATCAACAAGTATTAGAAAATACATGAAAGCATGACAGAGACTGAACATAAAACTTTTTTCATGCTAGCACAGCACGCAAAAGGTCTTTCACTCCTTTTTCTTTTTTTGCCTCAGCAATTGAACTTTTCTATTCATTTGTAGTCATTTCAGTTAAAGGTGACCGGTGCTCTCTTTTAATTGAAATAGATGAGAGGAACACAGAGTCGAACAATGATTAAAGTGCGATGGTATTTCACCTTCCCACAGTGCAGGCAGTAATTACAGAGTTTCTGGGTTGTTGAAGGCAAACAAGGCGAAAGTGATTGTGGCCTTCGCTGTGTTGGAAGACTCGGCAAGGAAACTGAATGGCTGTAAAATTGAAATAAGCGGTAAAGAAATAGCTGTGTGTGTGTGTGTGTGTGAGCATATCAAAGCTCAGCTAACAAGACTGCACAGTGCCACACTAGTTGTAGAACCCTGCAGTGTAACTGCTGCACAGCTTGAACACAAGGAAATGGAGGAATGTGTGAACCACCAGGTCATCGGGGAAAAACACACACACACACACACACACACACACACACACACACACACACACACACACACACACACACAAGAAACACGAGGCCAACGTCTCACGGTCATGTTCAACCCCAAAAAACATTAATAATTCATGCATGTTATTTCACAATAGAATAAGAGTTTTCAATTAAAAAGCAGTGAAAAAATCAAATCAAAATTTGTCTTTTTTAATAATATTAGTGCTGAAAAGCTCCCGAACACATTCAATCTGCTTGTGTGTTCAATGTTATTTCCACACTAAAACTTTATAAATCCTCCATTCTAACAAGGGCATTTTGAGCAACAGTGGTGTTGAGAGTATGGCAGTATTTCTCCTGTTTTGGCTTCAGGGCCACAAATGAACTCCAGAGATCTGGCTTTGCATGTTTCGCTCTGGTCGGAGTGAAGGAAGAGCTCTGCGAGGAGTTCATTTGGGTGCAGCCTAAACTCATTTGTATCAAGGAGCGGCTGCAGGGAGCAGATTTGCCTCTGCCACTTCTCTGTGAGGCATCAGAGCAGAACGACTCAGAGGAGGAAAAAAAAAAAAGGATGCGAGAGAAGGAAGGGATGAGGGGGGAGATAACTCTTGGACCATCCCTGTCCCTCCTCCCTCAACCCAACTCATCCCGTGTCACCACTCGAGTCTTCCTCTCTGGGCGATTCTCTCCAGAGTTCCTCTACCTCTCCCTCCCTATCTCGTCTTCTTATTCCTCGCTCGGCACCTTCCTTTCTATCTTCTGTGTTTCTCCAGCCGATCTCCATCTTTGGTCTGTTTCTCAATCACCCTTCTCTATTGCTCGTTCTACCTCCTCTCTCTTTTTCATGTCTTCTTCCTCCCTCCCCTCTCCATCGGTCTCTTCCCCCACCGTGCATAAAATGCATTTGTTTGAGTGTCCAACTTTAACACTTAAAGGTTAGTTGTTGTGAAACTTCTGCCCATTATTTCAACATGTTGTCAAGCAGCTTGTGTTGGCAATATAATTGTGTGTCAGACTTTAAAGTGGGAACACTGACCTTCTCCCAGAGCGTCTGTCTTCCCGTTACCCAGCCGGCCTGTTAAATTCCTTATTGCCCCCAGGTCAGACGCAGACAGATAGTCCAGTTTACATGTAGTTTGTTTATTTCTTTTATTTTACCTTTTGTTCACACAGAAATACAAGCACTGTCACACACAAACCTCCAACTCATTTATACAGTTTGTTATTAAAAAGCACATAATCTATTTCTATGTCAAGAACCGTTCATCCCATTCACTTCATGCAATGCATATTGATGGGGACCCAAAAGAGAGACAGAGAGCAGTGGTACATCTGGTGCAATTTAGACACACGACACATTTAATATCAATAAAAAAAGCTAACAGGCTCTGTGCAGCCGCGGGGGCGGAGCTTCAGGGCTCTGCGGACTGACTTAAAGCATGCTACTGCCCATCTAGTACCACCTTAGCCACCCTGAGAATCACACGAGCAAACACCTGGAAACAACACAACCACAGTCTATTTTTACCCTGCAAACAAACTATTAACTTGCAATGCCTTAGTAACCATATAGAATACTATACGTGCACCGAGACACACATGCAACCCTCAAGGCTTCAGCAGTGAACATTTCACACCTTGTACATTTTCTTGTGCTGCGTTTTTCTACTTGTGATATCTATACTGTGTGCGATATGATCGTTTTAATGTTTCACTACCTGCATGAATAGATTTAATTCCCCGAAAAGCAATTTCTTCCAATTTCTGGTTCCTACCTCTCATAAGCCCGGTCATATACACGCGCGTAACAGAGCTGCCGTCCCCAGCGTATAAGGCCGTTTGAAGTGTCGGTGAACTGTACATTTAGAAAAATCCGCTGCTTTGAAAAAAATATATGATCAGCACGTTCAGTACTGTAGCCTGCTGCTGACCTGTTCAGTAGAACAGTAATGGTTATTGACTCAATCTCCGAGCAAATCTACCATCTGTGGCTCGTCTATTACTCGAGCTGGTCTTATGCAGAACAGATGGTATCAGTTGGAGGGAGTTCAATACAAACTTTGAGTCATTTCTCATATAATTCCAGTGTTTAAGCTCCGTAACGCACCCTGTTAGCTACACAGAATAATACCCACCAGGCCTCTGAACCTATTCCACACCAGTCTTTGTGTTCTGCCTCTTTAACTGAATGAAATAGTTGTAAACTGGTAGTTTGAGCTTTATGCACGAGGTATGATATTTGAAGAGACAACAACAGAGGTGAGAGTGACAACGATTTCCACTTTTTGACAGTGTGCTTGGTCGTAGCACTAAGAACATCGCGGTTGTGGGCAAATTAGAGGGCGGATTGCAAAATGTCTTTGTATGTTCCTTCTGCAGAGTGGGGGCTCCTCTAAATCCATCTTCTCCCTGTACTGTCCTTTGTTCCCCACACACTTAATTATAACACGGCCTCTGCATTTCATAGCAGTCCACAGTCAGATGTGGTGCATGCGTGTTTATGTGTGTGTGTGTGTGTGTGTGTGTGTGTCATGGAGAGTGCTTGGCTCCATAAAATATTCATGGGCAGCATTCAGCGACATTATTCCTAACATCAATATTGCATTGGGCCTTTAAATGCCTTTTGTTTCAAGGCGCTTGGGTCGAGTACGCAGAGGTCTGTCAGAATCCAGACACACCTGTAGATGACGGGTAGACGGTACGTTACCGAGACGCACCTGTAGATGACGGGTAGACGGTACGTTACCGAGACGCACCTGTAGATGACGGGTAGACGGTACGTTACCGAGACGCACCTGTAGATGACGGGTAGGCGGTACGTTACCGAGACGCACCTGTAGATGACGGGTAGACGGTACGTTACCGAGACGCACCTGTAGATGACGGGTAGACGGTACGTTACCGAGACGCACCTGTAGATGACGGGTAGACGGTACGTTACAGAGACGCACCTGTAGATGACGGGTAGACGGTACGTTACCGAGACGCACCTGTAGATGACGGGTAGACGGTACGTTACAGAGACGCACCTGTAGATGACGGGTAGACGGTACGTTACCGAGACGCACCTGTAGATGACGGGTAGACGGTACGTTACCGAGACGCACCTGTAGATGACGGGTAGACGGTACGTTACCGAGACGCACCTGTAGATGACGGGTAGACGGTACGTTACCGAGACGCACCTGTAGATGACGGGTAGACGGTACGTTACCGAGACGCACCTGTAGATGACGGGTAGACGGTACGTTACCGAGACGCACCTGTAGATGACGGGTAGGCGGTACGTTACCGAGACGCACCTGTAGATGACGGGTAGGCGGTACGTTACCGAGACGCACCTGTAGATGACGGGTCGACGGTACGTTACAGAGACGCACCTGTAGATGACGGGTAGACGGTACGTTACCGAGACGCACCTGTAGATGACGGGTAGACGGTACGTTACCGAGACGCACCTGTAGATGACGGGTAGACGGTACGTTACCGAGACACACCTGTAGATGACGGGTAGACAGTACGTTACCGAGACGCACCTGTAGATGACGGGTAGGCGGTACGTTACCGAGACGCACCTGTAGATGACGGGTCGACGGTACGTTACAGAGACGCACCTGTAGATGACGGGTAGACGGTACGTTACCGAGACGCACCTGTAGATGACGGGTAGACGGTACGTTACCGAGACGCACCTGTAGATGACGAGTAGACGGTACGTTACCGAGACGCACCTGTAGATGACGGGTAGACGGTACGTTACCGAGACGCACCTGTAGATGACGGGTAGGCGGTACGTTACCGAGACGCACCTGTAGATGACGGGTCGACGGTACGTTACAGAGACGCACCTGTAGATGACGGGTCGACGGTACGTTACCGAGACGCACCTGTAGATGACGGGTAGACGGTACGTTACCGAGACGCACCTGTAGATGACGGGTAGACGGTACGTTACCGAGACGCACCTGTAGATGACGGGTAGGCGGTACGTTACCGAGACGCACCTGTAGATGACGGGTCGACGGTACGTTACAGAGACGCACCTGTAGATGACGGGTAGACGGTACGTTACAGAGACGCACCTGTAGATGACGGGTAGACGGTACGTTACAGAGACGCACCTGTAGATGACGGGTAGACGGTACGTTACAGAGACGCACCTGTAGATGACGGGTAGACGACATTAACAGGGTGAAGAGCTGAGGAGAGAGACGGAAATGTAGAAGACATGTGTTTATTTGTGCGAGGGTAATGATATTTGAAATGATTCTCTGTGGAGTAACAGGTGATGATGGCTTAATGGATTTGAACCAGCTCTTGTAGTGTTGAGCTCTCATCATTTTTCACCACGCCTGCATTTTCCCTTTGTTGATGCCCTGACTATAGTCACTTAACTCAAAGTAGCAGTATCGCAGCTACTCAGCCTATGCATTTTTCATATAAACTGCCACAGATCTAATCTCTGTCGGCTTTAAAGAATGGTGTCCTAAAATAGCTTGGAGTATTTTCTGTTCAGGGTCATCTCCTGAAAATACCGAGTCTCTTTCAGGCACCCCACTCCTTTTTCCAATGAATATTACCTCAATGAGTCTGTTTCCAAGGCTCGACCCACTGAGCCGTCAAACACACAGGTTACTGGGCCACGATTATCCTCACTTTATATCCAGTACTGGGGCCAAACATCATCCACTCATCCTCTGAAAATGTTTTTAGGTGCTGTCGTTCCCCCCCCCTCTCTCTCTCTGTCTGACTCCATTCTCCATCCTCTACCTCAAAGCCCCCCCCCCCCCCCCTTTTCCGACCCAGTGCCAATCTTCTACAGTCGAATGAAAAATGCGTCCAATATCCCAGGGACAGGGCAATAATGAGTGGAAAGCAATAGAGGTGAAGCAGACAGATAGCATCCGGCTAGTGATAGCAGTCTTTGCTTGGGTTAGCACTTGTGAGGAAGTCAGTCGAGGGGACTTTTTTTTTTTTTTTTTGCAAGGCTGTCTATTTTCTCCCCCTTTCTTTCATTTGTCCAGGTTGTAGCTTTTGGTTGCCATAACATTGACATGTTTCAGTTTACTTTCAGGTGAGAAGTAAAAGTAATAAATTATTCTTTTTCAACCATTTCTTTGAATCCGCATCAAAATTGTGGCATCTTGGTATTTTTTCCCTCTTTCTTAATTAGAATGGTTCAGCTTTGCCTCCCTGTCTGTCATGTCTGTTGTTGCGACAACCAAACGGGTAAACAAAAGGAGCTTTTTGCAATCCTGAGTGTCAGTGTTGCTGACAGGTGCGTAGGAGAATGCCGGTTGTCCTGAAAACATCTGCACACATTCAGCACTTAAATAATTTAATGAGTGCAGACAAAGTTTTTGTGGCAAAGCCTCATCAGGTACGGTGTACGTGAATTTGCTTTGGCAGAATGCATTTGTTTCTCGTACTGTAGTAATAATTGTTACTATAAATCTACTCTACATCTGCCATAAAGGTCTAAATTCCGTGCTCCAAAAGGTCAACTGATTGCTAATGCTCATCCGCTTGAGTACCGACAAAGTCCATTTCTAAACAAAAACGCACCTACGCTGTCACTTCTCTGTTATAGTAGCAGCTGAAGCTTCTTGAGTAAAGGTAGCTTAGGTGCATTAGCAGGGCAGGCAGGCAGGCGTTGATTGTGGGGAAATGGTGAATGTAAAAGGCCATTAGGAGGCTCCCTGTGCGTGTGTGTGTGTGTGTGTGTGTGAGAGAGTGTGTGTGAGGACTCTGAGCCCGATGATGGATGGAGTGTGCTGACGTGTGCAGCCCACTGGACTGTGAGACTGGACATGGCTGGTCTCTCTCCATCTCCCTCCATCTCTCTCTCTCTCTCCCACTCTCAGCCTCACTCCCTCTTTGCTTCACTTCCTCAGGGCCAAACATGTCATGTCGCCACCGCTCACTCTCGCTCCGTCCTCGCTCCCTTTTTCCTGTCTTTTTTCCCCTCCGTCTCCCCATCTCGTCTCGCTCCCCCCCCCCCCCACCCCTTTGCTCCCTGACATTTAGTGGTGTTGCGGGGCAAACGGCAGCTTTAAGACATCAGACATATTTTTATTAGACCTACCTTTCATCTGCTCGAAGCCAAAGGCATCGGGATGGTGATCAGTGAGAGCGGTCTGTCCATCACAATTCCTCCCCGTATAAATATTGAGCGTATTCACAGGTGAGTGGAGGGATGAATGAGATTTAAAAAAAGAAAATAGAATAAAAGATGAAAACCTTTCACACTGACGGATCAGTGGGAGTAATAGTATAATATCAAGAAAAGGAGAAGAAGCCACATACCACACGCTTGACAAGCAGGATGAGCGATGCACAAACCTGATGAGTCATGCATTTAACTCGAGTGATCATGAATACAACAGTTTCCTACCTTTTTTAAAGCACTTAAAGCAACTTTGAAAATAAATAAAACAAATAAAATAAATGAAATGAAATAAATAAATGAATGAATAAATTAAATAAATAAAAAAATAAAATAATAGAAACAGAATAAACAAATGTAATTCAATAAATTCACCATAAAATAACAACTATTGTGGTTTCCACTGTATGCATCATACATAAACTGATGAATTAGACCTTTAACAACTGATGGATCACAGATGGTTCATTTGAATGTAAAGGAATTTAATATTGAAACGTTTTTGATATCTGGGGAATACATCACTAAACCAGTCACCATCACTGTCAGGCAGCTAACTTCTCATCAAGGCTGTCGTTCAACGCCGTCTCAGGGTTTTTTCTTCGGCAGAAGTTTATTAAAGATCCTCGCCATCTTTACTCAGTCTCTCATAATTCAGTCAGGCGCTCTCGCTCTGTCTGCTCGTGTGTTTATTCTACCTCATGCCACCGCTGTTTGATTCCTAGCAGAGGAAGACTTTCAGCGTTTCGGGGAGACGTTCCTTCTCTTCTCCAATCAAGCACGCTGTCGCCGAGTAGGGAGTGCGTTGCTAGGCAACTATGAGAGCCCAGTGACAGGGTTCAAATGGTGGTCCTGTATCTGCAGAGAGCGAGCTGCCTGCGTCTATAGCAGGGCTTCACTGGGTTGGGGAAAACGGTGCTTACGCTGTCTATTAATGATATTCAGATTATATCATAATGACAATTGATATGTCAATTAGTCCATTTTTTTTTTTTTTTTTTTACTTCTCAGTGTTTCCCCCTCTTTGCAAGCAGTGGAATACCACGGACATGTGTATGGATAACATTAGGGTTGAAAATCAATATACACTATGTGGCCTACATCTATGCTTCATTAGCACTGCACTTGCATTTGTGAGACACTGCGACATTGCAGCATGCAGGCACACCAAAGATACTTAGATAAAAGTTTTTAGTTTCAAAATTACACAACTTGCCAGAAAGACACGGGGCCCTCGGTCTGCAGTGCAGCAGACGATGCACAACATACTGTGGACAGCATAATACACTGTACACTAAAAATGTGAGTAGCAAGTCATGCATTATAGAGAGAGCTGTAGGAGAAAGAATAGTGAGTAGCACATATATATTGTAGTGTACAGTGAGGTGCATTCTTCTTATTATACCCTGAGTGCAGGTTACATGAGGTTGTGCAGTGTTTTTCATGAACGTATAACGTTTAGAAAATGGGTAAAAACGTGTTTTTAATCATGTGAAATGTTGATGCTCCACAGGGTTGAGGCGGAGAAGGCGCGGGCAGCAGCCCAGGCTCAGGACGATGCCCAGTCCATGGTGCAGGGTGAAGTGTCCAGGATCCTGTCTGTGGAGCGGGCCGCGGGCCAGGAGAGCATCCAGCAGGCTGTGATAAGAGAGCGGATCGCCACCGAGGACGAGAAGCTCCGCGCTCAACTCTATGTAAGTCTGTTTTTTTTTAAACGCATTGATGTACGGCACGCTATTGTGAACTTTGCCATCTTATTTCATCTTGTAAAGCAGTTTTATACGTTTTCGCGCGCCACACTATCAAACCGACATTGAGCATTTTAACTGCCCGACCTTGTAAACGCGGACTCGCCGACGCGAGCGATTTTTACATGAAGACGGGGGTCATTTCACGCTCGCACGTTGCTGCTCTATCACGCAGACACACGGGGGTGATCCTATTTGCTGTAATCGACAGGTCACGCCTGCTACAGTGACAAATGTCAGGGCTGTGAGTGTTTGAGCAGTAGTTCATAGAACTGTCTTGACTGTGTCGACACGCACGCTCTCCCTCCACACACGCGTTGTTATTTTCAAAGCTTAATCCACATAATGCAAACTCAGGGCGCAGTTTAAGTCGATTCTAAAAGAAACCCCTCTTTGCTGTATCCACATCTTGTGGTTTGATATGTTCTGTCGTCCTCCATATCTCTGCACGTTCATCCTGCAGTATTCTGAAAGCTACCTTCATTTTGGGGCGGCCCGTGTCTTTATTTCCTGTAAATTGCCCTCGTAAACATTGTCAGATGAGCGTTCCGTAACACACACACACACACACACACAGGCAGCAGCGTATTGTTTTCAAAAAGAAAACACATTCTCCCTCGAGTGCGGCTGCTGTTTACAAACCTATGCTATTGATTATATAGCTCATTTCACACGCTCATCGTCGTAATAGAAGAATGAATCATTTTGTAGAGAGAGAGAGAGAGAGAGAGAGAGAGAGAGAGAGAGGGATGGAGGGAGAAGGAGCGGAGCGTTGACGTGATTCCATGCCGCAGGACAAGTGTATGAGGGATCCCTCATTTGGAACGGCGATCAAAACGAAAGGGAGAAAAAAAAAAAGGTGGCGAGGGAGACGCATGATGTCAAGTGTTATTCTCTTCAGCATCTGAGAAGAAAGCCGTTGTAGGTTTTCTGTAATTTAATTTCTGTTGTTTTTCATCAGGAAAGAGACAGGACAAATGGTGGGAGGAGGGGGGAGCAAGGGCAAGCGTGTTGCATCTGCTTTGTATCTGTAATATGTGAGCAGCACCGTGGGAGGGGGGGGGTCCTACTGAACTGTCACAAGAGGAGAGTCCTTGTGCGTGTCATTGCCTGCACACTCCCGAAGTACCGACTCCTTGTACTTAAGAGAACGTTTCCTCCGGTGCGCCGCCAAGCTTTTGCTTGTGGGCCCAGGGCTAACCTTCGGGCCATTAGCCGCCTTCGAGACTACAGACCGCTGCACTGCAGTGGTGACGCATTCAGTATGTGACTGAGCACACCAACACAGTCATATACAGTCTTTGCTTCATTCTTTGTCTGTAACTTATATTTCAACACACGCATTTTTTTTTTTTTTTACTGTCGTCACAATTGTGCGAGCGTGCCCGTGTGATGATTTCCTGAGTTTGAGCCTTCTTTTGGAGTTGCTGCAGTTTTAATAGAAGCCGACAGGTTATCAGTGGAGGCACAGTGCCGTTCGCACCGCTCGTGTAATTGTCAAGGCAGACGCTTCCACACAGCCACCGTTCCTTTCAACTGGAAATGGACTTTTCCCTTTTTAAAAGGCAGCCTCTCGCCCAAGACGTCCTCACCACCCATTGTCATTTCAGTCCGTTTGTCCGCTACCCACGGTGAACTCATCTTTGATGAAACATAACACATGTTTTAAGATCTTTTGTGTGTGTGTGTGTGTGTGTGTGTGTGTGTGTGTGTGTCTGTCTCCTGTCTGTCTGTCTGTGTCTCAGTGTGAGACTTTTATTTCTTTTTTACTCCAAAAGGAGAAAAAAACAAGAGCCGAATGATGTCAAATTTTACTCAAAATATGCCCAACAAATCCCATTTATATTTACAAGCTCATCAGCATCGGTGATTGGAAGGTGAAAGTGGTTCCGATTGCTGGGCAAAGTCAATAAGTTGATCGAGAATAGAGCTGCAGGGGGAGTTTGTGGTTTGCTGTGCTAAGCACATAATCTGGTGGCTGATAGAGCTTTCAGAGGTGATTTGTTCAGTCCTTCTCCCAGTAAACCTGTTAACACCTCGTGTATTATCTTATAGGCTACACTGTTATGTCCTTGAGCAATAATCACTATATGAGATTAAGATTAACTCTTTTTTATTTTTTATTCTGACGGTCTCTTCATTCTTTTTTTTTTCTCCATGAAATATTAAGCTCGTTGGCTGAATCTCACTGCTTCACCCTTATGATGATATTGATAGATGTCATTTTGAGAAGTCGTTAGGAAACATTGCATCTTTTCCTCTGATTAACTAACTTAAGTGAAAAAATATACTTTCAATCAAATATTAAATCTCCTTGTGGCACATTAGAAGTGAAAAAGTTCAGAGGGCGTCGACTACATGAGTAAACATTGCATCTCTCATCCATCAATCAAATGTCCCCAACTGGACTTTGTCAAGGCCACGAGGAAATATGAGCAGCGACAACGGTGTGTTGAAGCAGGCTGCTGTCTTAAACTATAAGAGCATCTGTAGGAAATAAGGAAAAAAAACATTGCTTTCCTGTAAGAACGAAAAAGAAAAAAAAAACCCCCGGTACCTCAAAATCGAGCACTGTAGGAAGGTTAACTATGAAGTCAGGATTTAGTCTTGTTGTTGTTGTTGTCTGTGAATTGACCTGAACCTCTGCTCTCATGTTCATTGCCACAGAAAAAACATTTGTCTACGGCAGCTGCTGGTGTGTTCTTTGTCCAGCGTAGTATTGATTTGTCCTCCTCATTAAGATACAGGTCACGGTGAGCAGCAGAGGACCCCCCCCCCCCCCCCCCCCCCCTCTACTTTACTTCACACACAATGAGAGCGGCGCTGTGAGCGGTTATGCCTCCCCACGCTCGCCTATAATGACCATAACCTGCGCAACCATAGCTGCACCAATTACAGCGACACCCAATCGGAGAATTGCCCCGAGACGTGGGGTTAGACCGGGGTTAGGGTAGCGTTTAGATATCATTGATTTCTACATTCTGATTGTTATTGTGTAGCGCTTCTGACTCGTGCCTCTTTAAGTGGTAAAATATATCATAAACCTTTAATTTCAGCATATTTTAGGAAGCTGTAAAGAATAGTGTTTTAGATATAGCCATTATTGGACCACAGGAGAGGGGAGGGGGGGTACTTTACTGGAACAATATATAAAAACCGTTTAAGGCATCTAAAACTTGACATTTAATGCGATGTAGTGCTTTTTAATACCATACGCAGGGGTGTCTAGTCCATCATAGCCGGGGGCCCCTGATGGTTCACACCACCCTGGTGGGAGTGCTTGTCCTTCAGGCTTTTCCCCCCCACTAGTCACTCCTCTCCCTGTCAGGCTGACTGGCAGTAGCCAGCCACCAAGTCCACCAGTAATTGAAACTTCGCAGCGGTGTGGGCCGGGGCTGTGTGTTGTCACTGTTGTTGGGTTCCTGGGGTTCTGTTGTCTGAAGGGGGAACATGTTCAGTGTCAGCGCTCGCACAGGTTCTGCCACTCGGGGGGGGGGGGGGGGGGGGGGGCGCAGTAAAAGAAAGGGGAACTATAGGTTTCTGGTATTTAAGCACAGCGGTGTAGTTGCGTGTTGTTTTCGCCTCTTTGCGTTCTTTAATTGGCTGTCGGTAGGATACAAAGCAAGCGGACACAATTACTGTTTGAATGACATTTAAATGAGCCTCCATAGTTTTTGTGAAGTCGCATTTGTCATCTTTAATTTCAGTCTTTATTCTGATCATGCCTGCTGGTCCAGAGCAGGAGACGACGCTTCACTTCCGAGTTCACAGTGGCTGCAAATAGCAAAGAGTCAATCTCAAATCCACAGGAAGAGTCGCAACACCTAACACTGATTTGTTTTGTCACCAACACACTTGGGAACCCACTAAAGACGGACCGTATCTTCTCCTCATGTGGTCGTTGAGAATCATTTCTCCGTGATCGTGATATAATGAGCAGCTTGCTGTGGAAGAACTCTTGATTGTTGGCTTTATGTGGTCAAGATGGCCTCAGCGAGGAGTTACTTACCAGACTCATTACACAGAAATAAACCCTTAATTAGAGATCAGGTCAATTAGTGCTTAATTTACCAGCAACTTCAATTAGGCATCTGTGATTCTTTTGCAGTGGATACTGGCTGGAGTCAAAGCGGAAAAGAGCAGGGAATGAATGAGCTCAATATAAAGATAATGGTCTTCATGCGCTGACAAATGATGCGTTTTGACAGTGAGATATACTAGCGCGCGAGTCATGCACTCATTCACAGTCCACAGCCATCTGTCAGTCCACACATCTGCCTTTTAATGAAATCACAGACTTCTGCCGTCCCCTCTTTTGATTTTCAACGACTCTGTGCTCTGCGGAGCCAAACTCGCCCAGTGGCCAATCAATCACCGGCCACAGCGTTTCACCGAGACAACCGGCTCTCACCCGAGGCAGACTTTTCAATCAAACCCAGAGTCATCAATCTTTCCCGAGCTCCAAAACAGTGGCCTAGGTGGGGGGGGGGGGTCTACCTGGCGGCAGTGGCTCCGTCTACTGTTGGCAACTGGTCGAAAAACACTCAGATCTTACATTTACTTTTTTCTTTTGTTGAGACCTCAAGCTCACACAGCATAAGGTACAGAAATATGCAACAGAAGAGGATGATCAGATTTGTCCAAGTTCCTGGATAACCGAGAAATACAACCAACCAAAAGCGAAGTGTTTAATTTCCTGATAGAAACGTTAACTTTTCTATCAGGAAATGTAAAAGCCATAATTCATAAATCACACATAGTTGACACCAGCACAGCAGTACAGGGTTTGAGAAAAAGCCTGTTGCCACCATTACTTAGCAGTACGAGCATGATTATAGGCCTGTGTACAGCTGCTCTTGAAAAGGTTCTGATTGGATCAATCAGTAAAATCAAAGCCTTGCTTTTGATTTTCTGGTCCACTTCCTGTAGAAGCAACAGGTGGACCTGGCATTGTTGAAGAGTCTGACTTGATGCGGGGGGGGTCCCTCAGCAGATCATTATTGACGGTACAGCCTGTTGGTAGTTGAATGGACCTTTTTTATACAAAAAATAAATATAGTTCAATGTGAAAGAAATGGTTGCTGATACGGAGACGAGGCCTAATAAACATAGTGCTGATGTCTAGACTAGCAGTGTTCTACCCATCAATCTTGTAGTTTATCATGCTTTTGTTGCTCCCTCTGTTGCTATCTTTATCTCTCACACACACACACACACACACACACACACACACACACACACACACACACACACACACGCTTACCACACTATACCAGTAGCTAATGCGATGTTCCACCATCTTCGCTTTCACAGCAAGGGATGATGCAGCATACCAAGAATGTCTGTTTGCTCCCTCACTGCACACACACACACACACACACACACACACACACACACTATGTCCATCCTGGAGAAAATCAGTACCTACTCTTTCCTTAAACTGTGTTGCATTTGATGCTTGGCTGGCTTGAAAATGACTTTGGGAGAAGCTTAACATTTTTAATGCGGCGAGTCCCCCTCTGTTCACCCCAGCACTCCTCTCCCCTCCACCGCTCTGAAAACTGCCGCCACCAGCAAAAGTCCTGTTATTTTTTTTTTTTTTTTGAAATTTGTGGAACATCTTTTGTACTCCCTTGTGTATTACATGTTAGATACAGGAGACTGGACCCGGCTGATAATGGGCAGACAATTTAATTTCCCAGGTATTAAAGGAGACTTGCTGGGTTTTGAATTAGTGCCTGTTGGTGGTATTTAAAAATTCTAAACTTATTTTTTTTTTTTTCCACATCACAGAGTATAAAGAAGATTGGGGGGGGGGGGGGGGGAATAGGTCCTCCTGTCTTTTACTTTTGAATGAGATAAAGAGAGGTCGTGGTACACTGTGATTTACGTATACTGTGGACAAATTGCATCCTATCTTTGACTCCAGGCTCAATGCAACTGAATTCAAGAGATCTAAACATGTTCTCATGTTTTTGCTCTGTATATGTATTACGGAAGACGTTAGGGGGGATGTGGCATAAATCACAGATTGAACTAAAGAACTAAAGTCATCTTAAACAAGTAGGACCACCAGAATGTTCCTCCAGTTTGTGGAAATCTATATTTTCCCAGGACCTGATTTATTTATCGGCCACACACTTTTCTCAACTATTAACGTATTTAGCTGTAAAAATAAAACAAAAAAATGCAAACCTTTAATCAAGAATGGAATATTATGTCTGCTTATTTCTGAATATATATCAAAACATCTACGGGAATATATCCTTATCCCTAATATCCTGTAGGCATGTTTTTATCTGATATTAGCAGGATATTCTCTCGCACTGAACTGCTCTGTACTGAAGTTCAATGCTACAATATTTCAGACATCATGGACTGGATTTTGACTTTGACTTGGTTGAAAAAGGAAAGAAAACGCTGCCCTCCAGCTTCATCAGAGTTTCATTGACTGGCCCAGAGGGGGAGCTACAATTACAGATCTCACAAGCAGTCACTAAAGGGTCTGGAGGGGAAACGTATCAGTCACTATGGATGGATTATTACGTTTACACGAGACCGTACAAATATACACTCCGCTATGATGAATTATTGAAGCCACAGGAAAAAGTGCAAACTGACAACATGACAAACGGCTGTTTGCAGTTCAGTTCCTCAATAAGTGAAAGTTGCACAAAGCTTTCATCCCTCAGTTCTGTAAAAGTTAAGTGCGTCTTTGTGTATGTTCTTGTGTACTGTAAGAGTTCAACTTCAATCAGCATCTGCACCGCTGCACTTTTGATTGTGTACTGTACATGCATGTCCTCTCTTTGTCCTGCCTTTGTGACGCTCTCTCTCTCTCTCGTCGGGGAGGGTGTCCACTCAGCCGTCCTTCACATGTTGTGCGGCCGTGCCTCTCACCCCTGCCCAGGGTGCGGTGCCCACACACCGTGCCAGTATCGGGGTTAGGCGGGAGGTCGGGCTCTAATTGGCAGAGCCGGTGGCCGGCACTCTGCGCCAGGCCCTCACCCTGTCAGCTAATTGGCACCGCGAGCGGGCAGCGGGGGGGGGGGCCGGGACGGGGCAGCGCTCCGATTGATGGACGGATACTGGTGTCAGGAAAAGCCTCTTTTTCGTACAGTCAGTTTATTCCCTCGGCCTCAATGGGCGGTGTATGTATTTATGTATTCATCCTCATTCGGTCTAAACATTTAAAAGAAGCTGACTAGAATAGTCTCATTGTGCTGTGTGCTCTTCCTCACCTTTGTCTGAGCATTACTTGACTTCTGTAAACGGAAACTAATTACACTTGCTGGCCAAGCAATAATTGTTTTTTAATCAAAAAAGTGTTTTAAGTTGAACTTTTCTTTCTCCGCTGTATGTTCCACGTCCCCGTTAGTGAACGCAGCAAGAGGTTGTTACTCGTGAATGTTAATTGCAGCCATTCATTACAGCTGCAGACACTACAACCGAGATTTAGTGAACAATCTATTTCTTTTTCTGGTCAAAGTGATTGCAACAAAAGCAATTATAATTTTATTTCATTTAAGAGTGAGCTGTCGCAGGTTTGAACTTCTTTTAACAGGATTTGAGGGTGTTCAGGGTTCAGCGTGAGAGGAAGTAGATGAGCAGTGAAAGTATTTGTCGGTGCTGTAGGTTTATGATGGTGCCGCCTGTTGTTCGCCGTGGTGTTAACTTATATGATTGCTCCAAGTTGACTACTTTATTGGGCCTTTTCTTGAGTACTTGGTTAAATTTTGTGTGTTGGTTCGCCTCATTTCTATCATGATGGAAAAACAAGATTACTGCACATCGTTTCAAGTGATAATGGAACTTCACCAAATAATTCACTTATTGCGTGTTCTTTGTCACCATCCTACATCGTCCCATCCCTCGTGGAACAGTAGCTGGGAATGTAATACTCACGACCTGTATGTAGCCTGTAGTTTCATTGAGAATAGTTTTCTTTCTGTTTCTTATCCTCTCTTTCACACGTTCTATAAGACTTAATTGGCCGGATATTCAAGTGCAAAGGTTGGAAAAGTAGGCGTCCTGAGTTCACTTGGCCGTATGAGTGTGTGTGTGTGTGTGTGTGTGTGTGTGTGTGTGTGTGTGTGTGTGGCTCAGTACAGTAGATATGTTGGATGTGTAACATGACAGGCTTTTTCTTTTTGAGCTCGTCCCTTTCCCTTTTCTCTGTGTTTTCCCCTCTTGGCTCTTGACAGGAGAGCGCCCATTAATGAGGTTCTATAGCGGTGAACCGTCGGCTCAGCTAATGGTGCTCGAGGTAGACATTTTTTTTTTGATTGAACGACGGAAAGAACTTCAACATATGGAGGGAGCGAAGACGAGAGGGGAAGTCGAGAGGCAGAAAATCTGGGTGAGATATAGAAGCAGTTAAAAGACAGAGGAATAAATAGAGAGCAGACAAGAGGTATTGATTCACAGAGTGTACAAACTCCAATTAGGAAACAAACTAATCCCAAAACAGCACTTTAAAGTGTCAACTTTAAACCAATGTCAAATAGATATGTCATGTCGGTGGAAGGGATAATACCTACAATTATGAATAAAAAGGCTAACCTGTGATTTAAGAGAAGAAATGTGTCTTTCCCTTTTAAATGTAGCCGTCAGTGACGGCTAACGGTAGGTAAGTGCGGCAGCCGGGAGCGGAGGAAAAGGCATAAATTCAGCTAAAGAGGTTCGTGGATTAGAGGTGACCCTGAATCTGCTGACATGGGCTTGATAGACAGCAGTTGAAGGCGGACTGTGGCCCCCTTCTGGCTTCATCGGGCCTGAGAAGACCACCTGCTGCTGGGTGGAATGAATATGCATTGATGCGCAGCATGAGCACTGAGAAATGTACAGTATGCCCACAGCCATAATCACACAAGGAGTCAGTCACTTACTCATACGCTAGCATGTTCTTCTTTACCATGCAGACGGATCCGGGTATGGATCCACTTTCTGCACATGCGGCTCGAGTTGTCCACGAGGTCCGGTGTCAGGAACACATCCTCGGGCTGTTTTTCTCCCTGCGTGTCACCCCCTAATGTCTTTTCTTCCTACATTCCTCTCACCTTCTCTCTGCTCTCGGTTGTTCCATCTCTCTTGAAACAACTCTCCCTCTCGCTCATTCACTTGGCTCCCTCGGGACGTCTGTTGTCCAAAGACAATATGCCGCTCTCAGGCCGTTCACTGTGTCCTCTGCTGTCAAGCGAAGGAATTTTCCTGCCATCAGTTTTTTCGTGTGTCTGAATGACTGCGTGCTTGCGTTTTCATCTGCTTCTAATCCTTGTACTCCCACTGCTCGGCATGCGGTGAGTTGAGGTTGTATGTCAAAGCAAATTACCACAACTAGTGCAAATACCTTCCAACTAAATGAGACAATTAATCCTAATTGTTTTCTTTCCCGCCCGTATATGGAAAAGATTGTCCCGGTGATGATGTTGTGCTTTGCTTGAGGCCGCACTCGTTTCTCTCTCTGCCTTCATGTAGGTCTGGATCTCTCTCTCCGAGCACCAGAGTATCTTCTCCCTTCCTTTCATCCTCGGCCGCTTTGTCCCCATGTCCCCATTGTTCTCTCGGCATGCCCCCCCCCCCTGTTCCCGCCTTGGCTGAGACTTCCTTCATGCGTGCTCCCCCCCCCCCCCCCCCCATGTCTCGGTAATGAACCCACAGCTCTTCATCTCTCCTTCGTCTACCCCCCCTGTGTGTTGGACATGACAGATGACTGGGGACCTCCAGAGGTTCGCTCCCCAGGGCTCTTGATAAAGGCAGCTCCAACCCCAAGATGATCAATCAATCAGTTTACACCGCGGGCGCCCGATCAGCCAATTAATCAATCGGCGAGCCAGCAGATGTTGTTGCCGTCCCTCAGCGAAAGGAGCTGGCAGTGGAGTGGTGGAGGTGGTGTCTCCAGCGAGGCCGAGGGGCTCGAAGTGTCTGGGAGAAGAAAGGAGAGTGATTTTTCATGTTTCTACCAGGACTTCAACCTTTTGTGGGCTCACTCGTACCATTTCTTTTCACCGGACGATCTTCTGTCTTCCAGCTTTTCCAATGATAGTCCCTACTTTTTCGATCTCGAGAACTTCTTACCATGGTCCTTCTCATCTTCTACAAGCTTATGATTAGCCAACCATTACTATAAACTTTACTGTTTGTATACTTCTCTAAAATAAATGAGTATCTTCTTTTAACACGTGCATGTTTGGCAGAAGTGCAGTAGAGATGTAAATGTCTGTGTGGGCGGACTCTCCCTGTCTGGGCATCATTAAGGCCAGCTGGTTCGGATCAAGCCCTCTGTTGACCTCTGTTCACAGTCAATGAGCTACAGGCTCCACAAGGACACTTCATTCTAATGCGCCCTTAAACAGCCAGTAGTTAGGATACAGGCTCCAGACACCCACACTCGCCACCTACACCTCTTGGCCTATGGTCCCTGTCCTGGCCCCTCGGTCCCTGTCCTGGTCAGGTCAGCCCTTTGACCCACCAGGTCGTTGCGTCATTACTCACTGTGCTAAGAGACCCGCCCCCCCCTCCCTCCCCGGGAGAGTAATTCTGTCTGCAGCCTGTGGCTTCAATGTCTTTTTCCGCAAGGATGCTAACCCAAACCCATATCCACTGGAGTCCTTTCAGCATTTCCACAGAATAAGCAAGTGTCACTGGCCGTGCCACATGCCCAGTAGGGAAGAGGAGAACACAGTGTATGCTTAATATAGACTAATTCTTACAGCGTAGTGGTCAGAAGGTAATTGCTTCAGTCGGAGCTTCTTAGCCACAGCCTGCTTGTTCTCAATGATTAATGACGCCACTGCTTCTTTTGACTATAGTGTGACCATTCGCGGCTCCGCTGGCATCAATCCCCGTGAAGAGGTGCCCAGGATGCTGCATTATTATGTTGTGACAAGGCGGCCATGCTGTCGAGTTTATTTCGGGGCATTCTTGTGGCCCGGCGGTGTAAGACGCCTGTAACTGATTCAGCACCCTTTGTTGCTTTAGTCAAATTCCTGCTTTTTCTCCCCGTGTTCCCTGTCGCTCTCTACAGGGTCTTGCAAGTTGGTCTGCGTTGCTTTCTTCACTGCAAGACAACTTCCCCCGTAAGAGTTCAGTGTGCTTCAAACAAAGTGCGTGTTGGAGCAAAGCCTGAACCTGCCAAACGCACCTTTCCGACTTGGGAATTGGCGCGGACTGTTTCCGTAAGCATCCAAAAACCAACAATCTGACATCATGCCGCCTACTACTTCGGTCAGCTTTTGCATATACAAACGACTTTAACACCAAGAATGCCTTCAAGGAGAGACTCTCCAAGTTGTACTCGAGCCTAGTTTGTCTCGAGCACATTCAGCTCTCACAAAACACGACCGAGGCGAATGTCTTCGTGCAGTCTCGGATCTTAGATATATTTGCGAATACAGCTTTTTTTGATTACATTCACTGGATACTAGAACTCGGGGCTCAGCGGCCAACTGAGAAAACTTTTTAACATTAAAAAAGTTGAATGTGTTTTCGCCATTACTATGCGCGTAAATACATGTTGACAGAGTGCTCGTCCTGTGTTATCATTCAAGGTTAAGCCCATTAACTGACCACACTATATGTGACAGGATTACATCGCCCGTGACCCTAACCACCTCCCGTGGAGACTAATCGCCCGCCTTGAACCCAAAGTGTTATTGCAGCTCAGTAAAAACCCCATGATGCTAATTAACCAGCCAAAGTGAACGCTCTCTAATGGAGTTTTACTGCTCCTGCTAGCAGAACTTGTGTTTTATTAGTGACTCTTAAGGGTAATGCGTAGCACTGCCAGTAAGGTCTGTGTTAGGTGATATCATTTTACACTCCATCACTTAGATTTGATCTGCCCGTGATAGCTTTTAAAGATCGAGCTGCAGCGGTTTTAGAGGCAGTTACAGGATTTGTGGAAGGGATGTGTGTCCGCAACAGTTTTGAGTGTGCGTGTAAGTATTCGTATATGGCTGCAAACTGTGTGTTTTTCGTCAAACCCCTCTTTTAAAAATATTCTCCCTTCTCCTCGATGTGACAGTTCTCCGAGCATCTGTCAAAAAAAACAATTCTCCTTCCAACTATCTTGTCATCCATATTCCATCCACACATTGGCCCACCTCTCTCCCACCCTTTCATCTTCTCCACCCCATGGACTTCCCCTCCCTTCCCTCCATCCATCTCTGACCTCCCACACGCCACCTACACCTCCGCCGTACCAATTAACACCAGAGCGTGGTCACATCGTACTGCCCTTTGACCCCACCCTGCCCGTCGGAGCACACATGATCCGCGGCTTCAGTATTAGTTTGTCACCAGGGCTCCTGTCTCGCAGGCCTGTGATAGATGGGCCCCGGTGAGCGGCTCTGACCCACCGTGCTGCAGCGTTCGCTCGGATGGTGTGAGGGAGCATTGATTATGAGGCTACTCGTGACAGGGGCGAATCAGGGCCGAGCTGACGGTGGCAGGGGGGGTGGGGGGAAGACAAAAGAGACCGAAGGTTATGGATGAGGTGCCGTTAGTTAATGCGACGGTATCGGATTTGTGCTCTATCGATCACGGCCTCTTGCGAGATGATTTTCATGGTTTATAAGCATTTAGTTGGCTTACATTGTTACCGCGAATCACGTCATTGTTACAATACAGAGATCTCCATCATTGAGGTGTGAAATGAAAAATTTAATATGTACAGAATTGCTAAAAGCCATAATCTGATTTTTTTTTTTCTTGTGAGGAGAAATTGCGTGATTGTCAATTAGTTTGGTAAACTTGTCAAAAATTTTATTTTATTATAAGAGGATCCACTTCTCAACGTGGGGGCCGGGACTCTCCAAAGGGGTCGTAATGTATGTGTAACAACATGATGGATGGGATGGGAGACAATCAAAAACGTATTTCTCCTACACAAAATGATTTATTTCAGATGTGTCTCTTATACAGTAATATACTTTGTCTTGTAAAATACTGGATACTTTTACCCTTTAGGGCCTCTAAAAGTTATTTAGATGGAACAAAATTGGAAAATAATGTTGGTTCTATGCTCACAACTTATAGATTGTACAGTACAGTACCGTTTTATTCAATGTACTGTGGTGTTTATTTCATTGTGTTTCGCTTCTCGAAAGTGCCTCGAAAGTATACAGTGTCTCCTCAAAAGGGAGAGCAGGAAAGGATGCAAATATGACATAATTGTATTATTCCCTATAAGGTCTTTTTAAACCAGGGAGTCCCATATGGAGGCACACACGGTATAAGTACATACTCGCACATGCAGTTGCCCCTAAGCCTGCTGAACGCTGCAGGCAGGAGTTATTTATATTTCAGAGGAATGCTTTTGAAAGAAAAAGAGCGAACAGAGAGAACACTTAAAACAAAAAGAAAGATGGTGTGAAAGAAAATGGAGTGTACGCGAGCAAATCAGTGGGAGAACAGGAGGTGGGGGGGGGGTGGGGCTGACGCAGCAAAATCCACCTGTTTTCATCCTTCCTTTTCTCCTCCTCCTCCTCCTCCTCCCCGGCACCCTCGCTCCCAGCTCAAACTGCGGCAGTCGGCTCATTAAAAAACACGGCTGTCCTTAATTATTCAGCGGCTTGCTAATTGATATTCACAGAGGCGTTCACCTCGCCTAAACGATCCGTTTAATCTGACCACCGCGGCCTCACTCTCAGCTGCCTGTCACCCTCAGCCGTTGTGCTACTGTACTTAATAAGAGGCCGGGGGGAGATGGGTGGGGGGGGGGCGTAGAAGTTTGCCGATGATGTAGTTTTCTGGGCTACAAACCGCAGTGTGTGTGGACTAGATGGATTACTGTCAGGTATTGTTTTTGAGTGTTTGTATTTTCACCGGCCTGCTTTTTCTTCCACATGTCACGGGTTGCTGCACAAGAAAATTAGACCGAGTAAGGTCGAATTAGAATTTGTAAATTAGCCAAAATGAA
This sequence comes from Leptoclinus maculatus, assembly GCA_032191485.1. Lineage (NCBI taxonomy): Eukaryota > Metazoa > Chordata > Actinopteri > Perciformes > Stichaeidae > Leptoclinus > Leptoclinus maculatus. Next base: position 8,805,696 of record JAVDOI010000019.1, on the reverse strand, counting down.
TTACATCGTCCTCTGGACTTGCAAAGTTTTGATAAAAGTGCTCATAAAACTCTCTTTCATCATGAGGGGGGGGGGGGTTGACAGTCATTTCTGGCTTCCACTAAGAAAAAAAGTCTAGATTTCAAAGCTGGAAAGTTTTGCTCTCTGTACTTTGTGATCGTTTTCTCTCTTTAACTTCTTTCTAAAGTTAAGGAGATGCACTTGGCCCAGTCTCCATGTCCCCATCTATCAGCCAGTTCTCCATTCTTGACACTTCCAATGATAAATCACCTTTTTTTTTGTCCTCTTCCTCTCTTTGTCTCTTATCTCTCTGTTCTTTCCTCTCTCCATTTTTTTTCTTCTTTTTTTTTTCCATTTCATGTCCAGTTCTGCCCTTCTCTTCCTCTACCACCCCCCACACTTACCCCAGCTCTCCTCCTCTTCCACCCGTGACCGCCTCTTCATTAGGTGAACAAAGGGTGCATGGGCAGTGTTGAAGTCTGTCCCATTGTTTGGCCTTTGGTATGATTAGATTATCTTTAAAGTCTGCAGAATGGGGTTAATCAGTCGGAAGTAATCCTGACATAGTGTGTGTGTGTGTGGGTGTCGTCAAAGAGGAGGGACAACCTGCTCGCATGGAAATTGCACACATGCACGGCTGCATGTGTGCACAGACTTACGCGTAGACGCACACAAAAGTGAGCAAAAAAAAAAAAAAAAAAAGACAATCCCTGGGCACATATCTCTGTCACCACCTCTCCTCTTTTAACGACCCCTTTAGTCTCGCCTTCAGCACACATTTATCTCTCCACCCGCTCTCTGTGGGTACAGCTGCTCCGGCTGGTGCGTGTGTGTGTGTGTGTGTGTGTGCGTTTCAGATCAGTGTCTGAGCCGTTTGTTTGTGTCCCGGCGTCTGCGTGCATCTTTTGTCTTTCAATCTGCAAAGTCTTTAGTCGCCACCTATCAGCGTAACATTGAGTTTGGACACACTTCCACACTACCAATCCTCTCCTCTGTGTTTCCCCTCCATCCCATCGTCCCTCTCCTATTCCTCTTAAATTGAGCTGTTGGTGGGAGACCGACTTTAGTTTTTTGGCCCCTCGGTCCAACGTTAACACGGCCTGTCGAAAAACTTTGCCAATCTATCCCAGAAGCCCCGATTGCACGCTTGGAATCGATAAAACACTTTAAGGTCAAGACGGTGCTACTTGCCGTGTACTTTTTTAAGGGTGTACTCCAGGGTGCATTCAGCCAACACTCAGGTTTAAGTTCAACTTGATTCCATCAAGTGCAGGCCGCTTGAGCTTTTTCCATCGCACCGGCCACGTAAAAAGCATTTCAGACATGCAAAGGGGGGGGGCACAGTCTGGCCTGAACGATGAGGCTGGCTAATGTTAGGTTGTGGTGTTGCTTTACCGAGTGTTGTCAGGAATGCCATAAAGTGGTGCTGTGGAGTGTTCTGGACCTGTGGATGACACGTCACCGTGTGCCTGCGCAGGTGTTTTGCCCGTGTTTCTGTATTAATTGCGGCGCGTAAGCTTGGAGCATCCCCTTGACTTTGAAACACCCCCCCCACCACCACCACCACCACCACCACTCATCTCATCTCATGCGAGCACAGCCCTTCGGTGTGACACTCCTCATCACAATGCATAGAGCGCGCAGCTCCGCCTGCAGTGCACCGAGTCGCCCAAACACAGATGGTTATCAGAGTAGAGATTGGATGTTTTTTTTTTTTTCTCTCCATACGTTGTTTTCTTCATACTCCCCTCCGTCTCCTTCAACACTCGTAGTGCTTAAAGCAACGGCTTCAAAGTTTCTTTGCGTGGATGCTTTACATAGGACAGTCCTCTGCAATATGGCGGTGTCTCTTTTGAAGGTTTGGAACCACAGTTCATGGTCGTATACCACACGTGTGTGTGTGTGTGTGTGTGTGTGTGTGTGTGTGTGTGTGTGTGTGTGTGTGTGTGTGTGTGTGTGTGTGTGTGTGTGTGTGTGTGTGTGTGTGTGTGTGTGTGTGTGTGTGTGTGTGTGTGTGTGTGTGTGTGTGTGTGTGTGTGTGTGTGTGTGTGTGTGTGTGTGTGTGTGTGTGTGTGTGTGTGTGTGTGTGTGTGTGTGTGTGTGTGTGTGTGTGTGTGTGTGCCGGTGCAAGAGGAGATGGAGAGGCCGGAGTGCGAGTGTTCAAGCAGAACAGTGTGGCAGCCAGTCACCCCGACCCTCTGAATACCAAACCTTTCCAAATGTCACTTTGAAGAAGTTCATGGATGAATCAGTGCCTCTTTTACACTCTTTTCTCTTCTCTTGTTTTTTTCCCCCCAATGCTTCCCTCATTCAGGAGATTGGACGGAAGGTAAGTCGAGAGCTCTCTACCTTCTGTTAGACTCTACAGTTCTCTTTCACGCTTTCTTTTTCCCCTTTCAGCCTCTTTGACATATATAGATTCCAGCGTATTTCCTCATCTTATTAACAGAAGGGAGCAGTAATAATAATACAAATGTGGTTGGGTCCCAGAGTTCGCTGTGGCTTTGAATAACCACCTCTCAGTTTGCACGATACAAGTCCCAAATCACCAGTGTTTCATCATGATCATCCAGTAGTAGGATTTTAATTTCTATTTGAGTCAGTGGCCCTCTATCCCAGTGTGAAGGACTGCTCTTCCCTCTGTGGAAGGCGATACGTCCGGGTCTTATCACCCAGAGAGTCAGCCGTACGTTCAGTGAAGGTCACAGTAGAGGGAAGGACAGCGGAGATTGGTAGTGCTGGGTAGATGTGTATATATATATATATATATATATATATATATATATATATATATATTGAGAGCTGATGTTATCCTCTTGACCTGATAGCGGTTTGGCCCAAGATTGAACGCAAGAGGACAAAGACGCACATACAATACATGCCGAGGCATCATCGGTCTCGCAGACAATGGACGCACTTTTATAGACGCCGAGCTGTATGTGCACATACACGCAACACTTGTCTATGTGCACGCCGGCAGGCACAGCGCTCATCACACACTAAATTAAAAAAGGTCATTCACAAAGTGTTTCACAGTCTCGTCTATATATGCTTATGAACAGAGTTCTCTCTGCTTTACTCTGATGTATACTTGTGTATGCGTGCATTTTGTGATCAGTGTCATAGAATTGGCACTGCTCCACTGAGTACACAAGTGATGGTTTTTCTTCTCGTCTGTGTGTGTGTGTGTGTGTCTGTGTCTGTCTGTCTGTCTGTGTGTGTGTGTCTGTGTGTGTGTCAGGCCAAGCAGCTGGGGGCCAGAGAAGCAGAGCTAAACAAGCAGGATGCTTTCTACAGAGAGCAGGTGGCTCGGCTGGAGGAGAGGGTAAGAAACCGTTTGCACCTTAAGTCGACCTGAAAACTGCCCGTATATGGACGTAGGTGATATTAATGTTCAACCAAACTCACAGAACTAGGCTCAACCAGTTACTACAGAAATAAAGAGATGATCTGAGTCATCTGATGTTTGTGTCACTATTAATCAGTATAGCTTTTATAACTGTTCACTGAGCTTAATTCTCAGACAAAGTTGGAGAGAAAAACAATTTTTTCATCAAATTATCAAGTAGTAAATCCAAAACTGTGTCCCCTATTACAGGGTGTTGATGTTAACCTCTGGAATGCAGATACAACACATTTTTTGAAAGGCAGAAACATAATGATCTGCAAGTCTACTGTGCATACTGTACGTAGAGCTACACATACTGTACATGTGGTGTTAACTGTAACGGCAATTGATTCATTGCAGAGTTTTGCTCAACATATAAAAAAAGATAAATAATAGAACCAAAGCACGACTAACGAGAAAATCCCAAGGTGGAGGACACGGTTTCAAGAGGTGAAGCAGAAGATAACTTTCCTTTTCACGACGGAAGACAAAGTAAAAACTAAACGCTGCGTTAAACAGTCACAAAGCAAGGTGACGTCATTGCTATTTTTCAAGAACATACACTGCGGATAGTTGTCGCCTGGCGTAACGTTTCATAACATTCCTCTATTAATGTATAATTCACTCATCGGCACGCGGCAACGGAAAACGCACCACGGTGTGAACACGTGAGCAAGCGCACGCAGATTAATGCACACAATCCAGTGCACAGTGGTCGCCATGGGTTCAGTTAAAGTACAGCCACATTTATTCATTTTCTTCATCCCTCCGTCCCACTGTTTTCTGTTTTCATCCTTCAACTTAAACTCGGCATGCTTTCCCCCCGTGTGGTGCACATCGCTCTCTCTCTCGCTCTTCCTTGTTCTCTCAGATCGTCTCTCTGCGGCTCTTTTGCTCTCTGGCGCTCCCTTTTCTTCTTTTAATTTCAACCCTCCTTACCTCCACCTGAAGGAGAAAAGGTTACATCTCAGTCAGCCGTGTGTGTGTGTGTGTGTGTGTGTGTGTGTGTGTGTGTGTGTGTGTGTGTGTGTGTGTGTGTGTGTGTGTGTGTGTGTGTGTGTGTGTGTGTGTGTGTGTGTGTGTGTGTGTGTGTGTGTGTGTGTGTGTGTGTGTGTGTGTGTGTGTGTGTGTGTGTGTGTGTGTGTGTGTGTGTGTGTGTGTGTGTGTGTGTGTGTGTGTGTGTGTGTGTGTGTGTGTGTGTGTGTGTGTGTGTGTGTGTGTGTGTGTGTGTGTGTGTGTGTGTGTGTGTGTGTGTGTGTGTGTGTGTGTGTGTGTGTCCTCCTGTTGCTGAAAATGTCTCTACCCTGATGGTCCTTGTCAAACTAGTGTCCTACGGAGGGAGACGAAGGTCAGCTGCCGTGCTTAGCCCACTTCAAAGGGCAGCGCCACGCTGGTCCCAGAGTGAGATGCCTGCAAGGCAGAAAACCAGGGTCAAATGCCCCGTTAAAGTGCGTAAAAAAAAAAAAAAAAAAGGACGCCCTCATGCTGCTCTCAAATCATAAGTGTATCGTGGGAAGGATACAAGGCCAGATTTAATGTTGCTTAAATTGACGCCTTCATGCTGGGAAGGAGCTTTGTCCCCTTTGGATGGGGCTAAAAAGTCAAACGCTCTCTATGGTGGAAACAAAATGGAGATTTCACACCGTTGTGAAGGCAGATATGCGATGAGGAAGAGAAAGGCACTTTTAGAAGTTCACATGAATACAAGCATGGCAAAATATCACACACTCAGGGGGACACGTTGTCCTCAATCGGACCTCAATGTCAAATGATTTCATGATGACTCCTATGTCTTACACCATTATTACAAACATTGCTTTAAATATCGTTCTTAGCTGATTAAACAGCAGCACCATTATAAGTATTCACTGTTTAATATTTTCAGTGTGGATTTGTTAGCTCCCGTTAGCGGACAGTTATCCTTGTTGGGTCAATAAAGCAAATGTTCCCTCCTTCACTCAGGAAGAGTTCTTAAGCCAGTGGGTATTGAGTGGACTTCTGTCGGTAATTGGATGTGCATTGGTCTGTTGGACTCCGGTTGGGTGGCGGAGAGAGGAGGACGCCATTTGCTGACGTCAAAGGGGGGAAGGTGTGCGTTAACTGATCACTTTGCAAAGAACACAACTGCACCTTTCAAACGGACTTTCTTCAGCAGGATGGCTGCTTTCAAAAGACCTAAAGATGTTTAAATATTCTGAGACGGAGGCATGCTCGCCGAGCCGTCCGTATAGCTGAGCGTCTCTCTTTCAATTCCTCAGCTCATGTTGCATTATTACGTCTTTAAACGGTGTAGCCCGACTGCACCGCCCCGCAACGGAGAAAATGTGAGCGCTGATGGCAGAAGCAATGAGTCCCAACTAACACGGGCATTATCGACTTCAGACACTGACCATCCATCAGTCATGTTGGCCACTGGTCAATATTCCTTAGATCAAAGTGTCAACAAATCACCTTCACACCTCAAAGAGAGAGAAGATTGAGAGAGAGAGAGAGAGAGAGAGAGAGTGTGTGTGAGAGAGATACTGTACGAAAGAGAGAAGCTAAAGGGAAGAGGAAACACAATAAAAGACGAGATAGATAAAGAGACTGGACAGCTGGAGACAAACGAGAATGAAATAGATTCTACCTGCGAAAGCGATCACAGGAACTATGATGAAGTGACATTTGTGAGTGAGTGAGGATAAGAACAAGACAAAAGACAAAAGTAAAAGGAGGTGGAAGAGTGCTAAAAAAGATAAAATGTCATCTAATGATAAAGGACGAGAGTCTTAAAGGAAAGGTTAAAAGAGCACTACAACCCGAATCACTGAATAGTAAAAGAAAATGTGAGAAACGTTGGACAAAAGGGCGGTCTGTGAAAATGAACATTTATTGATTCATGCACAGGAATTAAATTATAAATCATTTCTATTTCCAAAGCACTTTGTCTTCAAAATTTGCGATTATCTTTTTCTTTATTTAAAGTTGCTGAGCCAAAACCCGACAGAAGTGTGGCGCACATGTGTGCCGCTGAGTGATGCTTCGTGTGACTGAGGATCAAAGGCGGCCATATTGCATGTTGTCTTACTGTGCAGCAAGCGGCTCCACGGGGGGGGGGGGGGGGTGCAGTCAGTTTGCACTGTGCTAATAACGCTCCTTTCTCATGTTCTGACCCCATCTCAGCCCCGCCTCACTCCATATCCTCTCTCCAACGTGAGCCCGGCAGCATACCAAGCAAAGTCACAAGCGGCTTGTTCTGGTTCCTGTGTACGCTCTGAAAACGCCCGCTTGGTAAATAACGTCCACTTCAGATGAGTGAGCTCAATACAAACTGTATTAGACAGTAGAGAGAGAGAGAGAGAGAGAGAGAGAGAGAGAGCGCATTCACAGGAAGACATAAAAGAGGTTGTCTCGGCCCGGATCAAACTGACCCTTCGCTAAGCCCCTCCCCTGAGAGGCCACTGTCCAATCCTACGTTGGCGTGTGAAAAGAAACTGCCCGTCACAGTTCATAGAAGCACCTACGACAAGTGGGGGAGTTGAAATACCGTATAAGCATACATCAAATAAACTCTAACTTCAAGGAATACAAGGAAAAATGTGTGGCCGTGAACTAAATCCCGCCGTTGTTGACCAGTCTCCAGTAGCCTGTTGGTGGGCGGTGAACAAGCCTCTGGTGATTTCACTTGGAAACCTCCTAGCTTAATATTATCTCGCGGCGCGTTCTTCGCCCTCCCTCCCTTCACCTCAGGATTTCCCCAGCATCTTGCACACCGGCACAAAGAGGCACCAAAAGACACACACACAGAGAGAGAAAGAGAGAGAGAGAGAGAGAATATCAGTCTGATATATATTACACGTCTGTTCCAATCCAACACAGCCATTCATCAGAGGGGCTTCCAGTGACAGGCCATCACCAGCTCCGAGGCAGCTCGGCCCGCTGCCTCTGCTGCTGCCGCTCACTGGGGCCACAGCTACCAAATAGCCCCTGAAAACAATATCTATATATTTATTAAATTTTCACTCAATACCTGCCCTGCTGTAAAACAATCTCATATTTAACAATCAACTTGTCCGTGTTTTTTTGCTTTTTTTTCCTGTTTTTTTTTTTTATCAAGCCCTCCCTCCTGGCCACATCTGTCTCTCCATATATCTCTGTCTTTTTCACATTATTTATTTATTTTGAGCTGTGTGTTGTTGTTTTTTCTCCTCCATGCCTCAATTTATTTATTTTTGTATTCTTTTTTTTTTTTTTTTCCTATCTTTCTTTTCGCCTTGTATATCGATGAAATTGGATTTTTCTGCTCTCCTATGGAGGACAATCACTGCAGCAATTGCCATCTCATAGCAAAGCATCACAGCACTGTGAGAGGAAGACATGCGGAGGAAAGAGTATTAAAAAAACAGTAATAGCTTCTTTCTCTTTCTCTGACTTGGTGTCTTCATCTCCCCCTCAGTTTCTCATTTCTCTCTCCCTCTCGATCTCTTGCCCTCCGTCTCTCTCTCTCTGAAGACTGAAGCTCAAATTTTAAGGACATTTTGCTTGTTGTCAGTAAAACTACAAATTTGAAACAATTCAAAAAATTACAACCGTTGTGTCTTGATGGTCCTTGTTGCTGTATTGTAGCAGTAAAGACGTTTGTTAAAGAATTCCTCTCTCCACCGTGAAGCGCTCGGGGTATTCTCTCTGGCTCTGCTGGTTGTATAACTGGAGACGCGCGGTAATCCGGAGTGAAAACATGACGGAGTGCTGCAGTGTTGAATTATTGTGTCTGAGACTGTTCGCTGTTATAGCCGCATGATGGGATTCAACAGGGATTTAACGGGAAGTCTTTTCAAGGAATGGTGATTTCACAACAGCAGAGCGGCACATTAGTTTATGTTTTTCAAAAAAAGAAGACAGAAATCCGACAGCGGTAACGCTCCACAGGCCAAAAACAATATTACTGAGATGCAACTGTCTGCGTTCAGGGGCTCATGTTTAGTTCAAACTATGGAACAGAGGTGTTGATTCAACGAATGGTACGTTTCTAGGTCATAGTTATGGGTGGTATGTATTGCTCAGCATTGTATTAAAAAGTGTTTCTATTTTTCTGTCCCCACAATTGGAACTCATTCCAGTGATTTGCAAGAAAAGAGATTTAATGAACTAAACACTTTAAATTGCCCTTATAAATTTAAGGAATAAACATAATTCTGCATTTTTTTGAGAAGATAGAGAGCTCTCTCATGTCTCTACATATTAAGCTTCAGCCGGTTAGCATAGCTTAGCACTAAGACTGGAAACGAGGGGGAAACTGGTCTTCCATCCTCTGTACCGACTGCACGGACGTTAGCTGTAAGCTAACCGGCAGCGGACCGATCTTCTGTGTGGGAGTGTGTCTCGAGTGTCTGATCGCATCGTTCCATTGACTTTGGACACAATCCCCACCTCTGAACACATGGTTAGAGAAGACTGTAGTCATATTTAGTTACCTTTTGGTTTTAAAATGCGTGTGAAGGATAGGCACAATAACGGTTTAACAGCCTCTTTGCTCTCCTTATGAGCAAGTTGCACACAGCAGAAGTCTCATTTACCCGAGCTCCGCAGAACCGTAATGTTGGCCGTGGTGGGGTTCCTCCCCATTTCGGCCCTCCTGCTCAGCAGCAGATAAGAGAAAGAAGCCATCAGTACAGGGAGTTATTTGTTTTACTCATTAAAAATGCGAGGCCTTTTTCTCTAAATTGAGCAGGAGCCCTTGTTGCCGTGCAGCTTCTATCTTCTCCATATCGCTGCAGTGCATTAGCAGTAATGACTTAATTTGTCTGTGACACCCCCCACCGGCATTTTGTTTGGCTCCAGATGAGCTAAAAGAGCCAGTGGAGAGCACATAGAGTAAATAGGATAAACAGAAACACTGTTTTAGAGGTAGATTGTGCACGTGGTGTATACACAGAACAAGGTCCTTGTAGCTACGCAGTTCTGTTCATCCATTGATGAAGAATCGCTTGACAGCAATCAAAAAGCAAAGAGGGCTGCAAAAAAAACGAGGTTATGTTTTCGCCGCCCCTGAAAAGATTTTTTTCCTCCCTGGGCTAAAACAAAAAAATAAAGGTCAAGGCTACGCTCTTAATCAGTTGGGGCAACGGCAGCAAATCACAATTTGACACCACTCAGTAATCACACAAATTACACTCTTCTCCGCTCTCTCTGGTGGTGAGTGAGGGTTTTCTTTGTGTGTGTGTGTGTGTGTGTGTGTGTGTGTGTGTGTGTGTGTGTGTGTGTGTGTGTGTGCGTGTCATTGTTTAAAGCCACCAGGATATGTGTAGATAATTTGGCAGCATGTCCACACATGTACCCATGCTGTGTGTGTTAGTACTTTGTGCGTGCAGGTGTCAGCGTGAATGCACATGCTGTGTGTGTGTGTGTGTGTGTGTGTGTGTGTGTGTGTGTGTGTGTATATTGTGAGTGGTCCTGCAGTCATTGTCACACACGGCCTTTTTGCCCTCCAGGTGGATTACGGTGCTGATTAGTGCCGGCTCGGCCCATTTAGGGAGGTATTACCTTGTACTTAATATTCTAGACAGACACCCAAATCCTTCTCTTTCCGACTCTCTCTTTGTCTTCCAATGGCTCAATTGCCCAGGAGAAGTCTTATTCTTGCCTCTTTAGCAGCCCCTAAAAATCTCTTTTTAGTCCTTTTTATCTGTGAATAAGCTTCTCTTTTAAATCCTTTTGCGTAGCTCTTGACAGTTTCTTTGTCTACACCAAAAACCACTTGATTCAAGGCCAGGAGGGCACCGCTACAACACGAGTTTACAAGTTCACTCTTAAACTTTGGGCATACTTCTTCATTGTGTTTAACATACAAACTAATGTCTGCCTGAGGGACCGCTGTACTGGCTATGTTAAGTACTCAGACCCCTATTTTGTTTCCACATTATGTTGTTTTATATATTTCATGAATGTAGACCTGTACGGAGAGGTTCATGACTTAATTTGTACTCGTGGGACCCTATAGACATAAATCATTTCCAATCAATTAAACTTGACACACGTGGACTTGAGACATCTCAAGAGAGATCAGAGGGGAAAGAAATTATCCTTGCAAAGGATCGAGCTATTTTTTTTTTAACCAGTTCGATGCATATACTATTTATGAAGTATATATTATAGACCCATTTTAAATTACATGTGTAGCTCTACAGAATGTGAACAAGTAAAGGACTCTGAATCAATTGCGAACCTTCAGTGTCGATCCAAATGAAGAGGACTCAAATCCGTATCAGACCTTTTGTCAGCGTTGTCATGTCCCATCTTCTTTTAGCTCGGCAAACGCACAACTATTGATCTTTTCAGCAGCGCAGTTCATTCCTATTGATCGGTTCTGAACTATGATGAATGTCTGGGCTGCTAGAAGGTTAAATCCGCGCAGATGGGACCAAGATGCTTACCTTTTGTCACATTTGTAGTGTGTCTGTAATGTATGCAAGATGATTTAAGTGGCTGGTGTCCAGTGGGGTCGGTGGGTTGGTTGGCTGGTCCCCGACACGGTTAACTGTTCCTCTTTTAACAATGAGATAGAACTAGTTTTAAAAGTGGAGTACTTCACAGGAAGGCATTAGTAGACATTGGCTGTCTTGCACCTGATCAAACCCTCGTACGACTCAATCAAGCCACCCATCAAATTTAACAATCCCTCAGCATTTGGTCATAAATGTGCGCGACAGCCGCTGAGGGCTGACAGAACAGATCTTCCTCGAGTAGTATAAACGGTGGAGGAGCTGTGTTATACAGCCGTGTTTGAGGAGGTAATTCAGGCTGAGGGGGTTCCTGCTATGGGTCACTGGGGGATTTTGACTGGTGGTCTGCACGCTGTTGACTAGCGGCCCTCTGACCTGACAGGATTGCTGCCTGTTATTACAGCGAGGGGGATCAGCTCAGACGCACACATAAACACACAAATACCCATAATTCACACACTCGCACAGAGAGGCAAACATACGTGCAGGCACAGAACAGAACAATCCCAATATTTTACACAGACTTCATACCTCCTAGCATATACTGTACTTTGCAATCACATTTTGCAAAGCCAGTTTCCATGTTGTGGACAATAAGCCCTCAATACCTCTCGATATCTAAGTTTTAATGGCGTTTGAGTGATGGTGGCTGAGGCCGGGCTGTGTAGGCTCGCCTGCACGGTAAGCAGGACCATATCAGATCTGAACTGCTGCGAGGTGTCACTTTGCAAAAAATGTTTCCTTTTGCCTAAATAGCTTCAACCTGAAAGCAGGGAGGGTGTGCGATGATGATAAATTGGATGGACTTTTTTTTATATATATATATATATATATATATATATATATATATATATATATAAGAGATTGCAATCACATTTTCATGCATTTATCTCACTTACTGTTTTTTTGTCTCCCCCTGTCTCTCCGCAGAGTGCTCAGTTCTACAAGGTCACCACAGAGAACTATCACAAAGCTGCCGACCAAGTGAATGCCAAGTTCAAGTAAGTTTAGACGCAGTCGATCCAAAGTCGATAAAAGTTCAACCCCGTTCTTTACGTTTACCTCCGAAAATAGAACTTTCATGTGTTGCTTTTTGAGCTCCATGTGTGTTATCTATAACGATATGTTCATTGAAGATTAGAAGTCCACGTGGACCACTGAATACACTATTGAATCATGCCAGCCACATTCTAACCGATGTCTTTCAATCAGGATCACATTAGCCCGGTCCATTAGCTGATGTTGATGATGTGGCTCACTGATAAGCCTGATCGCATGTTGATGTATTTCTTCGGTGTTGTTTCTTTTGTAAGACTTTATCTTCAGCTGGGTCAAACAGGGTAATTAAATCATTTTTAGCTTGTTTTATAGCTTTTCACACATCAAGACACAAAGTATAAGATAACCTCTGTGCTGCAGAAAGGAAGTATAAAAAGTTGTTCCTCATTTTCCCTCTCTTATATTGCTATGTTGCACAGACTGTTTGCATCTATTTGCAATCAAAGTGCATTATAGCACCACGAGTGAATGTATGGTCCTCACTCAATACACGCCACAGCCACACCTTGCAGTGAAAGAATGGTTACTTAATTGAAGTCGTTAGCAAATGAGGTAATGATAATAAACATCCAAGCAGTCATGGATGTAGCACATACCCGACACATATATGTAACTCAAGAAGATGCAGAATCCCTCCCCATCCGTGTTCCATCTGTCTCCTTAATAGGAGGCCATTAGGCTCCATAGTAATGTAGGAGAAGTGGATGAGGAGCCTGTAAGAGGTGGGGCAAGAATGGGCCCCAGCTCTGAGCTCTCCTCCGGGGAGGCTAGGCTAATTGTGTTAGCTTGTCATTAGCCAGCGCTAACACTGGGATCATTGTCTCCCTCAGAAATGCTGGAAAGTGATTAGCCTAGCCCACCGGGGGTTTAGCGCTAGACTCGTGGAAGCCGGAGCTGAGACTTCCCAAATCACATTAAAGAAAAAAACAACCCCCCCCCCCCCCGCTGGAATAACATTAGTGCCGAATGACAGTGCTAACTGCATGCGAATGTTGGACTAACGTACGGGTAGTCATGTGACACAGGCCTCTGCATGAAGAGCGGTGATTGGCTGATTGGATTATATAGGAGGTGCATTAGCTGGGTTGTGACTGGATTACAATTGTGGAAAGGTAGGGGGGGGGGATATCTGTGCGTGTGTGTGTGTATCTGTGTGTGTGTGTGTGTGCTAATGAAATGGCGGGAAGATCTGGTGTTACAAGACAGGGGCAGGGATGCATTGAGGGGATCAGAGCAGAGGGTTAATTGGATTTAATGGGGCGTGTTTGGCCCATCTTTGTTTATGTGTGTGAGCTCATGTGTGATGCTGTATGTTTGTATGCACTCACATGTTGAACATAATGTGTGTGCCTTTTCTCAAAGCTCTCTCTCTCTCTCCCCCTCTCTCTTATTATGACAGAGACCCTACAGAGATAAGATGCTATCTGTGCCCTCAAATATATATATTTTTTGGTCTCACACGGGCTTTTGATTTCCTCAAAGTTGAAAATGTCCCCCAGAAATAAAAGACAAAAAGAAAAAGCAAAGCCGGAGCCTCATCCATACTTGATAGAATTAGCATTTGATATGTTAATGTGAGGGTGTTATAAAGTGTGTGAGATGACATCTTTCTTATTAGAATGTCCTCATTTCCCCACTCAGTGCCACGGTAAAGGGAGTGGTAGCACTCCAGGGATTGATTAGTGTTAGGGCTGATATTAAGCTCCGCTTTATTATAAGGGACCAGAGGATTCTGCCTGTCGAGGGTTATATCTGTATGTCTGCTTTTGCAAGTTTTAATTAGGGTGTGTTTACCATGTGGTGTAAGATCAGTTGGGAATATGAGGGAGTTCCATCGGACAAAACTGTGACATTCAGATCAGGAAAAATCAGGTCTCATGAGTGGATGGGAATTGGAAGGAATGTATGTGTCATAGTAATATGCAGCACCTGTTCTTGTGATGGCTCTTTGGGTTGATGCTCTGTAATAGCCAACATGGGAAATAATGACTCTGATTTGAAACCGGATCGGGAACAGACGTTCTGAGCAAAAACAAAAAAACTTTCAGTTGAATAACACTAATACAGGGTTCCCACGGTACCTGGAAACCATGGAAAACATGGAATTTATTTTTTCATTTTCCAGGTTTGGAAAAGTCATGGAAACTGAGCAAAAGTGAACACTTACATGGAAATTGAAACAGTTGTCCTGGAAAATTTGAATGGATGATGTGTAAAATAGTAATAAAATGAAACTATTGAGCACAGAATTAAGATGAGTTTATAAAAACCTTTTACATGTGAACAGCTTTTACTGTAGATAGAAATGGATGATCCCATGTTGTAGAGCATGCTCTTGGCATCCTATCTGGTATATTGGATGTTGGAATTTGATGCAGGCAACCTGGTGATATGGACTTTAAAAGTATAGTTTCGGATTGGTGGACTTCGGGAATAATAACCGAGAAACGTTACTCGCGATCTCAATAGAAGGGTCAAATACATGCATTTCCCAGCCAACACGGGAGCCTTGACATCTACAGTGAAACTTCTTATGCAAGTTTATCCTCAAATGTAAGTAGCTGTGTTTTAACTGTGTGGTAAACCTGGGTTTATCAACGTTAGTTAGTAAGCAGTGCAATCTTGCTAACGAGCTAGCTGCAACTTGCTAGCTAGCAGCTTACACTAGAATTGTTGAGGTAATTTTTACCTTGCTTTTAAAATACTAGAACTATGTTTGATCCCCATATGTATTTCACTCATTGACTTTTCCTAAAACCGTGTTATTCACCACATTTAGGGGAGTTTGTTTTGAATTTGGATTCATTAATGATGGTTAGCAAGCACATGCAGTGCAATCTTGCTAGCCAACATTCAGCTTGCTAACTAACTAGCTAGTGTTTGCTAGCTTGCATTGCTAGCTAACTACCAATACATTTTCACATTAAGCTGTGACATTACTTCTATACTAGTTGACATGACCAGTCTAGTCTTGATCAATTGTGTAACATTCATTCTTATATCTACTTTTAGCTATTTTGTGATTTTTCGTTTTTTTCTTTAAAAAAAATGATACTACTAAATAGGAACATTTGGGGTGAGACATTTAAAAAAAAATCATTGATCATGACCAGACTGATTCTATACATCTATACTGTTAAGCTAAGCTTACTAGTGAGGTTGCTGTACTGAGGAACTACAGGGGAACCAGCCTTATGTTTTCCCTTTTAGGTTCATTAGTTCGATTTACAAAAGCTTTTACAGAGTAAGAGTAGGCATACTACCCCTTCTACGTAAGACTCATAATCTCAAATCTGTGATGCATTAGGAGTGAGTGACAATGACACGCTGCAGATTCAAGTCCTATTGGAAAGATGACTCCCAATACAAGGACTGGATTGGAGAGGTACCAGGAGATGTCCACAAGGCTTATTGCAAGTTTTGCCGCAAGTCATTTGACATCAGCAATATGGGGGTCGCTTCCCTCAAGAGCCATTCAAAAGGACAAACCCACACCAAGGTAGCTGGACAGCTAAATAATGAAAGAAGAATGACAGATTTCTTGACTACAAAAACAGGCGAGGGAAGAAGCGGCCCAACAAGCCAGGATAACGAAAGTGACAGTCAGGTGCCCAGTACCAGCAGTGAACAGCCTACGGAAAAAGGCTATGGAGCTCAGGGGAAAACATTTTTTTCAAGCCAAGCTGTATTTGAAGCAGAGATTCACTGGGTCATGAAGATGGTCAGGTCACACTTCTCGTTCAACTCCAACTCTGACATTTCAAACACATTTGCTCAGATGTTCCCAGACAGCAAAATTGTCAAACAATTTACATGTGGCGCAACAAAATCGGCTTACCTTATATGTTTTGGCTTGTATCCTCATTTTAAAGAGCAGCTGATCGAAGACGTAAGAAAAGCAGTGTCATGTAGTGTCTTTTGACGAATGCCTTAACAAAGTGACCCAGTGCTCATGTGTCTCAAAGTTCCAGTTCAATAAATTGTTGTTCATCTACAGCTTGTTGCATTATTTCATGCATTGATATTATCAATAAGACATAATCTCTAAGCATTTACAATGTAGACTTGACTGGCACATCTTTTAAATCAAGTAAGTAGTCAGGTGTCCTAGGGGGTTGTGTGTGTGAGGGGAGGGGGGCGCGGATGGGGGCGGAAAGCTTCAGGGGCCTATAGATCATCACGTAATATGGTACCTGGAAAATCAGGAGGTAGCATGGAATTTTTTTTCAAGGCAAGCGTGGGAACCCTGTAATATGTAAATTTCACTCCTGTGTGACTTTCTTAAATATCTCTCTCTTGTATCAGTAATATTCTTTCCTTTTTCGGTGAGTTTAGTTTCATTATGGTGTGTTTTTACATAAGTTAACCATAATGTGCATAATTTCCATTCATCACAGTGTGATCATTTTTTTTGGCGATGTTGAAATATATTTAAGTGTGAAAGGTAGGTACCCAAGGGAGAGGTGCGTGTGCGTGTGCGTGTGTGTGTGTTCGCTGCTGTTCTACTGCAGTATTCCCACCAGAGTTTTCTGAGAATGATGGAGCTCTCCCAACCGGAACGCTACTGCATCACTGTGACCTCGTTACAACACACATTCACACATATATATATATATATGTGACACACATATCTACATTCTTTCACACTTTCTCACAGCTGTAGTGTTAGAAGCCAGATCCATACTAATATGAGAAAGAATACATCTCATCTCTACAGGATGCTTCAAAATCTTGTGCCCTGACAAACTAAACATTTTAGAATTGAAATATATTCTCCCACAGAATTATGGACACATGACCAATTTTTCTCTAAAGTGAGGAACAAATACTGCAGTACTACTACTGTAAAGAAAAGACCCCTCGAGTGTCTGAAATTGTTGCCATGAATCATAAACTGCACGGTATCAAACCTGCTCTCAACGACCTGTGCAAAAGACATTTGGCGTACGGCTCTTCCGCATATATACGTAAATATACACAACATGTAACAGATAATGTAATCACGCGGTATGTTCGACACGCGCATACACATAACGCCGAAGCTTTTATTCACTTTCCACCGTGACACTGACTGTAGATAAGAGTTCCCAGTTGCCTGTGAAAAGGAGGCGACCGTATCTTTCTCCCTGCACCTGATTTATATCCTGCCACGCCTTCACCACTAGTTGTTTATCCAAGTCTGATGCATTATCACACTGTCCAGCACTGAATGTGTGACCTTTACTGCACCACATGTATGTAAGAGTGCACGTGTGTACGTGTGTGTGAGGATGAATGAATTAGAGTGAGCTCACATATATGCATGTGGATATCTGCTTTTGTGTGTGTGTGTGTGTATGTGTGTGCGCGCGCAGTGTCTCGATGGGCTGCAGTGACCCAATGGGGCTTTAGTTTGAAATGCAAGCTGACAGGCATGAAGGAAAATGATAGATGTGAGATTATGCGCAAAGATGGAACGGGGAATGAAAGAACAGTGGCGCGGCCCTAAACCTCCTGTCAGTGCTAACCTTTGGTGGGGCTTTGGGCTTCTTTGTTGAAACAGGTCACTCTGTGTTGGTCCAGGGTCCCTGCAGAATTGAGGTGGGCGGGGGGGGGGGGCGGCATCTAATACTGGTGAATGGGTGGCCCTGACAAGGTTGTGTAATGCTGAAGGATTGAGACCATCATCTCTTATGTCTCCGTCTCCCTTCTCAGGGCCTCAAAAACTTGGATTTCTCTTCGCTTCCAGCCTTGATGGTGACATTTGTGATAAGATCATAAAAGGCAGTGTGTTTTCACCTTTTTGTGTTTGTGACTGAGAGTGCAATACTTTTTGGACCCCCCCCCGCCCCTCTAAACAGTCGACCTCAGTCGAAAATCTCATTTTAGTCTGTCACTTCACCGTCACTCCTCTCCTCCCTCGGGCTACACACTCACTCCCTTTGTCTGTTGTTTATTTTATTTATTTTATCTCTTTTGAATAAATCTTTTTTTAATTTAATCCAGTCGTTGACAACAACAGCAGCCGCGGTCCTCGCTTCGTCTCTCCACGCACGCATGCGGAGGTGGAATGAGGAGGCGTGGAGCACAACTTGTTGAATGTAAATGCCTCGTTGTTTTTCCTTCATTGCGCGTGTGTGCTGTACTGCCGAGGTCAAGAGACGTCTCCTCCATACCATGCGGGAGAAAGTAGATCCCACTCATCCATTAACACTATGCGCAATAATACCAGCAAACTCCTGAGCAATTAAGTTGCTGCTTAAGTTAAGTTTTTAGTGCAGCAAAACTTCCACTTCTGTTTTAATTGTAGTAAACAAAGATTATGGTCAAGTGTATTCCTAATTGTGTCATTTAGGTTTAAGACCACGTTTCAGTCATTTTCTACAAACCATTACGTTCTTGTCGCCAGAGTTGTACACACGAAATCAGTGAATCCCGTGCAACCTAATGCAATCCAACACACAGTCCTGCAAGAAAGCATTGCAGGACTATTGCATCTGTTTTATCTTTCACATTACTAAAGAGGATAAATCCGCTGGAGAAAATCCAGCAGGTTTCCTGCTGCTACAAAATGTAAATAAGGTGTTGAGGCTGTTTTTGGCAGTGCTCCTGTTTGTTAAAATTAACCCAAAATTAATGAAGTAGTGATTTATTGCCCAAGCAGCACTTTTAATTACAAAAAAGAAATGACAGGAATTCATTCAGCAGGAAAGTTATTGCAAAGTACTTCTACTTAGTGGTAGAGGTGTGTTTTTCTCTGAAGTAGAAGTAGTAGTAGTAGTAGTCGCAGTAGCAGTAGCAGTAGCAGTAGTAGTAGCAGTAGTAGTAGTAGCAGTAGTAGTAGTAGCAGTAGTAGCAGTAGCAGTAGTAGCAGCAGTAGTAGTAGTAGTCGTAGCAATAGTCGTAGTAGCAGTAGTAGTAGCAGTAGCAGTAGTAGTAGTCGCAGTAGTAGTACTAGTAGTAGTAGTCGTAGCAGTAGTCGTAGTAGCAGTAGCAGCAGTAGTAGTAGTAGTAGTCGCAGTAGTAGCAGTAGTCATAGCAGTAGTAGTAGTCGCAGTAGCAGTAGTAGTAGCAGTCATAGCAGTAGTCGTAGTAGCAGTATTCGGCTGAGCAGCTCTGACCCGTCTGTCAGGTGAGGGTGAACCGCGGATCTGTCGCTAGGCAACCCGGGGTGCAGGGACAAGATGGTGGTCAGCTGAGGAGACAGAAGTCAATAACTGCTTTAAAAGCTCTTCTTTCGGCCTTAAGAGCTTTGCCGTGCCGGCTGTAAAAAACACACAATTCTCTGGAACCTGCGTGGGCGCGCACACAGACACCCGATGCACAATCCCCCCTTTTAGTGGCTGATTTAGGGACTCTGCTGCATTGGAAATGGTCGAGAAGCCCACTCACGGCTTTTTATTGCTTTTCTATATTCTTGGGGGCTTTTTTTTCATTTAGCGAGCAGCACAGTGACATGAATGATGGAGCAGAAAAGATGTGACGGGTAGCGTTGCTTGTATATGCTTGTAAATGTCCACCGCATATTTACCAACCAATCAACGTTGGATGAACCTCGCGGTTTCACTGTATGTCTCGATATGTTGTGTTCGTCTTCTTCCCCATTGAGGCCAGAGACCAGACAGAAGTCGGAAAGGACATGCACTCCTTTTCTTTTTCCTCTCACCCACTCATCCTTCTTTGTCTCCCCCCCCTCGCTGCTCACTTACGCACAGTGTTTTCTGTCTTAATTCAAATCTCTCTCACTCGCTCCCTCTTTGTTATCGTCTGCTTTCGCCTCCCTCGCTCACCCAAACACTCTCTCTCTCTTTCTCCATTCTTGAGTCGTCTTTTATCCCTCCTGCTTTACTTGATTTTCTCTCTGTTCCTTCCCCTCTCTCTCTCTCTCTTATTTAATCTCTTATCCATGCTGATGGATTTCACTGCAGGGGGTCACTCAGGTCTGCTTTTAAAAAGCAGCGTGGGCGAAATGTGTGTCATTTTTCTCCTTAACTGGATCATTTGTATTTATTTGCCCCCCCTCGGTACTGACGCCTGCCTTAACTAGAGAGAACACGAGGGCTTCTTAAGGGGGAACCAGCAGCCGCCCCTTAACCCTATTAACCCCTAAGTGGGCCCAAATGATGATAAATAGAGAATGTGGTGATTTGGAACTCAATCTGGTGGCAGCCGAGTGTAATCCATACTGTCGATGGAGCTACAGTAAGTGTTGTAGATGTATGTAGGAGAAAGAACAAGCCAGAGATCGGGGAATGGCTTGCCTGCTTTTTGTTAAAGACATTTTAAATCCTTCGTCTCTCACAAAAGCTCTGTAGTGTAGATAAAATACAGAAGGGTATAGAACCTTCATCATTTTTTGGTACCAAACTAAATGTGTCTTTTTTTACTTATTCTTTATTTTGGTGTCATGAAACCACCAAGCTGCTCCTTTCTTTAATGATAACGTCTCAAAAACAAGTCTGGTTTGAGCACCAATGATGGAAACGCATTCATATCGCTTTCATTATGCTTCCGCCCCGGCGACAGACATGGCCTTTATGCTTTTGGGTTGTACGTCCGCACGTCTGTCCGCCCGTCCTTACTAACCATTCTCATGAGCGAGATATCTCAGGAACACAAGGGAATTTCTTCAAATTTGGCACAAACGTCCACTTGGACTCAAGGACAAACTGATTTGTTTTTGCCCGTAACACAAGCTATAGGGTAGGATCAGATTGATGAAGTTTTGACAATTTGGACAGACATGAATGTAAACTGCAACTTGACTGGTTGGTTGAGGCGTACAACCGCGAGGGGGTAATTAAGTTTATCTTATGTTAATTTCTTAAGCTGTTTGCAGCGATTACAATATTTATTGGCCATCCACTGCTTGTTGTGTCATTATATTATTGGAAGAAAGCTGTAAGCTCTTGCGGTTGGAGTGAAAAGTTGAACAGCAATCCTCTGGAGCCGGTTTGTGCGATCAATAATTAGTTTTGCAGGGGACGGATTGATACCCGGGGAATGGACAGTGTCCGTTTTGTCTGTACGCCTGCCTGTTCGTTTTGTCTGTGCGTCTTTGTCTTTGTTCTGAGTTTTAATGCGCCTCAAATTATGACGGATGAACGTACATCTTTCCAGATGTGTCTCACACTTTGCTCAACTATTGAAGCATGTTGTACCCTTAACGGAGATCTATGAATGTCATTTTAGTGCACTGGCTCGACATTGTTACAGCAGATGGTGGTCATGGTCAATATATGTTGGTTTGAAAAATGTACCGACACCGCTCCCCGCTCAGTCTATTGGCATAACACATGCATATTGTATGGAAACCCCAACATCGATCTCAATACGTCCTACTGGCAGTCGATATGTTCTTTGAAGAATGTAGCCGTAGCTTTAAACCTATCGGAAAGTGTCCCCTCCATGGAAATTGTGCTGACTTGTGCAGCAGGGGGGGGGGGGGGTGTGGCTTGAAAGAAGGGAATGTATTAAATGATATAAGGACACCTTGAGGAGGGAGAGAGAGAGAGAGAGAGAGAGAGGGAGAGCAGGTAATCTGTTCTGCCCTATTACATGTTAAATGGGACACGTTCACCCTCTCATATCGTTCCTGCCCCTCCTCTCAACCTCCTTTTCGGTTCTCTCTCCTAAAGGAAAACTTTACAAAGGAAGTGAGCGGAGAGCTCCAGCAGCGTTTTGTGGAGGCTCTTCCTCTGCTTCTCCCACATCTCCCGTCTCTTCTTCTCTACTCTTTATTTTCTGCCCTCACAAACACACATTGTCCATCTCTGTTGCAGTTTCTTAATGGAGTCGTCCCCCCCTCTCCTCTGTCCTTTTTCTATTCTCTCTGTTCGTCTCTCTTTCTTCCTTCGCTTTGTGATTTATGACGCAGAGCAGAGAAACTGTAATGTAGATATCTGAAAGCCAGCCTTACTCCACCGTTTCATTCCTATCAATGGATCAAAGCAATAGGGACTTGGTGTGTGTGTGTGTGTGTGTGTGTGTGTGTGTGTGTGTGTGTGTGTGTGTGAGGTGGGGGTGGGGTGGGGTGGATAAGGTGTTGTTATAGAGACCTTTACTACTGATGGCACGAGGCAAGACCCCTATATGACTGTTTAGATTTACTGTCTCTGGGGTGCAGCGCACACACACACACACACACACAGTGCAAATAATAACCAACATGGCTAGATGTCTATTTGTTTCAGAAACTCCCCCCACATGCAGTTTTATTAAATATCCCATGAACCTCTGGGGGTTGAAGGAGGAATAAAAGAAGGCTAGAGATGGTAGAGATTTATTATCAATGGCTGTTTTTATAACCTGTAGAATAATCTATACGAGAGCAGCAGTGTCATCAAGACTCGTATCACTGAGTCGGTAATGAGATTACGCAGAAACTCTGAAGTAATAGAATTCTGTTTTTCACACTTTTCTCTTGTTTAATTTTGCATAGTTTTACATCCTCAACCCTCTCAAACAATTCAAATCAAACCGTCTGAGAGGTGAGATTGCTATTCATGGACATGCACGCGATGATAAGTAGACATTGCTTCATAAAAGGCGGTCAGAAGCAGAAGGGTTTGGGAACCACTGGCCCAATACAAAGAGCTCCGTGTCCTCTTCTACCGACAAGAGACCCAAATACATCACATCTTGTTAACCAAAACCTAAATATTACCAAACCAGGGCTGCAAAAAAAAATGTCAAAGTGCCTCTGTATTTCTTTTTCATTTCCATTCAAACATAGCTTTGAAGATGTTTTGCTTTTGGGAGTATGATACGGTCTCGGTGTTTATAAGTGCCTCACGGCTCAGGTTGCGTTGGATCTGGATGAGTCACATGTTCTTGACTATATTTGTAATCGCACCCTGTGATTCGCACAGTGGCAGAATGGAATGTGTTTCCACTTTGCAGTGTTTTACTCCTGATAATGGATCTATCTAGGTCTGAATTCAGCATGAAGAATATAGCTCCGTAGGGAGGTGTTGTTGGTGCTCTGTAATAAAAAAAGGATCAAAATCTCCCCAAGCTCGCCTAAAACTTGAGTACAACACCTGAATGTATTTCCATAACTAGCCTGAAAGAATTTAGCAATTACCTCTGGCAAATAACAAACCAAAAAACAACTGAACTGAACTTTGAAATAACCACAAGTGTGTTAGATGAGTATTTCATTAATTCAAGGTAATAAAGGGAAGTCTTGGTTATGGTTTGTAGCGTATTGACGATATGACATGTTGACCGTTTTTTGCATCTGCTCACCCGGTCCGCATATCACTACAGCAGCCACGCTATATAGTAAATGACATGAGGGCTGCTAATGTAAAAAAACCTGAGGAGGGAGGGAGGGAGGGAGGGGTGTAGTCTTTCCCGACCGGCTCTGCGGCTGTGGTTGGCTGCAGGAACTTTATGTTAATCTTAATGATAGATGATAGAGGATGCAGCGTGCCGCCACAGAGTGTGTGTGACAGTGTTATTGTCTCCGTGATAAACTCAACCACTGTCTCAGCCCCTTCCCCACGGAGAGAACCAGAGAGCAAGCAAAAAAAATAGAAGTACCACTGTCTCGTTCCTCATCAAGAAATGCTCTTCATTTCCACCCCCTCTCCCCCTTATCCTCTCTCTCTCTCTCTCCCTCCCTCTCTCTCTCTCAGAGGCCATTACTGGTGATAAACACTGTGGTTTGTATCAGCAGGATGCACCTGGTATTAACGCAAACGCTTAAAAAAAAAAAAAAAAGTAATTAGTGGGTGTATGTGGCTCCTCTCGTCCCTGTAGATGCCCATAGGCGGTGTAATAAATGAGCGCCAGGATCCATAGGAACAGGATGGCAGTGATTTCTGCGAGCGCCGCTGTCATCGTTCAGCACCCTGACGCAGAGCAATGGCCTTGTCATGCCTCCCAGCAAATGACTTGAATTTCTCCCCAATGGATCCACAAATGCAGAACATCCTCCACACGCCCAGCAGCGTGGCGTTCCGGTCTGCGCTCAAAGTGATAACACCTACCGTGGAATCGACCAAAATCTGAAGGAATGGGTTCCACATTTTGGTGAAATTAGAGTTAGATGAGAAGATTGATACCACTCCTCATGTCTGTACAGTGAGTATTGAAGTTACAACAGGCAACCGGTCCTATTATTTATGGCTCCAAAGGTGACAAAGTTGTCCTACTCTCCAATTAGCAATGCACCCAGTCTCTGGCTAAGCTAAGCTAACTGGATGTAGCTTCATATTTACCGTACAGACATGAGGGAGATATCGAGCTCTTCACTAGGCAAGAAAGCAAAGAAGTGTGTCCAAATGGACTAGTTTCATTCTTCGCAGTATCCCTCACTAGCTTTAGATGTAACATTTGCTCCCCTGTTTGGCCTCTGAGCTCTGCTTCTGATGGTGATTGATGGACTGCGTTGATTAATCACACTACTGTTGAAGGTGTGGAGAGCAGCGTTCACAAACTGTCACCGACCTGCACTTAAAAGGACAATAGATTTTTCCCGGCTTCCCCGACAGATATGACCATGTGGCGATGCACATGTGTACACATTGCGCACGCTGCACCAGCCTCCTGCTGCACTGCACCCTGGGTAATGACCCATGCGACCAATCCCCCTGCTTTGTATCCGACGGGGGGGGGGGGGGGGGGGTAGTAATGTCTCACTCCAGGGGGCAAATCAAACATCTGATTCTGACTCCAGGGGCTCGCCCCCACCCCCGCCCCCCCCCCCCGTTTGAGGTCTCCAGAGTTGCTGACGGGCAAAATCTCTTTCACACCCATGTGAGCCGTTTAGCGAGGCAGATGGGGTGTCCTGAGCACTGGTGTGAACAAAACGATGACACCGCCATTAGCATAATAGCCCTAGCATGCACATGTGTCGTCGTTATGGATTTTTATGGGGTGTGGGAGGAGACAGACAAAAGCAGTTAACATTGGGCAAGGCCCCAGCGCTGGCGGTACATCCCACCGCTCAGGTTGGCCGAGAGGATCCAACACTTGCGTACATCTCGCATTAAAAGTCCCATTTAAATGCACTTAAAGTTAGCGTAGCAGCTACTATTAGAAGCGCTAGCATCTGGATCATACCGGCTAAGACGGCAGCACTAAAAGCCGTAGCAGACTTCAAGGACAGAGGTGGGCGTGCTAAGCTAGTGGTGTGTAGCCCACAACCAGACCATATTTGCATTCACAGTCTACAACAACAACGGCAACCTCCTGGTGGATGCGAAAAGATTGGATTTGCCATTTAGGCCACTCCAAGGTGACAGCTATGCAGGTTGACTCTTTCAGGGTGAATCGATGGATGGATTCACTACAATCCAGTAGAGTGATCAATACTCTTCTCCGTGAGGTCTTTTGCAATTGTGTTCTAGTGGTAAGACATAAGAACAGGGACTAATTTAAAAGAAAGTATACTTAGCTCGCCGGTAATTTCAACCTCATCATCATTATCATCACCATCATCACGCTGTAACAACTACGCCTTATTGCTCGTCTAGATTAAACCAGTGCTGTTTTCTTGTTTACTCTGCATTACGCATTGATTTGCCGAGTTGGCTTCTCTTCCATGCGGTCCCATAGCACTGATGAATCTTTCCTTGTCAGGGGATGAAGCCATTGTGGGGAGCTCTATTTGACAGCTGCTATTGTCCGTTTTTACAAAAACCCTCCTGACCTCTCCGTCGATGTACTAATGACGTCTGCGTGGTTTGGCTGGATTGGCCTTTTTAACCTTCTTTACAGCAGTTACAGTGATGTTGATCGTCAGGTGTTTGGGACTGGAATGGCAGAGGGGTGTACACACTCTAGACTGCTGTATAGCTCAGTGGGCTCTAACAATGCAGTGAGATGCATCACCATTGATATGCTCTTTTTGCAAACTAATTAACAGTCTGTATAGCTCATACTCATTCTCTCAATCCCTCTGCTTTGCACATCCTTGCACAGTTTCCATGTTGCCTTCATTTTCTGTCCACGCTTTAATCCTTCCCCTGAACTCTCATCCCATCACACTTTTTCCTCAGGCTCCACCCGTGCCTCAATTTTAACGCCACACTTTTCCCCTGTTTTCACACCATGTCTCTCCCCTTCTCACCCCCCCCTTCCCCGCAGGCGGTACGAGGCGTATCCTGTGTGTGCAGACATGCAGGACCAGATCCTCGCATGCTACAAGGACAACGTTGGAAAAACCCTGAACTGCTCCAACATAGCAGCCCTCTATCTACAGTGTGTCAACAACACCAAACAGGTGCGCATTTACCCAACTAATCTGTTATCGCTTTGTCGTATCTCGTGCAAACGTCATTTGACACGCTACGCTAGCATCTTTTGCATATGCTATAAGTTATGTTCATGTGTTTTTTGCATGCTCGTGGAGTGGAATGAATGAGCATTTCATTGTGTGCAACTGTACCCTTTGCGAAAAATACGTAAAACTTCATTCGTATGAAACCCCTCATGAATAATGTTGTTTTTCCCCACCTCTGAAAAGAATCACAAGTGTGCGCATGCACCCTCGTGGACACACGATATGTAAGTTGTAGCGCCTCCTAATCCATTACAAAGTAGCCCCATGTGTGTGTTAGCTACACAACACGTCATTGGGCTCATAGACGTGTGTGTGTGTGTGTGTGTGGTAGCTACACTTTAGCAGCCATTCCCCTTTTTAAACGTCTAAATGAATTAATGTAATACACACGTACGCACCAGCATCCATTTACATGTGCTGGCTCCTGGCTTTTAGACAGGAGAATAGGATTTCCACCGGGCTACTGGCGCCTGAATAAAGCTCGCTCTAAATAGCCAGTTTAAACCTTCCGGCCTATTTCCATAATACCTGCTGACACAGGCGTTCCCCTGACTGTCTCTGTGTGTGTGTTTTTAATGTAATAAGACCAAGGGAGTAGCTGCTGCTAGTTGGGTACCGTTGTCCTCTCCGTGCTCTTTCCTTTCATTGCCAAGTGCAAATGTTTTTCCGCCATTCCGTCTCCCACGGTCGCACACTGTATGGTAATAGTAATGTCACTCAGGTTCATATTAACTTGATTCCACCTCTCTCACTTTGCAATATGTAACATCGCTTGGCTTCAAAAGGCTTCAATTTACATTCATAGAGCTTTTCTATTAGATTTTTTTCTTCTTCTTTTTATACAATCACAAGTGCGTTGTTTTGCCGGAAATGAAGGAAACTGAGTTTTGTGTCTCTCGCTCACTCTCGTGAGTATTGGTATTAGATCTAAAAGTCAGATGCAGGCTGCAGATTTTTTTTTTTAAGCTATAGATCATGTAAATTGCACGATGTTTTATTCATCGCGTGGGCGCATTTAAGACGGCTACCTGTAGACTCGTCGAGATGCAAGCAAGGGTACGTTCACACAGGCCGGATGCTGTTATGATCTTGTAAATTGTTTGGAAGCAAGCCTGAGATGATATGTTAATCCGCTTGTGTTTATCGCCCTTCGGCAATCACAGCACACTCCTGTTCGTCTGCGCTTATCTGTATCAGACTTGCTTTTAGAGCCATTTGGTGCAAAAAAAAAAAAGAACCAGTTCTGTGATAAGGCTTTAAAGGAATAATATGCAGAATTACACAGCCGACAAAATAGGGGGAAGGAATGAAGTCGGATTGATATGAGCTGATGCAGCTTCCTGATTAGGATGTTTACACAGCTTTATCAGAGCCGAGCAGGAAAGCTGCACTGAGAACAAATGTCAAAGGACATGGCTTTGACCTCCTGGAGGTCAGAGGATCCAAACTGCGCTAACAGCCGCCTCTCATCTCCTCGCCCCCGTCTGTCAAAGGCACTCGATAGCATAGGTCAGGCTGTTTTCAAACCGCAAAAATCTCTTTCTCCTTCCTCGTCCTTCCCCTTCAAATCTTAAATTCCACTTAATACTGCGGCACCATGGGTGTAGATGGGGGAAGATGTCCAAGATTCTGTCTCGCTGGGGATAAAATTAAAAAAAATCTCAGTTTTACAATATTGACCCGTCGACTGGAGTCGGCCCAGCCGGCCTTTGTCACTGATAATTAGCGTTCTTATCGCCCCGGTCAGTGATAACATTTAAACCCACTTTCGCTCTCTTTTGTGCCCTTTTTTTGCCCTGCCACCGTCCCTCCTTCGCTCCCTCCATCTGCTATCCCTCCATCCCTAGTCACATTCCGAATGCATTGAGCACTTAACAGGTCCCGATAGTAAACAGTGTGGACGAGGCAGTCGGAGGACAGATAAACTCCCTCTATGAGTAAGAGTTTATCATGGAAGCCCGTATTTCCATCCACTGCTTGCACTCCTCATTCCATATTCTCGCCGCATGGCCGCGTCTTTCTCCCTATCTTTTCCTTCCCCACTTCATTTTTTTTTTTTTCTTCACACTGACCCTTCCGTCTCCTTCTTGCTCTCAAAGGACCACGTCTGTGGTTTCTGAGGGTGTTATGTTTGCTCGGTTCAAAAATGAAAAGGGAGCTGGCTCACAAAACTGTTCCAACACCATCTTAAGTATTGACATTTCAATCCAAATAGCTCTTGATAAACTTGATATTTTAATGATTTAATTCGTCCTTTCAGACATCTGTAAATCTCTCAGAATATATTGTATATTTGATTCCATAGATGTGTTTTGTCCATCTCTCTCTCTAATCAGTGATCACATGTAAGTTAGTGACTGAGATCTGAGAACACGTATCGATATTGCAGTAAGACCCCCATAGAGGTTCTAAAGAAACCCCCCAGGCAAGCCCCACGTATTACCCAATGAACTTACTCTGTCTTCATCCAAAGCCCCTAATTATTAGGTTGGTCAGTGAGGAAGAAGATCTTCTTCTTTCTTACTTTCTGTCTACGTAATCCTCTTCTTCATCTCCCCCTTTTCTCTCTTTCCCTCTTCTTCTCCGAGGCAGTTTTCGCTCAGCGGCATCAGCTGCAATAGAAGCAGTTCAAATGGTTATTGACGGGCAGACGGGGGACTGCTGGGGATTTGTGGTTGCACTTATCGCTTACATGGAATCCACTGCCCTCGGGTCTTTTCTCCTCTCCTGCAACTCACTCCATCCTCCACCGTTTTATTGTACTCTCAGGCCTTGCTCTGACCGACTTGTCTCCTGTGAGGGACATAATATCTTTCTCCTTTTGTTTGTTTGTCTCTTTTCATTTTTATCTCCGTCGCTCTAATGCACTTTTCTCTCCGTTTTATTGTCTGCAGAACAAGTTGAGGACCGGGGGTTAAGGCAGCGAAATGAAGAGTTTATCGTGTGGGATTACCGATTATCAACCGACTGACAAACAGACCAAAACCGGAGTGGAGGAAGGAGTGAGTCCGCAACCAAGACACGCACCCTCAGAACCCGCGTGGAGCACCAAACCCGGAACCAGAACAACAGGCACCGAGCACAGCACCCCGATAGAGAAATAGACACGTTTTCCCCCTCGATTCTTCCCCCACTTCCCCACCTCTCTTACCTTTTGTCTATCTCTCCTGCGAGTGTGTAGCGAAGGCAGGAACACAGTCTGCCATTTTAGAGAGAGAGAGCAGGGACTGACAGGACCCTGCAGGCCTGAGTTTGGCCCACTAGAAGGACCGTAAATATGAACCGGACAAAAAACCACAAAGAAAGCAAAGCCGCCACTTGGACCCACCGTCTATCGTTACGTCAGTCTTATTTTGTTGTCCATAATTGATTGTTGTCCTGCTCCTAATGCACTATCCCAGTAAACGAATATACACATGTACCCATCTGTTTCGTCTTTGCATCTGTTCGTGTGAGATTTGAGTTGTGTTAATAATGTAACTATCTGCGTGTTGAGTATTCATCCAGACCAACGCTTGTGACGATGTGTGATCAGAGGAAATAAAAGACGAAACGATGCAGCAACTGTTGTTGAACTTTTCTCCGTGAATATTCAGCGGGCTCCGTCTCTCTCGTGTGTGTGTGTGTGTGTGTGTGTGTGTGTGTGTGTGTATTTTATGGTAATTACAGCAAGCATTGTACATCTTTGATGGATGCGTGGCCCTCGTGTTGTCGCAACGACATTTTGCCAAACGGAGTGAATGAGCCCAAGAGAGGGGGGGACTGGAGCGCTGGGGTAACATCCGTCCCAGATGTTCTGCTTCATAATCTAGCTTTCTCTCTGTTCCTCTAGCTGTCTGTCTTTCTTTATGAGCCTCTGTTGTGTGAATCCTCTGTGCGCTCTAGCTATTCAGTGAACGAGCAGGGATCTCCTCTTCCTTATCCCCTCATTGTCCCGCTTTCCTTTTTACTTATGTACTTCTTTCTTTCAGTCTTCCTCCGTCTTCCTCCTGACTCGAGTGTTTCTTTCTCTGCTCAGTCTTCCAGGCTAACGCTGCCTTGGAGGAAGACGGCTTCTCTACGCTGTCTGCACTCTGCCAGACTCTCTGGGTTGGGTTTAAATCGATGGACAGGCACTGTATGTATCTGTGCGTTTGGATTGACAGTGCACGCGGATGGGTGGGGTTATAACGCAGCCAGCCACACATATTTTTAATGCAGTAATAGTGTGTGTGTGAGTGTGAGAGAGGGGATGCCGTCTGGGTTTGATGTGGAGGCAGGTGATCATATAGGAGACGTTATCTTAATACTGCATCAGAAGAAGAAAGTGTGTGTGAGAGAGAGAGAGTGTGTGTGTGTGTGTGTGATGGACAGAGCGACCGAGAGAGTGAGAGGCAGACTGTGTGTGCGTGCAAGCATGTGATTCGTTCTGACTAATCCCCCTGTTGTCTGTCAGTCAGCTGTCCTCTTGCCTTTTGACTTTCGGAGTCTCAAAGGGGTGAGGGGTTGACTTCTATTATACAGCGTGTGTGTGTGTGAGTGTGCGCGTTGGAGGGGTTTTCTAAAGGTTGGGGATAATGGCTATTGGAGTTCATGGCAGGTGTTTCTCCACAAGCCCCGTCTTATTATTTCTTTTTACCCCACTTGTCCTCCCCCCCCCCCCTCCCGTGACTCTGACGGAAGCTGCACGACTCCTCTATCTGACCCCGTACCTCCGAGCCAAGATAAGTGATTTAACGGTGTATTCTGTCTGTAATGAGATTACATCCCCTCTAATATGATTAAAGGATGATTAGAGAATCATGAACATGGAGCTCACCTTTTCCTTTTAAAGGCCTCCACCACGACCTCAACGACCTTTTTTTTTTTTATTTTTTTTTTTACAGTTGCAAAGATTCTACAAAAATCCTCCACAATCGCTTTTATGGTGAGAGTTCTCTTGACCCTTATAAGATGCAGAAGAGGGAGCACTATGTTTCTTGAGCTTGATGCATTTCCTGAGAAACGGTATATAAGGGAAGGGCGTAATAACATTCAAAATTGATGTAGTGCTGGAATTTATATACCCGCCTCCTGGAGCCACTGTTAAAATATTCAATTTTTCAGGTGGTAGAAGTAATGAGATTTTGATATAAGGCCTTTTTCTGGTGTAAATACAGCAATAAGTGTTCCTAATAACAGTGGGCTGAACGGACGAAAGAATCTTTTTTTTTTTCATCTCGGTGCAACTTCCCCAAGTGTTGCTGAGGTGCCCTTGAGCACTGAGCTGCTCCTACATACTGAAGTGGAGCTGCACGGTGGCAACAGGCAGTGTTCAAATCGTGTGTCGGGGGTTCTCGGGGTCGGGCCGACGGAGACACAACACATGATATAAACAGGTATTTCATGTGAAGGTCAAAACAAATCTGGCTTTCGCTTCGTGTTTTTCGTACAGCGCACAGGTGAAAATAAAACATTAAAATGGTGCAAAACTCTAATCCCATTTCAGGTAATCTGTTCATCAAAAGCTGTGACCTCATTCAAATGTTCTGCGAACTTCCCTCAGTATTAAAGATATTTTCCTCCCAGTCAAAACTTGTGTTTTTATTATCATGTTTGAGAGCCATGTGGAGGCAGTAGATATGCTGTGAATTGTGAATTCAGCACCTTTAACACAACACATTACAAACTTTGCTGCTGCTTGCACGAGAGTGAATCCAAAATATCGTCATCCAAATCCGTTTGGCAGTAACTGAACGGCTAAAGATGTGCCTCCAAGGCTTTTGGTACTTTTCTAATTCGATCTTGATTTTTGATTGTTATGCCTCTTTGAGGCGGCTACCTCGGGACAATCTGTTGTCATGCAGTCCCAAATTTGTTGTGCCAAAATATGACTTTATACTTTTATCAGTCATGTTCACACAGCACGATCGTGACTCATACATTTACCCACTGCAAAACGCTACAATATCTCCTCTTTTCTCATGATCGTCCGTGCTGAAGACGGTGCAAATCGTTGTGATCATTCGTTTAGTTTTGGTAGACGCGGGCACGAGGAGCAAGACATTCGATGGTCGCCACTGTTGTCACACAACGAAGGGGACAGGTCTGTCTCGTTAGCAGCCTAGATTTGACACACTTGGGGAAACGCCAGGAGAGAGTCTTCTCAACAAGTATGACAAAATACGAGAAGTCACGCGCACCCGGTGTGGGAAGAAAACGTAAAGTACATTCATGAGTGTTGCACCCTGTCCCAGGAGAAGTGATGTATCAGCATCTGTCCGTGTTTCTTTTAAGTGCTCCGCACCATCTGTCCCTGTGTGAGCAGAGGAACTTTGTCACTCACAGCAACACCACTTCCTGCATTGGGCCGTATGAAGCGATTTAAGATAAAGCTACAATTTAGTTTCACTGCTTTTTATAATATTTCAATCCTATATTGCCTCTCTACTCTTAAGAAGCAGAAAGAAAGAAAAAAATACCAAATGCACTCAACTCTGAAATACAAAAGACAGCCTCCTCCACCATGATGACTAATCACATTTGATTTAATGACGTGCTCTGAAGAAGAAGAAAAAAATTGCTTTTTCCTTGAAAGTTTTCCCCACACACTCTCTCTGGCTCTTATCCGTGTGTGTGTGTGTGTGTCTCTCTTTGTGCCTTTTAGTGTCTCTCCACATAGTCAATCCCCATTCTTGTGTTTGCATTTACTCTCCTTTTTTTTGTTCTTTTGTTCTGTCTCACTCTCCTCCTGCTTTGTTTTCTACTTTTTGTTTTTCCCCCATCTCTTTCTCTCACTCTGTAACTCATCAAGGGTACTGAGGCCGGCAGCCTGAGGGGCGGATCTGTTGGCGGTGATTGGCTCTCCTTGCTTGCCAATGAGGTGTGAAGCGTCTGCCACGCTGCTGTAACTCTTCTCTGAGGGCCACCCTCGCACACACACACACACACACACACACACACACAAAATATGCTCCGAATAGATATAAGATCTTGACAAATGCTTTCTACCCAACAAAAATTAAAAACACAACAGAAGACACTTCGGGAATGTGCTCATGGATGTCGTCTAGGCAAGGACAACCTCGTCTCGTTTTGGACTTCAGCGAGACACATGCACACACACATGCACACGCGTAAAGAAATGTTCCTGGTTGCCAGCGATGCCAGTGGGGCCTGCAGATGAGAGTCGGCCGTCGTACACTCCATTCTAGTAATGGGCAGGCAGATGGCAGCCTGCTCTGTAGCCTCTGCTTAGGCTGATGGCTCTATTCATCAGGCTACTCGCCCTCCCGGGCTACAATTTATGGAGGTCTCTCTCCCTCACACTCCTCTCTGCTATTCTCTCCTGCTCTTATTTATTCTTTTTGTTTTAGTCTGCACCTCTTCTCTAATTCTCTCTGAGTCCGCGCTGTTGTCTGTCTGCTTGGCGCCTTTAAAACGCCTTTTGGTTCCAGCCGGAGTTTCTGCTGCTGGGGGGGGGAGTGAGTTATTGGCTGTGTGTTAGAAAGTGCCGCTACCTTCCTGTCTTTTCTTCTTTTTTCTTTTTCTTTTGGCAGACTGAAGTTTTGGTCATGTGAACACTATTTGGTGGCAGAGGAAGTCTCAATAAAGTGGTCACTGAGCCAAACGGCAGTTTACTGCGGTGAAAGCTATCTACCTTGCAATAAAAAAGACTTCTAGTTCAATAAATATCAAATAAAGTTTGATATTTTGGAAAGTGTGTTTATTTGTTTTCTTACCAAGACTTGTATAAGATAAGAGATTACACGAATACCACTTTTATATCTCTGTACATAAAGCTACAGGCAATAAAATGCACCTTGCAGCACATTTAAAGGTGCAGTATTTCTCTGTAACGACTGTCGTCACTCGTAGCCTCAGAGTGACAACAAGACTTCAGGAAGTTACTGCTCTCAGCCAAGAAATAGTCCGGCACATAACCCACTGTAACAACTGTAGTAACAATCAAACAGAGAACACATAACATGTGAAATTGGTGCGCTGTAGAGGGGCTTGTGGGCACATTTTGATACCTTAAACCAGGTGCCAACAAACGGTTATTGACTGCTAGCTATAAAATACATACCCATATCTCTTCCCTCTCAAAAGTGACCATGTCACTGTGCTGGAACTTTTTGAGATGAATTGGAAGACAGAAAAGGAAGTATTGGTTTTCGATTTTTATTGGCTTAAAATTCTTTCAATCAACTCAAAGAACGTATCATTACAATCCCTGGTCATTTCCGCATCTAACACTGTGTCACATGCTAAAATCCGCCAATCAGAAGGCTCTGTAAGGTTCAAGTGAAGTCTGTAAAAATGAAAATCAACACAATGACAACCACATGACACATGACAAAGTCACATATATTAATATGACAACAAAGCATGACAAATCAATCCAGCAAACCTGCAGCGGATCCACGCATTCCACCACACATTCAAATATTATTCTTAAAAATAAAGTATGTATTCTTGTCAAAAATAGTATTCAGAACAAACTCCTCAATCGGTATTACTGTGACAAACGTCTTCAGGTGCTTTGGAGCACACCACCTC
This sequence comes from Leptoclinus maculatus, assembly GCA_032191485.1. Taxonomy (NCBI): domain Eukaryota; kingdom Metazoa; phylum Chordata; class Actinopteri; order Perciformes; family Stichaeidae; genus Leptoclinus; species Leptoclinus maculatus. The sequence continues at coordinate 8,770,976 of JAVDOI010000019.1, read as the reverse complement.
GTGGATCAAGTCAGCACTTGAGGAGCTGTCGACCCCCATGACCAAAGAACAGACTGATGGTCAGGGAAAAGGAAAGCGACTGGTGCCCGGGCCCTTTCAGGTCCTCAACGTTGCCTTCCTCCGCATCCTTACATGGGACTACGATAAGAGCCCACTGCCTGAGGTGAGTGTGTCTCTCTACATTTTGGACAGAGCCAGACTAGCTAGTTTTTCCCAGAAGACAAATGAGCTCTTTTCCCAAAATGTGAAACTATCCCTGAATCTCTTCTTCTGCAGACCTGGATGACTGATGAGACGCGTCTGCGGCAGATTCAATGGCAGCTCCAGCAGTGTGAGGCGGTGAACGAGGTGCTGCTCATTATCTACAGTACCATTGGAGGGCCTATCCAGGGTCTGCCCTCCTTGTCTGACAACCTGAAGAGGATGATTAGTGTGCTGCTGGATGGGATGCACAGCAAGTCAGTTCCTTTTTTTTTTTTATCCATCTTAAAAGGATAGTCCGGGTGTTTTGACGTGGGGTTGTACGAGGTACTTATCCATAGTCAGTGTATTAACTGAAGTAGATGACGGATCCAGGCTAGCTGTTTCCACCTGTTTCCAGTCTTTATGCTAAGCTAAGGTATATTTACCGGAGAGATTTCAGAGTGGTGTCAATCTTCTCATCTGACTCTTGGGAAGAAGGCAAATAAGCATAAATGATCACTGCTCCTGTTTAATTATGTGCGACTGTGGTGGCCGTTTGATGGGAAGTCGGCAGAATAAAGCAGCTTTAATAGATTTTGGATGACAGATCTGAAAAGGCGGGAAACAATAAGTTATCTGTCCCGAACATGTATCAACGATTAAAACTCTATTTACTACTATACTACTACTTTAAGTGCTTCTCTTCTCTTGCCAGAGGTTAGTTTGACCCTGCAACAGCTTTATTTTAAATTGGTAACAGGTCCGTTATCAGGACACAATGTACACAAGTACACAATGTCAATTATGTATAAATCACAAGCTTGTTGTCCTGACATGGAAAAAGCTACAGAGATACAGAGCTATCGGTTGAATACAGTTGGTGATAGAATACCAGTTAGAGGAAAGGAGTCATAGATTCAACATCAGCTATGCTGGTGGTGGTAGTGGTGCAATGGGTGTATGGCCGTGTGTGCATGTGTGTGGCTGTGTATGTATGTGTGTGTGTGGCTGTGTATATGAAGGCAGACAGAGGCAGTGAGTGAGAGCTTGGCTTTGACTCTCAGTTTCCCACCAGAGATAAAGTGAGCAGTAATGAGGCCCTGAGCTGCTGCGCTGAGGAGACAGTAGGACCGCCGGGACAGGAGGATGACCTTGTAGACCATGAACACACACACACACACACACACACATACACACACATACCCACACACACAAAAAGCAAACTATCTTTTACTGTAACAGTTCACTGGAAGCTGCCAGTTTCATTCCTTTTGTATTTTGTTACCATACATGAGGCTAAATGGAGAAATTGTCCTGTGGCGATAATGGATTTGATTCTCAATTGAGATGGTTTTGTGCCGCGCATACAGACCATTTGCCATAACTTGTGGTCACGTGACCTGGTCAGTCGATATCTTTTCTGTAGTTTTAATGTGAGGAAAGTTACAGATTGCAGGTTTGAAGGTTGTCTGTGTTCTTTTTTTTTTCTTGTTCTCTTTTTGAAGCTGCACAACTAAAAAAGAATGACTTGCTGGAAGGCTGAAGTCTGAAAAAAAAACCACAATACAATTTGGGAAATGAGTAAAAAGAAAACTCCTGACAAGAAAAACTGTGTTGTCTCTTTTTGACCTTTAATGCTTTTATTGCACAGAGGAAGTTTCCGTTCCTTTTATTTCTCTGGTACATTTTCAAGTTGATTTTCAAGTTTTTTTTATGTTGTGATGCCTTTTAAATGACAAAAAAGTAGCCGGAGCCAGTCGTTTGGATTTTCCTGTTGGAGCCGCACAGTTAATAAATCATGTTTAAATGTTGCCTTATTTCCCCATGGAAATTGTGCAGCTGCATAATGTTTCATTGTATTGCATTACAGTATATTGCTAGTGTTTCCATGATGCTACAATGTCATAATACCTTATTTAATATTACTGCATGTGGTCACTACAGTACAGTGGTAGTACACCACCATGAACTGATTTAACACCTGGACAATAGGTTTCTATGTATTCTTTCCCAGCTGATATCCACTGACTAACCCAACCAAGTTGTCCAGAGGCTATAAGTTAGAAGGTTAGATGTAGAGAGGCGCACAACTGTGCCACAAGCCAGTGGCTTCTAAACCTGTTACATGGCTCTGCATAAGCCTATCCATCTGTGACCTGCGAGAATCCAGTTTAGACTAATCCCCACAGCTGTAAAAAGTGTTTTCTCATCCTTCAGAAGAGGATTTAAATTACTTTACACTTACAACTTGTGCTGTGGCTCGCCTGCGATGTGATGTGCGGCTGGTGCCTGGAGCGTTTCTGTTGTTAATTCTGTCCACAAGCCCAATACACTTGGGTGACCGGGGCCCATTTATATATATATACGTGTGTTCACAGTCGTATCCTTCTGAGACCAACACACACACACACGCACACAATGAAATGTACTTTGTAGAAGCCTTTTTATTGTCATAAACACATGCAGTTGAGGCCAAACACAAAAACATACACACACCTCTGCATCTGTTCACACAAATACAGACAGAAGGTGAATACTGAGACTACTCAATATTATATATACTCAATTCATAATATGACTCACTCTTACAAAGAAGGGTTCCAAGCGGGTTCTTCCTGAAGGGCTGAGGTTCTACCCAGAACCATTAGCTTCTAAAGATCCCTTTATTGAACACAGGGTTTTCAAGGGTTCTCCATTAAGAACCCTTATCATCCAAAGAACCCTATTTGAAAGAAAGGGTTTTTCAAAGATTGTTGAAAGCATGGGTGTTAGAAGGGAACGCCCGCAATCCAGTCTGCAGCCCCAAAAACTCTGATTGTGAACCGTGATTGTTGTGGGTTGAGCTGCCCCACATCAGCCCCGGCCTTTTGGGGTTATAGTTTAAACCAGGGGTCTTCAATTAAAATTCCAAAAGGTCCAGATTGAGAAAATCTCCTCGGGCAAAGGTCCGGAACATTACAATAATATCTAACTCGCGCCACTTAGTGCCATATATATATATATATTCAAGAAGTCTAGTAGTAGTAACGTATCTGTGTAGTCAACAACTGTCAAATCAAATAAAGAAAGTACACATCAATTATATTTTAACAATTATTATTCTCAGTTTTCAAATAGATTATAAATAGCGTATTCCGTTACGCACGGAACCCGTTACGCACAGAACGCGTTACGCACGGTACGCGTTACGCACGGAACCCGTTACGCACGGAATCCGTTATGCGCTGAATGCGTTACGCACGGAATGCGTTACGCACGGAATCCGTTACGCGCTGAATGCGTTACGCACGGAACCCGTTATGCACGGAACCCGTGACGCACGGAACGCGTTAAGCACGGTACGCGTTATGCACGGAACCCGTTACGCATGGAATCCGTTATGCATGGAATCCGTTACGCGCAGAATGAGTTATGCACGGAATCCGTTACGCGCTGAATGCGTTACGCATGGAATCCGTTACGCGCTGAATGTGTTACGCACGGTACGCATTACACACGGAACCCGTTACGCATGGAATCCGTTACGCGCTGAATGCGTTACGCACGGAATCCGTTACGGGCTGAATGAGTTACGCGCTGAATGCGTTACGCATGGAATCCGTTACGCGCTGAATGCGTTACCCCCAGAACCAGTTACGCACGGAACGCGTTACGCACGGAACCTGTTACGCATGGAACGCGTTACGCACGGTATTGGTTACGCACGGAACCTGTTACGCACAGAATCCGTTATGCGCAGAATGCGTTACGCACGGAATGCGTTACGCACGGAATCCGTTACGAGCTGAATGTGTTACGCACCGAACCCGTTACGCGCTGAATGCGTTACGCACGGAACCTGTTACGCGCTGAATGCGTTACGCACGGAATCCGTTACGCATGGAACCTGTTACGCACGGAATCCGTTACGCGCTGAATGTGTTACGCACCGAACCTGTTACGCGCTGAATGCGTTACGCACGGAACCTGTTACGCACAGAACGCGTTACGCACAGAACGCGTTACGCATGGAACCTGTTACGCACGGAATCCGTTACGCGCTGAATGCGTTACGCACGGAATCCGTTACGCGCTGAATGCGTTACGCACAGAATCCGTTACGCGCTGAATGCGTTACGCACGGAATCCGTTACGCACTGAATGCGTTACGCACGGAATCCGTTACGCGCTGAATGCGTTACGCACAGAATCCGTTACGCGCTGAATGCGTTACACACGGAACCCGTTACGCACGGAACGCGGTACGCACGGAACCTGTTACGCGCTGAATGCGTTACGCACGGAATCCGTTACGCGCTGAATGTGTTACGCACGGAACGCGTTAAGCACGGTACGCGTTATGCACGGAACCCGTTACGCATGGAATCCGTTATGCATGGAATCCGTTACGCGCAGAATGAGTTATGCACGGAATCCGTTACGCGCTGAATGCGTTACGCATGGAATCCGTTACGCGCTGAATGTGTTACGCACGGTACGCATTACACACGGAACCCGTTACGCATGGAATCCGTTACGCGCTGAATGCGTTACGCACGGAATCCGTTACGGGCTGAATGAGTTACGCGCTGAATGCGTTACGCATGGAATCCGTTACGCGCTGAATGCGTTACCCCCAGAACCAGTTACGCACGGAACGCGTTACGCACGGAACCTGTTACGCATGGAACGCGTTACGCACGGTATTGGTTACGCACGGAACCTGTTACGCACAGAATCCGTTATGCGCAGAATGCGTTACGCACGGAATGCGTTACGCACGGAATCCGTTACGAGCTGAATGTGTTACGCACCGAACCCGTTACGCGCTGAATGCGTTACGCACGGAACCTGTTACGCGCTGAATGCGTTACGCACGGAATCCGTTACGCATGGAACCTGTTACGCACGGAATCCGTTACGCGCTGAATGTGTTACGCACCGAACCTGTTACGCGCTGAATGCGTTACGCACGGAACCTGTTACGCACAGAACGCGTTACGCACAGAACGCGTTACGCATGGAACCTGTTACGCACGGAATCCGTTACGCGCTGAATGCGTTACGCACGGAATCCGTTACGCGCTGAATGCGTTACGCACAGAATCCGTTACGCGCTGAATGCGTTACGCACGGAATCCGTTACGCACTGAATGCGTTACGCACGGAATCCGTTACGCGCTGAATGCGTTACGCACAGAATCCGTTACGCGCTGAATGCGTTACACACGGAACCCGTTACGCACGGAACGCGGTACGCACGGAACCTGTTACGCGCTGAATGCGTTACGCACGGAATCCGTTACGCGCTGAATGTGTTACGCACAGAACGCGTTACGCACGGTACGCGTTACGCATGGAACCCGTTACGCACGGAATCCGTTACGCACTGAATGCGTTACGCACGGAATCCGTTACGCGCTGAATGCGTTACGCACCGAATCCGTTACGCGCTGAATGCGTTACGCACGGAATCCGTTACGCGCTGAATGCGTTACGCACAGAATCCGTTACGCGCGGAACGCGTTACGCACGGAACCCGTTACGCACGGAACGCGTTACGCACGGAACGCGTTACGCACAGAACCCGTTACGCACGGAACCCGTTACGCACGGAACCTGTTATGCACGGAATCCGTTACGCGCTGAATGCGTTACGCACGGAACCCGTTACGCACGGAACGCGTTACGCACGGAACGCGTTACGCACGGAACGCGTTACGCACGGAACGCGTTACGCACGGAACGCGTTACGCACGGAACGCGTTACGCACGGAACGCGTTACGCACGGAACGCGTTACGCACGGAACCCGTTACGCACGGAACCCGTTACGCACGGAACCCGTTACGCACTGAATGCGTTACGCACGGAACGCGTTACGCACGGAACGCGTTACGCACGGAACGCGTTACGCACGGAACCCGTTACGCACGGAACCCGTTACGCACGGAATCCGTTACGCACTGAATGCGTTACGCACGGAATCCGTTACGCGCTGAATGCGTTACGCACAGAATCCGTTACGCGCTGAATGCGTTACGCACGGAATGCGTTACGCGCTGAATGCGTTACGCACAGAATCCGTTACGCACGGAACGCGTTACGCACGGTACGCGTTACGCACGGAACCCGTTACGCACGGAATCCGTTACGCGCGGAATGCGTTACGCACGGAATGCGTTACGCACGGAATCCGTTACGCGCTGAATGCGTTACGCACGGAACCCGTTACGCGCTGAATGCGTTACGCACGGAATCCGTTACGCGCAGAATGCGTTACGCACGGAACCCGTTACGCTCTGAATGTGTTACGCACGGAACCCGTTACGCACGGAACCCGTTACGCACGGAACCCGTTACGCTCTGAATGTGTTACGCAAGGAACCCGTTACGCAAGGAACCCGTTACGCACGGAACCTGTTACGCGCTGAATGCGTTACGCACGGAATCCGTTACGCGCTGAATGCGTTACCCACGGAATCCGTTACGCGCTGAATGCGTTACGCACGGAATCCGTTATGCGCTGAATGCGTTACGCACAGAATCCGTTACGCGCTGAATGCGTTACACACGGAACCCGTTACGCACGGAACGCGTTACGCCTATTGCCGACCCCTGGTTTAAACCCTTGGAATATAAGAAAATGAACCCCCGGTTGGGTTCAAGATGTGACCTTCAGAAAATAAAAGTGTTCTCGGTAGAATCTCTTGGTTGGGGTCTCGAATAAACCCTTGGAATACAAACGAGTTCACGGTAGAATCTCTTGATTGGGTTCTAGATGAAACCCTTGGAATACAAACGAGTTCACGGTAGAATCTCTTGATTGGGTTCTAGATGAAACCCTTGGAATATAAACAAGTTCACGGTATAATCTGATTGGGTTAGCACCCCTTAGAACCTTAGATACCTTAGATACCTCTAGTGGGGGTTCTGGATTGACCACTACAGTAGAGTTGTCTGTTGAACCTCTTATAGGGGGTTCTGGGTGGAACCTTTCACAGATGGTTCTAGGTATAACCCATTATGTTGGGTTCTGTATGTTGGAAAAAAAAGCGTCTACCATGAACAAAAAAGGGTTGTCATATGAGGACAAGCCAAAGAACCCTATTTGGTTCTAGTTAGCACCTTTATTTCTAGGAGTGTATAGCTCATGCACATGCACACACTCACATTGTAAGCAAAGTGCTGGAGGGCAAACAGAAGATATTGCACATTTAAACACAGGCACACACATACATACACACACACACACACATACAGACACACACCCGAACATGCTTAGTGGTTGAGACTTCATTGTCCCTTGACGGTTGTGTAAGGTGCCTCGGGGCGATCCCAACACAGACACACACTCAAACATGATTATCTCCACTTGATGTCTGTGATTGGGTCATATTGGGACGGATGACATCATGGGGTCATCATGAGCAGTTCACGCACGCACACACAGACACACACACACACACACACACACACACACACACACACACACAGTATTGTAATTTGGCATTGAGCTTTGGTGCTGTATTGATTATTGTGTGCGTTTGTGTGTGTACATGGATGTGTGTCCATTAGTAGCGATGGCATACATTTTCAAAAATGCTTTGTTCAGCTCCCATATAAGTCTTCTCTACATCCAGACGACACATTGGGCCTGCATGACTTTGAACTGTAAGAGGAAATCAAACGCTCTATATAAAGACGCTCCACACAGAGGAGTTAGGGGGGGGGGGCCAGGATCTGATCTGTGAACCTTCATGCTGTGAGATGACAGGGCCAACCACTGAGCCCTGTGCTGTCCACAGACTAACATCTGTTAATATGATGGCAAATAGGGTCTGAGCTCAGCGGGCAAAGTCAATCGGCAGAGATTTTGAGGCGTGACAGTTCCCCAAAAACTAAATGCAACCCCTCACTTTACATAATGTGTAGCTGTATGGAGTTAGAAATGTAACTTCCTAATTAATACTTTTGATGGGAACAGTGAATAAGCGTTTTTTCAATGGCTTCACCTGGATACTAAAGAATGTGGTGCATTTAAGATGTAAAAAAAATGATCTTAATTGTGCAGCTGTTTGTTTAAACCTCAAGGCTACCTTATTGTCACAGTCATTTCCATCATAATGACTGATATGCTTTGATGTAACTTCAGGTTTCAGGCCAGTGCATCCTAATGTGTGCCAGTGGCCGTGCAGTCGAACCAAATCAATGATTAAAACCATATCGCCCATAATGAAATAGCAACTATCATTTCCTGATGATCTTTGGGTGGGAATGTGCGTATATTCTGCCAGAAAATGTGTTTAAAAAAAGATGAGGCTATTGTCAAGCAGACCATTGGGATCTATTTCATAATTTGGGTTTTCTGCATGATCCACATTAAGTCCGCTATTAGTTTTGAAAAAAAAAAAAGGCAAGAAGCCCACCCTCCTCAACAGCTTCTCCATCAGGCTCTGCTGAGTTGCTCTTCAGTGGAGTGAGGCATTAGTGTTGACTAATCAAAGGCCTGTTCACAGGGCAAAGACTGATGGCTTAATTAGGACTGCTAATGTTAATCACACTTAAATATTTATAAGGAGGAATTCTTTTGTTTAGCCTTGACCTTTCTCTGCAGCTCATTAGCATGGTTATTATTGCTGCTGGCGTTTGTGCGGTTGCTCTTAAACATGGCGGCGATGCTTACCCCGGGGCCGTTATCGATTTTTGATGAAGCAGACATGGTGCTGTGTTAATGCTTTTGTGTGGATGACATTGGCTTATCAGCGTTTGGAGGAGTTTAACCCTGGAGGTGTGAGTGTGTGTGTTAGTGTGTGTGTTTGTGTGTGTGTGTTTGGCCAGCCCAGCCCGAGGGGACGATGGGTAATATCTTATCAATGCGGTGAGCTCATTGTGTTTAAGTGGCAGAGAAGCTAGTAGAGACAGGTTCATAAATACTAGAGGGTGTTTCTTGACTTGTGTCAGCTCAGCACTTTGACTGAACATCATGATCGAAATTGAATTATTTGTAACACACACGCACACACACGCACACACACACAGAGCTGACCGTTGATCATTTTACAAGTAAAATTATTTACTACCCACACTCAGAGGCAAGATGTTTCATTACTATAGGATGTAAAGTGGATAGCGCAGCACTTGTAGCACTTGTGGGTTTATTGTGGAGGACGTTGAGGATAACAGCGTCTCCTTCTATCCAGAGGTGCACCAGCACTATCTGTAGCATCAGTCTGAGCACAGATACAGCGCCTTATTACTTGTGTTCAGCTTCAGCAAATTAATTTGTCTGTTTAAGATACCAGAACCGTATACTAATGGCGTGTGCTTTGGGGTAATAAACATCTTCTGCTCTGAGGAAAAATGATTGTGGTGTGGTGTTTTATTAATGAAACCCATTAATCAGTCAAAGTTATTCTCTCAGTGTTATATGTTTAGAGAGTGAATTCCTGCATGGACTTTTGTATTTTATATATTTTATTTTAAATTATTCCCTCAGCCTACCAAAACCTTTATTTTTAAAGTATTGTTCATCAGATTACGTTTTTCTTTTGCATAACAAATAGCCTCTTGTGTACTCTGACTATGAACGCAATCTCCAACATTATTAGCTTTACAATAATTGCTGCAACATTTGGATCCCATTGTCTGTTGCTCTCCTTGCTCCCTTTGATCTACTGATCTTTTATTGGCGAGCTATCTATAAATGAGCATCTCTTTCTGGTGTGAAGCCACACGCCAACTCTCCTCATCGGTCCTGACGCCTCTCTTTGCAAGAATGAACTTTTGACTCTTCCACATTTCATCGCACATTTCCTTGCACATAAATCATGAAAAGTGTAACTAAAATGTAGGTTGTATTTGAACTACAGAGCATGTTTTTTTTCCTGCCAAGGCTAATACAGAAAGCCCTGGGAAGTCACCATGACAACACACCGGATGAATACTGCGCATCACATTTTTATGGTCATTAATGTAATACCGAGAAAGATGAGAAGAATATTTTGTGAGTGTGTGTGTGTGTACATTTATGAATTGATTTCGGATGATGAAAAGGTCTGTTGAGTTTTGAACATTCTTATTCTGGCAATTGGCACTTCATCGCGAAGCCACCCCTCTCACGATGCTCACATTGTCTGTCCGTCTGTCCAGGTGTCTTGACAGCATTCGAGACCGAGAGATGAGAAAGTGTGCACTCTTGTGACTGTAAAAGACGAAGGTGAGGTTTACATCACAATGCAGGGTTTTGAATTCGGTAAGTATTATATTTTATGCATCTATATGAAAAAAACAAACGGATTCAACATCAAATCTCTTCCCGTTGAATAAACATGTTAGATATGAGGGTGTACTAGTGTGTGTGTGTGTGTGAGAGACTTGGGCTTATTGAATAACCATGCTACCAGACTGAAAGCAGCCGCTCCGTCTCTCAGCTTTGTAATCACTAAATGCCGTTTGCGAAATGACCGTAAGCACTTCACACCACCTACGTCTTTCACAATCAGACCGATGAATAAAAGATTTAAGTTTTAAGTGCCTGCATTTGGAATTTTAAAACAAGTGGAGATGTGGGACGGTGGAACGCAAGCCAAAAAAGGACCGAATAGAGTTTGCGGGCCGACTCCTGCCGCCCCTCCTCGTACTTTGTACCACTTGTGGAGGCTGAATTGGAAAGCTGCTTGTCAGTGCTCACTTGTCTCTGTCTTCGGGAGTGAGACGGGAGAGCAGGTGCAAAAGTCTTTTCAATCTGAAGTTTGTCTTTTTGATGTTTCAGTCGTTGCTTCAGAGCTCTGTGCAGGACTGTTTTTTTTTTTTCCTCTTTTCTTTCAATCGCACAACAAACCTTCTCCCCAGCTGGATTAACGACCATTACCGTCTGATCCCACAGAGATTGTGATCGTTCCTGGCCCCAGCAATGTTTTGTGTTCCCCCACAGAGAACATAGCGCACACGTAGCCCTTTTTAGAAGTTTTTGTAATCTAAAGAAATGCAAATATGATGTTGTTTAATAAGCCTACCTTTTGAAGCTGTGAGCTGGAATTACTAAACGCCTTTTGAAAGCACAAAAAGAAAACAACCTCAGGGCTGAAATTGGATAAGAACATTATGGCTCCTGCTCTGTTGTCCTGATTTACATTTATGTCTTTTCCCATTGCAGCAGATACAAAACCAGATGCGGCAATTGTCAGACTTTATAACGGCAGTGATAGTGTCATTGTTCACAGATCAGGTTATATAAGGGATGGAAGTCTTTCATGTCACTGACGATTAGATGAAATTTGTTTTACCGACAACATAACCCGTTTATGAAGAGAACAATAAAGAGGAAGAATGCAAGCATGAGCAGCAAGAGGAACATCGCATTTATTCCATACATGAAATATGAAATAATGAAATTATATTCTAAGATAGATATTTTCAGTCATGTCTAGGGCGGGGTCGCCACGAACAAATAGAAGCCGTGCCCCAAATACAGGCCTGGAGGAAAAAAACAAAGGTTGGATAAACTTGCTAACTAAGAAATATGTACATTTTCCATCACTTCAACAATATAATCATGGTATTTTCAACACTCTGTTGTTCTGGATTACTCCTCTAAACGTTAAACTAGATTTTAAGACGACCAAAAAAGGTTACAATTATCTTTCATGAACTGATGAGACACCGTGAAAGGGTTAAAGTTCTAAGACAACTTCCAGACCGGACAACGCCGTGGTAGTGACCTGACAATCACTAGGTAGCCACGCCCTAAAGCGTACTGTGTTTCATCTTCTATTTTACTCTAAATGGGACGAAACTTTAAATGAGCATCATGCTGGATTGAAGAAGACTTGAGAGACTTGAGGCCATAAACTGATATTGCAAGGAAGTATTTCCCTACCAGAAGCGTATCGGTGGCAGTGTAGAGACAAGGCTTAAATTAAATTTACAGACGGTATAATATGGCTGAGTGTTGTACTGTATGTATGCACGCTGACCTGCAGGTGAATACATATTCACACAAACAGGCACTCAGTAATCGACCCTGTAACAGGAGAGAAAGAATGAAAGCAGCTGGGCTCAAATCGTATAATGTCCTGATTTATCTTCACATTGTTTTTCACAAGCAATAAAGAGTGTGAATTTGCTGTAGCCGCTGCAGCTGGACAGGTGTTGAATAGGACACCTCTTCATCCTTAATAACCACAGCGGAGGATGCACACATACACACACACACACACACACACACACAGAGGCACACAGCCATGCCAAAACAGCAGGTGGCTTCCACTAACAGAGTCACCGGTCTTATTCAATGTTCTGTCAACACTGGAACTCAGCTGTGAATGTATAACACATCGACTGACATGATATACATTATCGCCTTTTCCTCTCTTTTTCTTTCTTTAACTTAATATTTGTAGCACTTTTTTTTCCGATGTTGACAGGAGAGCTAGGCAGCAGAGGATATGGTAGGTGTGATCACAGGCCGGGGGGGTCCATATGGTTACAAAAGCAGGTGGATTAAATGCTGCTTGATCTCTGGCAAACCCAATCCCTCCTCTCTTGTTCTTTCATTCCCCTCCTACCTTCAACCACTAATCTCTCAGATATGTCTCTTTTATCATGTCCATGTGGGGCAAGATTATAGCATTTCCTAAAGCAGTAGCCACCTGTGAAGGTACATGAAGGTAAAGGGGGTAGATTTATTCCTTCTGCTTTTGAGCGGCATGACCCTGAAGCGCCTTATATAGGCTCTATGTGTGTGTGTGTGGCTGCAGTTTTTCACGGTGAGAGGCACTGGAGATTGTGCCTCACTGAGACTCTGGCTGCCAACATTATAGTGTGCATCACCTATCTGTGTGCGAAGGGTTAGCTTCCTCTAGGGATTGGGATGTCAACCTCATTTTCCAAAATTGAGATTGGGATTGCAGGTCCCACATGCTAAATGCCTGTCCAACATGCACACCCTTAAAGGTGCAATATATGGGATTCAGAGCATTGATATAGCAGCAAACAACTATTGTATATGTTTAGATATAGTGGAGTAATGTCTTCCTGAGCAGAGAATGAAGCCACTCTTCCTTTGTGTGTGTGTGTTGCTATCCAAGCTCCTCCCTGCTTTGTTGACACAGCCCTTCCAGGCTCGCGTGGTTTTAGTACGCTGGACAGCTCTCGGGCCGCCGCTCTGCACTGCGCTCATCCAGCAGTTACGTCTGATAATCCCGTCCCCAACCAACAGTTTAGTCGCGCAAGTGAAGCACTGACCCTCAGGTTACCCCTCATCTGTCGGCTCCGTCAGCACTTTTATGCTGTCGTTTTGCGCTGTTAGCGCTTTCTGCAGCATTAGCGGTGAGCCGCCGGCTCAGCCGTCGCCATGTTGAGAGCCTTTGAGAGGCAATCGAAATGCTCCAAAAAAGTTAGATGACTATAATGTCTGTACAGTAAATGTGACATTACAAACAGTAGCAGTTAGCGTAGCTTAGCACAAGGACAGGGAACAGGGAAAACTGCTCCGTCCAAAGGTATCGCAATTTGCCTACACCAGCATCTCCGAGGCTCGCAATTAAACAGGTTATATCTCATGCGTTTAATCCTTTCAAAAACAGAGCTATAAAAATGGCACTTTGTGATTTTATGGAGCTGGATTAGTTCCCTGCAGGTGCAGTAACTTCCTGGAGTCTCTTGCCTGCTATAACCTCACGGTGCCAAAAAAGACTGCGGCCGAGAAATAGTCCCTCCCTTAACGTTCGTTTCAAAGTATTCGGTCTTCATGTGATAACTTGTGTGTTTGTATGCTTGTAAAATAAAATTTGTTTGTGCAGATGTGTGGACTTTAGTGTTTTGTGCAGTGTAATTAGCTGTAACTAGCTCGTATGTTCGTGTCTGTCCGTTAAAACATTTGTGAGGATCTGCACAGTCCACGCAGCTGGTTCAATATCTTCGCTGGTGACATGGAAGGGGTTGAAAGGAAAGAGAGGATGCAGGAGAAGAGGCAGACAGAGAGAGAAGGTTGAAGAGATGAGAGAGATTAAGGATTGATTATTGATTGCTGTGGAGTTGTCAGGAGGCATAGTCTATTTTCCTTTTGTTTGTGTGGTTTTTCCCCCCCCCCCTTACTCTCCTTTATCGACCGAGAGGGAGATTGGTGGAGAAAGAGAGTCGCACAAAAGATTCATGCCACTTCTCCTTCATTTACCCTCGCTCCTTCGCTGTCTCTGGTTTTGTTATGCACTAATTTTCCTGCCTGTGTTTAGAAATATTGAATTTAGAACCAAGTTTTAGACAATAGAAAACAACACAAGGCAGGAAGGAGGATGAAAGAAGGAAAGAAGAATGGATAGAAGAAAGTCAAAAAAATACACACATGCACGTCAGCAATATTTACGTTATTACTAAGCAGAGCAAATCAGCATGAACAAAAAAAAACCCACTCCAGTTTCCAATTCCCAAATCAAACAAGCTCTCATTAAAACCTCGTTGTCCCCAGTCGTCTCACAAATCACTTCCACAAATTCCATTTCATGGAAGCACACACATTTCACCCCAAGACAGAAACCAAACATAATCCTATGCTTCATTTCCATTCAAATAACTTAAATCCAAGGGATTCTTATCAATGATCACAGCTAACGTAGTCTACAGATTTCTCCGTCCATCAGCATTTATCAGTGTGAGCGTGTGTGTGTGTGTGTGTGTGTGTGTTTCTTTTTACATGTCAATATAATTCCCAGACTCAATTATTCCATTAAGGAGACAGTGCCCAGTAGCATGCAGTGACTAAATCAACAACATCTGTCACACACACACACAAGTCTGCTTTAAACACTGAACAGTCAATAAGCTATTTAAAGTTAAGGGTGAGAGTGTGTGTTCTAGTCCGTGTGTGTGTGTGTGTGCGTCATTCTGAACAGTGGGTGTTCCCAGTGGGTTGAATTTTCCCCTTTTCCAAAGGCTTGTCTCCTTGAGCAGTGGGGAACATTAATCCACGTCAGCCTTTGTAAGTTTTGTGTGTGTGTGTGTGTGTGTGTGTGTTTGTGTCTCGGTCAGCGTGACTGTGTGTCTGTAGTGTGGGGTGTGTGTGAGAGAATGTGAGTGAGGAGCAAAAAAAAACAGTCCATGTTTTTTGTAACTGTGATTGGGTGTGTACGTCTCTCCTACACACACACACACACACACACACACACACACACACACGTTCCTGTGTGTGACTGGCATGCTGAGTGCAGACTGCAGCACAGTGTCCTGCTCTCCTTATTCTTCGACGGAAGGACTCCACACTTAATGAGTTGTCCTGGGACTTGAGGCTTTTTAACATAAACACACACACTCACACAAGTTCACTTATACGCACGTTTCCGTACTTCTATACTTGTGAGGACTCTCAGGGACATAATAAATGTCCTATAGATCCTATAGATCTGGCATGCTCTACCACATGCCAGTGTGTCTTTGTGTGACTCATGCCAGCTCAAACCGTGATGCTTTAGAACTTAACGTGACCGTTGACCTTTCTAGATGGGAACCAGAGGAAAGACACCTTCCCCACAATAAGATGAAGAATCACTGCTGGTGTGTGTGTGTGTTGGTAGATTTATTGGTTCAATAATGGACAACAACATACTGTTTCTCTCCCTCACAACACAAAAAAAGAAGCATTTTTGACATTAGCGCTGCTCTCTTTAGCTCTTCCAATGAACCAAGGACAACACATCGCCATGGCAAGAGGTGACATCATAGTGACATCATGTATCCCAGCATGGCCATAATCTGCAGCCCCAAAATATCTCAAACATACTTGACTTGAGCACATAAATAATCAAAAGCATGAAAAAATACAATACAACCCTATAGAATAAGAATACAGAATAATGATTCTTGCTCTCTCTATCTCTCTTTTACACACACACACACACACACACACACACACACACACGCATGTATCCTGATATATAGCTATTGTAAGGCTGGGTGACGTTTCCAGAAGCAGGTGATAAACAGCAGTTTTCCTCAGTGTGTGAAACTGTCCCCTAAATGTCACCTTGTGGAAATGCAGCACAGACCCTGGCTGACAAGCACTGCTGTGTGCCAACACACACACACACACACACACACACACACACACACACACACACACACACACACACACACACACACACACACACACACAGATAGAGCTGTATAGGGTAAATACTGTAAGGAGCACATAGAAGAGCACAAAAAGCACCAGCTCCCTCCTTCATCTATGCTTTATAGTCTTTTTTTTCCACATTCAGTGCTTTACCTCGTTGCTCAAGTATAGAGAGCTACACGGTTTTTTAATGGCTCGCTCTGCCTGTCAAACACACGTAACATGAATATTTTCTTGAACCTGGAGTAAATCAGAGCGGAAGTTCATGCATTAATAATCCCTTCCAACCATTTCTTGAATTTAGGGGCAATTGGTAACCCCTGCATGACAGAAAATGACATGCACAACATGTACACTGATACGACAGATATCGTTAGATTTGTAGCACTAACTTGGCAAATGGAAAGGGAGGATCAACTGTCCTTACCAATTACCAATTGTAGGCCTGTCTTTTCGGCTGATTTATCATTTCCTTTCATATTATTTCCTTTCCATCTGTTCTAACAGTACGATGCCCCAGTGACTGCCAGTAGAACAGCAGCAACCTGTAGACAGGGAACATAAAGATCCCAGCTTTGGGCACTATGTAAATATGTTTTACAATGTGTGCGAGGAAGAGAGTGAGGATGAAAATGAGCGGGATCGCTCACACCATCTCTCCACTTTCAATCAATAACCCTGTGATTCTATTAGACATTGATTGCATCTGAATCCCAGATCCCAAGTCACAAATGTGATTATAAAATGGCCAGTCTTGACACTTTATTGAAAACAATGAGGCTGGAAAGAGAAACTGGAGGAAGGAGGGAGTGGGAGTGACTGGCTGGGAAAGATGAATTAATCTTCTGCCTGTCAGCTTGCAGAAGTCTTCTCCTTCATCCCCTTCTTCTTTTGTGTGAGTGTGCGCAAAGTGTGTGTGTGTTTATGTGCGAGCAAATGTGCATGTTCTTGGAAAGATGGGAGACTGGTGTGTGTGCACTGTGGAGTGTTGAACTACTGAAATAGAAGCAATGTTGAAGAGCTATACCAATACAGTGTGTATTGTGTGGCGGAGACGTCTACTGAAATGAGCATGCCACACAGCTAACCCGGGCCCGTCCTGTCTTGTAATACCACTTGTCCCTGGGGAGGGGTCACTGTAGCGTCCGGTCTGTTCCTCAGTCCAGCATGAGAGCAGCCAATTCAAACCCCATCGCTGGGGGTCTGATCCCAGGGAGACTTGTAATTACACATTGCACCTTTCAAGCCCAAAAGGCAACTAAAGAACTTCGGTTTAGGTTCGTGGTTTTGATTTAACGTCCTGTCTCGTATACATTGCAGTTCACATTTTACTGATGTGTTCAGTGACATATTTGCAAAATGTGTTCATTAACAAAATTAACAAGATTTTCTTCTATTATTTTGATTTGTAGTAGTCACATATTAACATAATGTCTAGGAGGTAGCAGTGTCTCATGCATAAGTGAAGAGTTGGACAGAAACTACGAGCCGAATCTATTGCCGTGTTTACGAGAACTCCAGATGTAAACAACTCGGCATCAGAAAACATGAATCATTTAAATACAGCTCTTGTGTAGCGTAAGTCCCTGAATTCAAATATCTGTCAATCATTGTGGGAGCTGTAGCAGATTTCAGTCTGATGCTTTTGAATTTTGGCCGGTGTGTGGCTTCCCTCTTCTTCTTATAAAAACATCTGCCAAGGCAGCAATTCATCTCGCTAGAAAGCATTTGTTCTCAATAAGTATAATAATTACACTAATCTAAAAAAAAAAACTTTTGAATTCCCCCGTAGCAGGAGTGGGAGGTGGGCTGATCTGTTGCTCCGTGTTCACATGATGCATGTGAACAAAACGAACAACATAGAATTTGCAAAAGAAAAAAACTAAAAACCTGCGAGAGGTTACCCAGTTTGACTGCGCTAACGATGATGATTCCATCCATTCACCGTCGACTGCAGGCCCTGCATTGCAGTGGATAACTTTTCTTAATGTATGACTGCTTTCCTTTGTACATTCTTGACATTTCAATTGGAAAACCAATGATTTGCATGCATGTGCCACGTGTTTGTAAGCATGTCTCCTGCCTAGTCTGTGTAGGTGTACCAAAATATGTGTCTGTATTTTTTTCCGCTGAGTGCTTTGCCAGAATCATCAGATGCCCGTGACTGTGTGTTTTAGACGGTCCTGGCAGGTATCTCATACCAGTTTACCCAATTCCTTCTGCCATGAAAGCTGTGATGGAGCTATTTTCGAAACCCTTATTTGTGACACAACCGTGGTCTAAAATATCAGTTTCACCTTTTACTGCGGCACATTTTCTCTACCTGGAAGCGCAGCTTTTATCTCCCAGTGTACTCATTTGCTTCTTTTCTGTTCACCAAAGGCTTACACACGGTTTGTTCTTTTCCTGCAATGTCATTGTGGGAATGATCAGACTGGATTTTCCCCTTGACCTTAATATATACACACAGTAACCGTTTTTGGTTTGTGTGCCTGGTACTACTTTCTTTTTTGGGGCATTTATTTATTTATTTTATCGCGGAAACATCACAAGCAAAGCGGAGTGGGATTATAAAGTATTACAACAACTACAGTACAAAAAGATTCAATGAAGGATTATCGAAGGCAGGGTAGATCCAGGACGAATGCATTAAAAGGGATTTCTTCAGTGACTGTGACTGCACGTGCAAGCGGGACACACACTGCATCTTGGGCCTCCATTGAAATGTTTTAATAAAGAAGTTTCCCCTGCATATTATAAGACAAACAGGCCTGGATGTGTTGCTTTGGTGCATTCTGCAAAATATTGTCAAACGTAGCAACATTGTCGCGTTTTTGTCTGCGCGCCTGAGCGTTTCTCAGTTGTCGTTTGTTACCAAAGTGCAGCAGTTCCTCTGTCGAAACCCCCCCCCATGCAACATGAATATGATATAGTCTGCCACTCATTACTTATGGTAACACATACAGCGCTCTCTGGCAGAGTGCAATGACACTGCAGGTTTATGACATGTATTCATGCATGCATAATTACACAATTCACAGCTCTTCTGTGAGACTTGGAAGACAATGATCAATTTAAAATGTAAATGCGTTTCCTCCGTGTTCAATCAATTAAGAGTGAAAATAACATTTCTGGGTAATTTAATGTATTCGCTTCCTGTACCCCCCCCCCCCCCCGCCCTTATCTTATCACTGGTGCTCATCACGTATCATCGTGTATGGGCTGAATCAAGATTAAGACACATTTTAGATTATATTCAGTGATTGAATGCTTGATATACGTTCACGCTGTATTTCATCAACATGGTCGGTGGAGAAGGTGGGATGGAGGCCAAAGGATTAAGGAATTGCGCAAAGGGACGATTAATCAATCTTTCAATCCCTCCGTCCACCTTTTTCAAGCAGCGAACTTGCGTGCATGGGTCTGTGACATGTTTTTGCCCTTTAGAAACTTTCCTGTCTTCAAATATTTAACAAGATGTCTTCAGACACATGTCAGACTGATTTCAAGTGACACATGTTTGTGTACGCTGACTTGTTCGCTGTTCGCACAGAAGGCCATATTCGCTTTTTTTTCGGTTTACTGCAGGTCGCAAGACCCAAAATAACTTCATTACACGCACAAAGACATCCTTGGAAATACTCATGCAGTTAAGCCAAAAAATGTAAGAATGAATAAATATCACAGGACAAATGTGGACCTACAAAATAAAGCTATTACGGATAGAGGCTGGGATAGCACACGTACATTTGGCCAATGGATGCACTCCAAGAGTGGAAGTGGAAAGAGGAATAGTGATAGTGTGTAATGTGGAACGGTGCCAGTCGATATTGTGCTGAAAGCTCCCGGTCGAGTTGGTGAAAGATACTTTCAATAGATTACATCCACAGACTACAGCGATGGACTCTCAGAACCGTCAGTGTGACAAAAAGAGAGAGAGCGGACTGATGAGTGAAATATAAGTGACCTCTCATTCCAGACGGTCTGGAATGAGACACACCAGGGCCACCGTGGCTGACCATTGGCTGTAGTTTTTCGCAGTTTGTCATTGGCTCAGGGCGCCGGCGGTGGATGTAAAGGGACCCCGGGCTAAAGTGGAGAGGGACGTTAACAGATTAACTGTGTGCTCCCCTTTGTGCCTGATTCCTTTTTACAACTTTGTTTTTCTTTGCCCATGGCTCTTTGCTTGCATAATATGTGTCCCCTGACCATCTGCAGTGCCCATCCCAAGAGTTTAATTCTGGGGGGACAGAGGAAGCCACGGTGGGGGATCTCTATGGACATGAGCTTGGATCTCTGGAGAAATGGCTGGCAAAACATTGACTCACCTGGCCCTGCAGTGTGTTGGTTCAGACACACACACACACACACACACTTGCACACGGCTATGTGGACAGACAGACAGGCAGCTGCTAGCTTGATGGGGAGGCTGATGGAGATGATGCACGGATGGATAAACACACCGGCGAGATGATGGAATAAAAACTGAAACACATATTTACACAAAATGCATTAAGTCATCAATATGCAAACTAACTAATTATATGCCTGAGTGACATACCCAACACGCCCGTCCATCCACCCCCACGCACTCGCCCCTTACACCCACACATACACACCCAAACAATATACAGAAATGTCAGCTTCAATATAATTTACTATCCAGCAGCTCACAAAATAGACAGAAAATGTAAAACCTATTTACAATCCAAATCAATGGGATATCAGAGTGTCATTCATTGCGCCCATCCAGCACATAAAACTTCATTAGCTCAACGACATGCTAATAGATTTTGTACGAAAATGAGATATCATGCATGAGGCTGACATATCCAGTGTTTCAGTGTGATTCGAACCAGGAGGAATTAAGTCTTTGAGAGAGTGAAGGGAATGGACGTGCACTCTTATGAAGATGGACACACTAAATCCGGCATCCCCATTGGCAGCTCATAAATATCCTCATCCCTCGGATAGAAATGACTTGCAAATTGACCATAAAGCAGCTATATACACGGTTTGTATACGGGAGTTAGCAGCCTTCCGCATTGAGGGATATACAGTGGCAGATGTGTGATGAATGTCTATTATGTGGGTAATACAGTGTGTGTGTGTGTGTGTGTGTGTGTGTGTGTGTGTGTGTGTGTGTGTGTGTTGGGGCTTGCAGGGGAAAGGGGAAGACCCACGGGAACAGTGTACCACTGTGGGGTGATCTCTGTTTCCCCCACAGGCTTAAGATAAACCATGTACAGCTGTGTTTAAAGGGGTTCACTGAGTTAATTCAAAAGGACACTGGGACGCAATGCAGGCTTATGTGTAGCCACACACACACACACACACACACATGCACACACACACACACACGCACACACAGTTTTCGGCAAGATGAGGAGAGCTGCTGAAACAACACCGTGCCAGCTGTCAATAGGGTCCACACAGACACACTCGCGCACCTCCCCTCCAACCCACTTGACTGCATTAAAAAGGAGGCTTCATCAAAGCTCATTCACGTTGCCTCCATAAGTCATCATCTCATTTGCAAGACAAATGGGGGAAGTCAGATTGGTCAGTGCATTTTGATAAAGAGCCCGAGCACCGAGGCAAGCGTCCTCGTCTCCTCCGCAAAGGCTTTCACTCAGCAGGACCAGATCCGCTGAACTTTTGATACATACCTCTCATTCAGCAAAATGAACATGTTTAACATGTCTTTGTGTCAATGCCAGACAAAAAAGATAACAAAACAGCTACTAATGGATGTTGTGGTCAGGTTGTTTCGCCAACTGCTGTTTCCAAGATGAGGAATGGATCTCAACTTTCTAGCTAACGTGGACTTAAAGTCTTTAAAATGCTCAAATTTGAAACATAATGGACCTTGTGGTTGGATTGCTTTGCCAACACTTACAGCTGCTGAGCAGACGTCATCTTTATGGTCTTGTATGACAATAAAATGTACTTCTATAAAGGGTCGCATGGCACCAATGCTATTGTATAAGTTGTTGAGAGAACAATGGACACTAACACATTTGTCTTTAATGCCATGCCTGACATGCATGTCCATTTTCTACTTATTTGATCAATATGTTTAAACCAAGTGTGTAAATAATAATGAAAAAAGAAATCGTGCGTGTTTACGCCTTCAAGACAAACCTGTTCATCCTTGAATTAATTTATGCTCATGCAGCACCACGATAGGATGGAAGTCCTGTGATAAAACATAATTAAACCGACCCATTATCATTTGGTCAAAAGCATGTTTGATGGACCAGTGACCTTAACATTAATTTGATAAGGTCATGCGATGCTGACCCTTCATGGAATGACTATTGTCACTGTAGATTGCAGCGCTATTGATTTGCGTTGCTTTGAAAGCTATCTGATATTGAGATCCACAGACTGTTGATTTAGGGCTGTGTTTGTGTTGAATAATTAAACGAATACCAATGGGTTTGTTGATATCTTTGCATTTTCATCCTTCAGATGACAAGAGATACGAGTGTGTCTGAAGGACCAAAGTATAATAAATGAAGAAATATCCGACACATACTGAAATCAATGGCCTGTCAGATCCTGATTTGGGCAAATAGGGACAACCCCCAAACACAGCTATTGTTGATTTATTGTGTGAATTGATTTACAAGAGGTCAGTCTCCTTCAGAGGTGACATTGGACTTTATGAATTTGTTTTTATTTGTTTACAAAAAGCCCCCTCAGTCCATTATTTGATCATTTCAAACCCATAGACCTTTATTTTAAATTCAAGCAGAGGCCCCAAACGCTTCCAAAGATACCAGGCTGAATCTCATGGGAGTCAGTAAACAAAGAAACACCGTTTTGATGTACGCCATTAATAGCCATCACGAATTCTATGAAGCTTAAGAACAATCAGATATAGCATCGGTGATACAGTATAGCCTACAGCGTGGAAAAGGTTTTCTGAACACTTTAAGAAATCTAAAGGCAAAGTCAAACTTGTTCACCTGTATAGTGTTTACATTTTGATCAGGCATGTTTGTATAAAATCTTTTCCCACAAATTACAGCATACGTTTTACTCTAGTTAAGTATAGGCTACCTACTATCTGCGACCATTTCACAGTGTGTATCTATTTTGCAGTAGCTCCACCGAGGCAAGAAAAGGTGCACAGGTGGGCGAGATTACAGTCACGTGACTCCAATATGGCGTTAATTGGGCTAATTGGGCTGTGACACGTTCCTGTTTGTTTACAATCAGGAAGTCGCTTAAACGTACGTTTGTAAACATTTAGTTGAAATCCAAGCAAAAAAAAAAGTGAACATGGTCGCAGAGCACTGCAGGGCCAGTGACTCACTTTGTCTCGGCTTGTGTTTGTCAGTGGCTGTGAAGTTTCTCCGGCCTGTAGGTGGGGCTCTGATGCAGTGTTTCAAAGCGAGGAACCCCTCTGGAAGTGAGATCAGGGAAGGAGGGAGGGGGAGAAAGAGAAAGAGAGGGAGAGGATGCTGCAGCAGCAGCAGGCACGGATCCCCCCCCCCCCCTCCCCGAAATGATTCCTCGGAGCGCACGCTGCTTCTCGGAGAGCTGTAAGATAAACGGTCAGGGGGGCGCATGCAACATTTCTCATAAAGTTTTTTTTTTTTTTTTTTCCTCAAGTCAGTTGTTTTCATTGAGCCCTTTGCCAAATCCCCAAACCCCTGTTTCCCACCACTGACTGAAATACTAACATTAATGTTAAAGTTATCTCATGACATGGAAATATTTAGTCGACCTTGATGGATTTTTTTTTTTTAATCAAGGAAATAAGGAACAGGCTATGTAGCCTATTTTATAAAACAGGTAGTATCCACTGCTCCCCACATACTGCTTATTTCGTTAAAGACATGATTACATAATTAGGCCTTTTTAGAATATTAATTGCTTCAATGTACGGGGGGGAGGATACACTCCCGAAGCATGTTAAAAGATCATCAAAGAACAACAATGCTAAATCCCTTACAACTATGCAAGTGTCGTAATTATGTTCCTCTGTTGCCTAATCTCCATCTTTAAATGATCCTGCGATTAGATATTCAAATCCGATGATCAGATCATTTCAACCCTGCATTGTAGCCTATTTGTGTAAATTCCCCTTTGGCATTGCCAAATCCCATTCTCAACGGGATGAATGCATTACATAAACCTCTCTCTCATAACAAAGCACGAGCTCTATTTAAGCTCATATCATGTCATATCCTTGTTTTCTTGGGTGAACAATAGCCATCAGAGGGGTGCAGATTGAACTTGAAAATCAACTCCTTTTTAAAAGTGGTTTTAAACAGGCTGACACTAAAAGTCTACGTGAAACTGCCCTGGTGGGAATTGTCTCACTCACAGCAGTCATTTTGTCACTTCCTTTGAACGATATAGATAATAAACGTGATTATGGTAATACATTCTTTTTTTTGTATAGTGGTCATTAATGCGCTCTAAGCCTCTTTAGGGTTGTTGCCAGAGACTTAAAAATTAAACCCAAACGCAGCCCCTCTTCCAAAACCCGAGATGTTACAGCGGGCGAGGCAGCATCCTTGGTAAAAAAAAAACCCAAAACAGTCGCCTTCTGCAACGGGCGAAGCGCCATCCGCTCAGTCCTTCCCCAGCCTCAAGATCCGCTGCGAAGCTGCAAACTCCGAGCCAGCGCGTCTCTCTCTCTCTTTCTCCCCCTCTCTTTCTCCCCCCCCCGTCCCTCCCGCACTCCCTCTCTCCCATTCGCACTCCGCTGCAGCACCCTCGGCAGCTCAGTTGAGCAGGAGCACCGCACTGAGTCACATCTATGCACACACGCTCTCTTACACGCACACACGCGCGCACACACACGCACGCACGCACAGCCTCCTGCGGTATCCCGTAACGGCGCAGCGGCTTTTCCAGCGGCATACAAAGTGCAGTCCTCGCCGGGGAATGGGAGGTGCGGTTCCCGGGTCTCAGAGCGCTCAGAGCGGCGTAGTGAGGTCCTGCTGATCGGAGGATGCTGCTGGAAGTCTGCTGCTATGTCTCTCGCATGTGCAGGAATCGCCTTCTAACTACACCACCCGGGATTTAAAGTGGACAAGGCGTCTGATCAGGATATAACATTATTCTAAGCATTTCTCGTTTTTTGGGGGGAGTAAGAAGGAGTTTGGGGATTGCTCTGGACGTGTCTCTTATCCGCAGTGTCGATGCGGCTGCGCCTGTGAAGTGATATCTGCATAGATTACAGGTAAGGAAAGAGGCTTTCTCACGGCGTTAGTTCCCACAGACGGGACTGTTTGTACAGGGTGCTTCGGTGCCGTTTTCGCCAGGTTTTGGGTGTGAGGTTGCCACACTGCACCAGCCCAGGTGACGGGAGGCGTGTTTGCACCTGTTCTAGCTGCATGCGCCATGCCCGCTCTGCGCACTCCGGGCAGATCGGGCGGGTTTCCTACCGAACCTGTCCATTTGGATCGTAGGCTCAAACTAGACCCCGAAGGAGAATTGCAGAGCATTTTAATGACCTGCTATTTCTTCTCAACTTGGGACCCATTATTGACTGGATTCCCTCCGTTCGGCGCTTCATATCATCCATGCCCTTCACTGTAAGCCAGGGAGAAGAGCTGCATGCCCAAATTGTGCTTGTTCCTCTTGCAGCGTTAACTCTGAAGGTTAGAAACAGAAATATTTTGTCGGGGATCCCGCGTCGGATTTACGCAGTGCCTTCGGGGATAAGCCCAGTGCGTATAGGACCAGCATTTAGTGGCGTGTTGACTCGTGGACTGCGATTTGGGATTTCAGTGGTGTCTCGGCTCTAAATCGTTGGAAATGGGCAATTTGATCCGATATTTCGCCGCACATGTTTTTTTTCCAGGATGCTTCGCAACCATAATTTCGTGACAAGTTAAAGGTTGATGTGGAAAACATTGTGAGTGAGAATGATGAACACGGCGTGGCTCCTGTAGGAAAGTTCTTTAAATACGTGCCGTTTTAGAGCATGTGCTGCATCTTTTAGGGATCCACGTTGGGGTGACTCTTTTTGTAGCCTGAAACTATTGAAGCATTATACGCCTTTCCAAACGGGTTCTTTATAATATCAGGGTTTCAAAATTGGACAACATGGATTATTTTCTCTGATTATTTCCTTTTAAATATATCTCCTAGTAGCCAGTGTATGTCTATATATATTTTTTTTAGAACGCACGATTGTAACAGCACGTTCGTCATTATAAGAGTTGCGTTTTTGTATTTTAAGGAAAACGCACGTTGCGTGACAACACGCGCATTTCCCCCCCCATGGCTTCTCGCTGGGATACGTCTCCTCAAAAAGCATTTGAATTTGACCAATGTGGCCCAGACTTTAGGGACGCTGAAGTAACGGAGAACATGGAGCTGTAATATCTACAGGGACCTACTCTCCGTGGTGGGCAGTACGGCCAGCTGCTGAGGTTAATGTCACTTTATCTTAAGTCCTGGAATTGTTTTGCCTGTGATACTTAGTATCCCTTTGGGTGACATGCTGTGTGTAATTTAAGGTTAAACTTGTTCTTTTTTTTTTTTTGAACAGATTGACATTTTTTTTTTCCAAATTATTATTATTATTATTTGTTGCTTTGATACATGAGTAAGGGAGCCAAATGTGTGTGGCTTTTTGAGTTTGTGTCTGACTACTTCCACTATTTCCATGAATGCCATTCAAGCCAAATTCCAGTTAAACAGACGTTTGGTGACTTTGATTTTCTGAGCTGATGTTAGAGGTGTTTGGAGAGACAACATTGCCTTAAGCTCACCCTCCTCCTGTTTGGTCCGCACATAGAGTGAGCCACGAGACGTTGTGATGAGCAATGACGAGTCGAATGCTGAATGTTTAAAGATAGTGTTGCCTTCAACGCTGTCTTCAAACAATTCGTTTGTTCTGTAGATGTGACCTTACTTTATTGTCAAATCGTTGTTGTTTTTTGTGCCTACACTCTAGATGTACACAAGGCTGGTGAAGCCCTTTTAACACAGCATATCTGTGTGTTCATTCCCTGGAATCCGTGTCATTTCTGTTTGAATGGGAGCGTTTGTTGGACCTTGAGCTGATTTTTCTCAGCACATGCTATAGTTTTAACCAAGTAGTGTGAATCCCCTGATCCAAATGCCACTTACGGAGTCAGGGACCTACTTTGTCTCGATCCTGCACCAACACCCCCCCCCCACACCCCCTCGCCTCCCTCCCTTCCTCCCTCCGTTGCACCTCATGTGCAGAAAACAGCTGCTGGAGCCTATGCAAAATGCAGATCCCCCAGTACAGCAGTCACACTGAGTACTCTGAGCCCCTCTGCCGGTTTCCTCCTCCCTCGATCCACCTGCACCTCCAGACTCAATGCATCAATTCAGTATCGCCCATCCAAACGCTCTTTGTTTCAACTCTTAATGTTCACCGTTGTGTTTGCTGCTTGTGCACGGGGTTGTCTTGCAAAGAACACATTTTGAGTTGTGTGCGTTATTCTTGTTTTCCCAACAATCCCAACAAAAAGATTACACACTTTGTGCTTAGTGCACGCTCAACAGAGCGTGGCTGAAGGGACGAGGTTATATCCTGGAGAAACCATGAGGGGCAGTGTGACTGCACCGGCTGGTACAGCGGATAGATCCATCCCCATGTGTGTATATTGGATAATTAATCAAAAGATGCACATGTTTATTGACATGTATAGCCTACAGAATTTTACTATAAAACCTTTTTTTCCATAGCTGATGTTTATGTATGTTTACATGTGCTTTGGGTGGTGGGGGGAAAAAAATCATTATGGTATTATTGGATTTTATGCCTTTTTGTTCCCCACGTCACTCTGACAGACACCTGAAAACAAACTTGATAAGATACTGCTGGCTGATGTGTGGCTTGTTAGTGGATGTTTAAACGGTGTGAAGCTTGCAGTTGTGAGGTGAAGGAGAGTAGATCACTAGCAGGCTGAAGCTCCTCTGCTTATCTGTGTCAGTGTGGCAGCGTGTGTCTGCTCTCAACTGAATTTGTGCATTCGTCGTCTTTTAGGATGCGCGTGTGTGTGTTTATGTTCTGCTGCTTTCAAGGTTTCAAGGGAAAGACATTTAGTCCCTGGGCAGTTTGAGAATCCTATCTCATCTTATGTCTTTGCCTCCTTTCACCAAATTCCAGCCCAGTTCTAAACTCTTGAAGGCTGTAAGAGCACTTGTCACTATTCAGTCTCCCTCCCTCACTTGCGATTCTCCCTCCCTCCTTCTCTCTCCCTGTGCGCTGTCCATCAAGGCCTGCCGATAGGAATTGGAACAGCCGCCTTTATCGGCCTGTAAGCACCTCACGTTGACATACTACCCCCTGTCTGTCGGCCAATGTTGCGGCTACAAGGCTGGAGTTTGGACCCGGAGAGCACGGCCCTGTCAATATTATGGCTCGCTAATGGATAAACTCTCACTCCGACCTTGGCAGTAAAGACATTCATTGCATTTTGGGGGGCGGTGCACTTAGAAGAATAAGCTCCATAGAATGTCTTACAATATGTTCATGTCAAGGGGGGGGGGGGGGGGGGGGGGGGGCTGTGAAAGAATATGAATTGGGAAGATTCTCCGTAGTGATATAAATAAATGCCTGGTAGCAGTGTAGGCAAGACTGCAGAAGTGTGTCTGTGTGTCTGCGTGTGGGTGTGAATGATGCATCTGTGACTGGCCTGGTGAGGCCCTGTATGAATACTCGGGTCACAGAGATGTATCGTCGTGTCAGACTGAATGATGCGTCTGTGGATCGGACCTGAATGGAGCTCTCTGTTTGTTCTCGTTCTCTTTCTGTTGCTCGCTTTTCTCACTTGATGTCCCCCTCTTTTTCTCTCTCACTCACACTACACACACACACACACACACACACACACTGACTTAAACCCCTCCGGGCTGTGACAGTACTACCAGACGCAGGCTAGTGCCCAATTAGACCCCCCCCCCCCCCCCCCCCCTTTCCTCTCCCATGCCACCAAACACCGCAGAGAAGATGCAAATTGTATTTCCATGTCACCAACTGTTCTTCACACCATAATCGCACTCCCATATTTTAGGATGGTTAGACACATGACTCTATAACAATGCTGCAGGGCTAACATTGAATATATATATATATTTTCTGGCAGGTGCTACATAATTAAATATAGAGTGTGTTGGTTTCATTTTTTTGTTTAGGATGAGAACTTATTAACTGGAGTTCCACGTTGTGTTGAATTCAGTTACAGTTATCTTTGACCTTTTTACTTGCCACTTTAAACCTCCGTCTTTGTTATCTCGTCTGTGAGGACTTGACCTCGGAGCAGACTTCAAACTCGGCGTGCAATGTGAGATTCAAAGTCTATTATAGTTTAGTTGACATTTCATTAAAAAAAGATGGTCTCACTGACTTACTGCTTGATGGTTCTGCTCTGAATTCCAATTGGGGGGGGGGGGGGGGGAGGACTCTACGCTACATTAAGAGAGTAATTGCTTACAAGTATGTAATTAACCCTTTGTTAATGCACCACAGAGCTACATATTGATGTTTGCTGCAGCAATGACAGGCAGAGATCTAAAGTGAGGATCTCCAAACAATAGGCGTTGTGATTTCTATGGCGGGAAATCAATACGCGTCACAGCATCCAATTTAACAAGAACCTTTGTTGTCCTCCGAATAATTTACTCAGCATATGTGTGACGCCTGCAGAGAAGACATGTATGTATGCATGCATGCGCGTGTGTGTGTGTGTGTGTCCTGCTGTTCAGAACTTCTTACTTCTTTTTTTCATCCTGGCAGCCACAGTCCCATTAAGCCATCACGTGCCTTTTTATAATGGGGCTCAATACATGTACATGGTTCTATATCACAGTCGCAACCACTTTTATTTCCTCCCTCCAGCCTTCTCTTATGCTTCTTTTCATCTTTTTTTTCTCTCACTGACTGTTTCTGCCTCCGGCTCTCTCGTCCCGTATCTTTCTGCCTCTCGCTCTAAGCTGACAAGCACATAACTTTATCTGTGTGTGTGTGTGTATAAAAAAAAAAAAATCCTGACCATTGTGACATTGAGATGACCTAATATGAGGCGGGACACAAATTGAGAAGGCGACGTGGGCTGTTGCTGTTTCAGGTGGCACTCGGGGTGATGTGCTGAAAGGCCCCCCCCCAAACATATCAGTGGGGTTGGGCCCAGACGGCTCCTTTTGATAAGACCACGTTAAGCGTTTTCTCCCAGGTATCTATGATTCATACGGTGCCGTGAGTCTGATGTATAAACAGCTCTCTTTGATGCAGCGGCAGGTGACACGCTGTGGCATATTGGCTCTTATGTTTATGTGCGCCAAGCCGAGCATGACAAGCACTAAATTAGTTTTGTTTCAGATCCATGAAATGATGAGAAAATTGCAGACTTGTCTTGGGGCACCCCCGCCCCCACCCCCACCCCCCCTCCATCTCTCATTTGTTCCCGTGCCGACGCCTTAAATCCACGCCAGGATTAGGCCCCTAATTCCGTTTTCATCCCGTCTATTGCAAAGAGGCATGGGCACGCATGCTTAAGTGTGCATTGATTCATCCATATCAGACAATACCTCAGCACTCTCAATATTCATCATGTAACCGACAACCAACATATGAATTATGTTTTTTTTTTCATGACTTGTAATTTATCCCTCAGTGACTCTGTTCAGGCAGACACTTCCTCTAACCTTTGGGCTTTTCTCTCACCACTCTCAATAGCATATTTGCTTATTTTTTTCCAAATTTTGTTGATTTTCGAACAGCACACAAATGTCCAGATAGTTACTTTTCAAGATTCAATCTAGAATTGTACATAGAGTGCAAGAAGAAATGTTGAACAATGCAGTAAAATAAAGAAAATAACCAGAAAAACAAAACACAAAAGGATTTATTTAAATTGCACTGCAGGATTTCTAGCCAAGTTTTGATAGTATGCATGTGATGCTAGAGTCTGAGGATTAGGGCTTGCAGGTCCATCGACATGTAGCAGTTGGAAATTAATCTCAGTTTGTTGTCGGTAGTATGGAACCTCTTGACAAGTCCACCCTGGTCCCTGCCCAGCGTTAACCTGGTTGGTCGTAGGAGCTCTGGAGTGCCAACGATGAGCACCGCTTTCAGAAAAGTTGAACTTGTTTCAACTTGATTGAGTGCTTTAAGGCGCTCGGTGCAATAAGAGGTGTTAGGGGTCGTGAACACTCTGAGCACCACCTCTCCTTTAGAAATAAGAAAAGAACACCAGCGTTTTGCACAGAGCTTTTTATTAGGTTATCCAAAGGTCTTGCTGTGAAAAAAACCCCACTATGTGACCAATACAAAGAATTGCCAAGCATAATGTGTCTGAGCAGTTATTTACAATAGTCTGTCCTTTACTGAATTGCAGTGCCGCTATGATTGACAAGTGTTTCCACACCGCGGCGGGAATGGCCCTGTTGAGTAGTGTTGAGGGTAAAACATACTGAGAATAGGATTACTCTGTTTGATTACTTATATTTTCACAGTATTCTATTGTTTCCTAGCAGGAAGGATCCTCTGTTGGGATGGCCGAAAAGGATTTAAAGTTAATGATATGTCTCCCCCCGCTCTGCTCCACTCTCCCCGCTCTGTCTCTCACTTCCTGTCTGCTCCGAGTGTCTGTGGTGTCGGGGGGGCCATCAGTATGCAGTGTTACCACAGTAATTGTGAAACAGCGGGCTCAGGGAGGACCCCTGCTGCGCTATAGCCAGAAGGAAGTACGGTTGGGGAGGAGGGGGGGGGGATCTGCTTTTACTGTAATACCCTCCCTGCATCACCCTACCTACTCCTGTCTCCTCCTCCCCCCCCCCCCCCCCCTGGATATATCATAGTCTAGCAGCATAATGTTGGGGATGTAGCGGAGAGATTTAACACGGCTTACACTGGGTTTCCGTGTTATTCTTCTCTCTGTGTGCTACTCCCTTTTGAGTTTGGGGATTTTACCTTTTCTAGCGTATTTTATTTTTTTCTTCTTCTTCCATTGATGGGATTTGGACCGGCTTGTGTCTGTTTTGAATGCAGTGATTGACTCTTAGCCAGGGCCCCCAGCGCGCTCCAGCCAAGTGCTGGAGAGAAGTTCGTTGCTCTCCTGGAATACAGCGCGTTTCATCCGTCATCCTGGTTAAGCCTCGGACTTTCATCACTGACGGCTATTGATTTTTGATTGCTGTGATTAAACTTGCCAGGAAAAACGGCGACTGCACCGGAATGTGAAAGTTTTTTTTTTTTGCCGCCATTAAACCTTTCTCTGTCTCTCCCCAAAACTCACGAGATATCCACCTGGTTAATCTGCACGATGCGTTCACTCACACACGATATCATCCCTAAACTCACGTGTTTGATACACGTCATCATTTAGATTGTTTGCTGCTATCTCAAGCTTGCGTTCTTGCTCTGTGTAGGGAGGACCTATTAAATCTTTCCACTATAACGACACACACAACATCCTTTACCTGCCACCCACGCAACTATAACAGCGTTCCTATGGCAACATGATTTGTCAACTGGGAGCCCCTCCACATAAAATTGTCTTCACTGCTGCGCTTGCCTTGAGAAATAGCAGGTGAGAAGTGGTGCGGTTGATACTGTGATGGACATTTGACCTTTACGTTCCCCTTTACTGCAGTAAGAGAAGGGTGCCAATACTTGTTGGCCGACTCAACACACTGATCATCACCGTTGCCTGCATTTAGAGGTGCTCTACAAACAATGCAAGTGTCTTTATTTCTTTATTGCTCACTTGGTGCTCATGCTACCTTGAGCGGCGGCAACATTATTTTTCCTTCTTGCTTCAGATTTCTAAGCAGGATTGGGTCGCAACTAACAAACCTTTTTTTATTTTTTTTATTTTCTGTTGAATCATTTGGTTAATAAAGGTTCATCACAGGCTCCCAGAACCCAAGCAGACCCCCCCTCAAATTGCTTGTTTAGTCTGATCGGAAGATCAATATACAATGATAGGCTGTATATAGTATTTAAATAGAAAATCATTAAATGCTAAAATCCTCACATTTGAGAAGCTCGGAGCACTTTTTGCGTGATAAGTGGCTTACACATTTATCCAAATAGTTGTTGATTCATTTAATGTTGATTAACTACTCAATTAAAGCAACTGGTCATGTCCGCATCACTGCACCACTTTAAGGGATACGCTGGCAGAGAGGGGAGATCACTTTGGAACAAGATGTCCAGTGGTATCTATACGGGACAAAGTCTCTGTTAATACAATACTCTGAGCACACACAGTTTACCGAAAGAGGAGGAAAGTTGAACCACTTTGTTGGATTGCGTCAAGCACCCTCCCTCTGACGCTTTTCCTCTGTTGGCTCACTAAAAGGCCGTCTTCTCTCTCTCTCTCTCTCTTGAGTCTACAGATGTAACTGTGGAGAAAGCACAAGTTCTGAGAGAAGTTCTCCACCCTCCACCCTCCACCCTCCCCTTTTCTTTGTGTCCATCCGTTCTGCATTGTCATGGCGCTCCTTCCAGCTGAGCTTTGATTGGGTTGTTCTGGGCCCACCGGCAAATCTGGCAACCGAGTTAGTGTGTGTGTGTGTGTGTGTGTGTGTGTGTGTGTGTGTGTGTGTGTGTTTGTCCATGTGTAAGTCGTGTGTGTAAGAGGTCTTTCGCCATGTCTCTGGGGGAAAAAGCAATGCGATGAGGTAAAGCTTGCAGAAAATCAAAGTATAAAAACGCCCATGACCAACTGTGGAGAGACGAAAGCAGGGGAGGAGGAGGAGGAGAGGGAGGGAGGGAGGGAGAGGAGAGGAGAGGAGGGGTAAAACGCTGGATAACAATTTGCATCCTCTCCTTTGCCGCTGTGAACGACGGCTGGGCAGAAAGCTTGTCTGATGTGTTTATGCCATCGGCTTACAGGGATGGAGTTGAAGGGAGAGGGAAAGTTTGAGGGGAGACAAAAAGGGGGGAAGGGGGGCGGGGGAGCTGTGGAAAGGCATGTAATGGAGTCTAAACCTGCCTGAACTTAGTTTACCCACCTCTCAGTTTGTGAACTGGCTCACACATATTTCCAGCTGATGTTCGAGGATGTTTTTTATTGTAAATGCAGAGTGCACATAGAATTATTGATGTCAAACTGTCAGTGGCATGCATTTCTTTTTTTGCAAATTAATTCATGTTAATTATACTGTGACATTTTAATAATGACATTCACTAATGAGCTACAAAGTCATCGCCAGTATTTTCAGACACACCAAGAATGAATGTATGCACCCTTATTACATTTAGTGTCTCTCTCTCTCTCTCTCTCTCTCTCTCTCTCTCTCTCTCTCTCTCTCTCTCAAACCTGCGTATCCAACAGCCAATGGCGGCGGCTGTAGACCGAAGCTGTTTTGCAACCCAACTCAAGTTGCTAATGGGAAGTCGGTGCAGTCGCTTTTCCTGCTTGCAAAGCGAACAAGTCGAAAAAACAAGTTGCGCCATGTTTCTGTTCTGGCCAGTATGTGGGGTTACAAGGCCGAAGGGATCCTTCGTCTGTGGTGCCGTACACGGTTTGTAATCTGTGTGTGCGCATGTGTGTAGGTGACAGAAAGTGTGAATGAGTCTCTAGCTTCTACCAGACACGATGACAGAGTGGATTCATGAGTCTGTGAATCGTTTAATCACGACCCTCATCCCACACTTTGTGCCCCAGGACATCACAGACCACGTATGATGCTGACATTTGGCTTGTGGTGCAGATTTATGGCTGAATGGATTGCCATTTTCCTTACACACACACACACACACACACACACACACACACACACACACACACGTACAAACGTTTTCTCAATATAATTAGTTTAGTCAATTAGTTTAAATGTAATTGCCTTCAATAGCACATGTTGTTTAAATGTTTGTGTTGAGTTAAGTGCACTTGTGTATGCAACACAAACACCTTCAAAATCACACGTTATTTATGTAAAGTATGGTATAGAACAAAATATCTTTTTAACGGATGATTTCAGAAGCATGCAATAATTCTTTTGAGCGTTACAGGACACACATTTTCCAGATCATGCTTCTGTATTTATGTACTGCTTAGATTCTCTCATCACTTGAAGGGAATCACCTCCATTGACCTGATAGTTCACACACTTTCTTAGCTCAGGAGAACTAAATAGGTGCACACACACAGGCTGTGTGTGTGTGTGTGTGTGTGTGTGTGTGTGTGTGTGTGTGTGTGTGTGTGTGTGTGTGTGTGTGTGTTACTCTCATCAGCACCACCTTCATCAACAAAAGGCTGCAGCATCTCTTTACGAATGTGTTTGTGTGATGTTTTATAGGTTTGGCATGCATCTGCTGCGTGAATGACTCCCATAGTGCATCATTCGACTCGTCAATTAAATATTAACATTGTCAACATTTTCACAACAAGCCCAAAGGACACTCTCCGCTGTAATTATTGGCAATTATTGGCAATTACTGGCAATTACTACCTATTATGGCATCATGCCAGCATTAGTTTTGGTAGTTTCGATGGAGACATACTTTACTCATTAGACAGTAGAAGAATGACGATGTAAAGGGAGAAATGTTTAGATATGATTGGAATCGAGTGTGTAAATGTTGAGTTTGGGGAGAAGCCTAAATATCACATTATTTATTCTCAATCATTTCTTTAGTGTTACTTCTCTGCGCTACTTTGACCTTTTTTAGGGAAGTGACACATCCACTTCTGCTCAATGGTGCCAGCTGTTTCTTCTTCTGTCTCTCCGTCTTTGCTCTTTCTCAGGCACTAGTTATAATATAGCACCATTTGCTGAATGTGTTTTTTTTAAAAATGGGATATCTCAGCGGCTGGAAGGGCACTTTTGACACATCCTGTCAAACTGCAAAATCCTTCATTTTCCTGAGACTATTACCGCAGGGCTGCAAGTCTCTGCAGGTGTAGACATTCTGTCTTCACTAGCATGTCCCACATTCTCCATCTGTCCCACATGGCCCATCGGTTATTTACACTGGATGGGCATGTGAACAGGATGACGACGTAACGACATACTTTTTCTAGAAGGAGATTCAGAAATAAGGTCGTATGTTTCTTTCTAATTGACGCAGCCTCAAAGTGAAGAGGGAGACGGAGTCAGAGCTACATGAGAGATGAGACATGTATTGTACATATCCAATGCAATGTTTGACATTGAAAAAAATCCCTTTTCATACCTCGATGAAGAAGTTAGAATTTAAGTTTCCATAATAGTGGTGATTTAATCGTGGATCAGTGGCTGAGTAAAGAGTTTACTGAAGTTAGTTGGCAGTTAAATGTGAATTACAGAAAGAAAGGAAACAGTTTAAAAAGGCACTACAGGCTAGTTGACTGACCTCATTCCAGCTGTGCGTAGTAAACCAGGAGCTGAGATCTTTAAGACTCCTCTTCATCACCACCACGGATTATAAGGGAAAACTGTAATCCATGCGCTTCGAGCAAACCAAATCAACTGCTGCACAGATGTGCATGGTGCTCCTCTATAGTGTGTGTGTGTGTGTGTGTGTGTGTGTGTGATGGAATGGGATATTAGGATAGGATGGATTAATACAATTGTTTTCGTCCAATGGTTTATTGGACAAAATAAACTATTGGCTCAGCATAGCACACATGAACACACACTTGGTTACACACTTGCACACTTCACTTTGCGTATCATCGCAAGTACCTGGACACACACACACACACACACACACGCACACCCAAAAAAAGTGTAGAAACAGAGTAAGGGATCAGAGAAAAATTAAATCAGCAGTTCAACGTTTTATTATAATCACCACAAAGCCTACTAAATTATCAAGCTTTCATGTCTTAGAAGTTAATCTCGGAGGTCAAGTCTGTTCAGCAACTGTGAGGGAGGAAGCGGCGGATACAGACAGGTCGCCGAAAAGAAGATTTACTGTGGAGGGAGAGACGGAAAAAATAGATATAAAGGATGAATAAAAAGAAACCGTGACACCGCCTGTGTGGTCGGTGATCAATAGCTTAATTTGTCATGACGAAAGATCTGAACTGGGGCAGGTCTGATCCTGTTTACAGCAACCCAGCCAGAAAAGCTGATCCAGAAGCAGTTATTTTGGCATGTGGAGATAATGTTTTTTTTTCTTTTCTTGTTTTTTTCCTGGGGCCACGCAGGCTGTAACCAGTTGGAAATGAACCCCATTCAGACAGTGTTATCAATGTCTTGATGTCTGAGAGTGGAGTGAAGAATAAAGTAGAACTAGATGTTAATGACAGCGAGGGTTACTCGGCAAAATACAAGTTCATGTAATAGTCGAGCAAATTGAAAGGGTGGACGTTGTTTTGTCCTGAAATATTGTGAAAGTATTTTTTTTAGCAGTTGGTTACAAAACTGTGACACACGTGGTGTTGTGGGGCTTCTGACGGTTCTGTGGGCTTTTTTGTTCTTTCTATGTGACCGGATTCAAATACAAGCGATACTCATTTGTTTTTCATTTTCTATTTCCATGAAATCTGTGGGTATTCAAATGTTATGGTGACAATTTACATGCGATTTCCCTCAAGGTGTACCGGTAGACTCTTGGCTTGTCTCAACCTGGACAACAGCGATCCAACTTTTCTGCACTCTTCCCTTCGGCTTTGAGCTGTTTTTGTATTTGTGTGTGTGTGTGTGTGTGTGTGGGAGGGTTTCGTGTCTGCCAGTATGTCTGCATGTCCGGACTTTTTTTTCACAGCAAACATTTTGGCATGTCATAGCAGGATAATCACAGGTGTGATTAATGGCTACCTCTTGTAGCTCTGTGTTTGGAGGGCCAACTCGAATAAGGGAGACTCAAAAAAAAAAAACCAAACAAGCTCCTATCTTCTCTCATTCTTGCTGGTTCCCTCCATCATTGGTCAACAAGAAGCTTCACCAGCCCCCCCCCCAGTCATCATATAACTCTACTCCGCAATCTTAAATGAGCTGTGTATTATGGTTGGAGGCCTCAAGTGTGCCGTGTGCAAAATGAAGTGTTCTAATCCCTGATTTATTACCTGCTTCAGTGGCACCGACATGCTTGGATATCGCTGAGCGAGAGAGGCTAAGAGTGAAGAGCTAATGTGAAAGAAGCGCTTTAAGGATGTCACCTTTGCTGGAAATCAAGTGTTACCACAACTCAGCAAGCCTGACTGCATGAAGGGGAAAACCACAGAGGTCACACACACACAGACACACACACACCATGCCTGTGTATGAAGGGTTGTGTTGGTTGTGTGTGTCTGTGTGGACAGTTGTCAATGTTTGCTTTCAGATCGGAGCCAAATCTTTACTGGATTTCTGAGCCAATGAGCAATGATACTCAGACTTGATAGCTTAAAACAAAGTAGTGTGACCAAGATACGTTGTGGACGGGACATTGCAGCTTCCTCTGTGCTCTCTGATGGACAGACTACGGCAGTAATGGCTGCAATTCAGAGGGACTCAAGCACTTCCATGCTTGTTGAGCGGGGAGCACAGCTTGCTTTTGAAGGTAACGGACAGCGAAGCCGTTTCTGTCTCGTTGACCAAAGCTCACACAGCACACCGCCCTGACGTGTGTCTCGTTTCAGTCTTGTTCTCACACTGCAGCAAAACATCTAGAGTCATTCCAGCAGCTTCAAGCTAACTACGACTCATAATTAATTACTGTGTCGAGAGGGGGAAAAAAGGGATACTGGAAACCAGAGATGAGACCGAAAGAAAGGGGAAGGGAGGATGAGAGTTTGGGGGGGGGGGGGGGATTTCACTCTCATGAAATAACAGAGGAGCTAAGGGAAAGCTGGAAGGAGAAGAGGTACAGGGAAGTAAGAGTGGATGGATGTAGGAAGAGAGGAAGGACGTGTTGGGACTTAAGATGGTGCCAGTCTGCAGCCGATGGAAGCGAGAGCTGATTTGTCTACACAGCCCTGCATTCCTGTCTGCCCGTTAGCGTGGGGAATAAGGGAATAGGGAGAGAGAAATGGAAGACGAGAGAGAGAGCTAGAGGCTTTGAATTTGTTCTATGAAAGCAGCTGTCAGACAGTGCCTAGCAACACCATTTAAGAGGGATTCTTGGCTGCATTTATAGTGATTACAGTGAAATATCTGCCTTTTGATTCCAAAACGAGCTTTTATGGCACATTGCTATAACTAGGGGGCAGTTCCGAAGGATGATAGAGAGGATATCTTCTTTGTTAACACAAAATATGTCATGTGTGCTTCTTCGTTAAAGATAGATTAAAGGGAAATATTAAAGCGCTGCTCCACTCTTCTCATCCTTTTTTTAAAACTCCTTCTTAGAAAGGGATTGTTTGTGGCATTACTTGTCAAAGGATGTTAAAACTCTGTGCGCAGCAGTGGTCGTCAGCTTAAACTGTGTTGATACGGCCTTTTGGTTATTGGTTTGTTATTCTAGGTTGTATACAGCTAATAAATTTCGATCCTAATCATTTTCTTAGCATCCTTTTGTGTGATTACGCTCCCTAATGTTCCCTGATGAGTTGCTTGTGTGTCTTTGGATTCAATTTTGGATGACCGAGTTCTGACGGCGCTTCATTACGCTCACCCTGTAAATGGTCCCTCTCCGGTCCCTGCTGTGTGTCAAACACAGAGGCCCCGCCCATGCAGGAAGTCAGCCGCAGTCCAACCCAATCAGAGCGAGGCGCTGACGGCAGGCCACTGGGCTCTTCAACAGTCTTCCTAATGACATTAGAGCCTCTTGATCTGCACCGGTGATAACACACTCCACCAATCTCAGCCTGCATCAGCACCCACTGCACAAAAGTCCAGCCCGAGCCAACAGTGTGTGTGTGTGTGTGTGGAGTTTGTCCGTGTGTGTGTGTGTGTGTGTTAGAGTGACCTTACTTTGGAACCAAGGACTGTTTGAGTGCTGTACTCACTCGCTTTGCAGTGCAGTAGAGCCACCAAAGGTATTACAACAAAGGACGCAATGCAGAGATTATTATTTCTGCACAGGAAACCTTCTGGAGGGGCCTGACTCTAGAAAAACGAGCGTGTTTCGAACCCCCATCCTACGGAGGAGGTTTAGTAAGTCTCAGATGTGCGAAAGGGAGAGAGGAGGAGTGGCAAAAAAATGAAAGCAATTGAGTGAAGAAAAGGGGGATGTGCAGATGTCGGCTATTCCTCTAAAATCCAGACGGGATGTCCATTTGGATCTTTGCCTAAACCCGTTCTTTGAAATGCTTTGACTGATTCCAGAAGAGCAAAAAAACGAGCGACGGAAAGATAGTCCGTAAACTAGCATGAAACAAAGGGAGCTTGACATACTTGCACTGGATCAGTGATTCTTACATACGGCATCTTTTCACGACACCTACTTCGCAAACACGTCATAGTTAGCACACACATATAGGTATTAAATATTGCTCCTGCTCAACGTAATCTATGTAAACTGTGCAGCTGCCTGTCAATCCGTGTGGTATAAACTCAGTGGACTGAACAGGGGAGAGATTTCCTTGAAAATTGTAGGTGCAGATTTTAGAACTCGATACTCTCTTTAATTATTAAACACAATGTATTATTTGCAGCGTGTTGATGCTTGTAAACACCGGGATGATTGCTACAACTGTAGTACATGATGTCAGTCTCCGTTTCTGTCATTGATGCTGCAATCCAAAGGCTCTCTTTTGTAACATCAACAGCTCCGCGCTGGATTAGACCTCCTAACCCTGATCTAGACAGGGTATCAAGTGACAGTAATCCATGCTGCTAATCCACGTCTTGATGTAACCAAGGACTCCCTTTTTTTCTTCTCTGCTGCTGCTTTCCTGAGAGAGATGAGTGGGCCATCTGTTTAGTGTACCAGCAGGGGTTATCTTAGCCCGATGGGCACGTTAGACCTGACCACACCATCATTACTTAGGTTTTTATCCATTTGTTAGGCATGTGTGTGTGTGTTATTGATATATCTGCAAAATGATTCTTTGTTGTCAATCTTCATTTTCTCTTCCTGTGCTCAACAATAATGATAATAATAATAATAATGTAATTCAGCCGCATTCATTTGCTTGTCCTTGTCATTCCCCAAAAAAAAGGGGCGCTTAGATTGCTGCTCATATTTACTTTAAATGCACGTTTGTCCGTGTTGTTTAACCGTGTTTTCATATTTGTACGTCATCTCATTCGTTATCCGAGCCCTGTTAGAGCATTGGATTACTGCCTTTTTTTTGTGTGTGGGTCTGCGTTCATATGGAGACTTATGCTAATTGGTGCTTACGATTTAATACATTTTTTGTGTGAGAGAACCAGTGCGTATATTCATGTGGTAATAATGAGTCATGAATCCTCCTGTCCCTCTCTGTCCCTTGTTAATTCTAGTATTCCTGCAGGCAGACAGCGCTGCATGTGTTGTTGTTTGGGTTCTCTCTTAGCTACAGCTTCTCCTGAGCTGCATGCTTAGATAGATAGTAGAGGCATTTGCTTTTTTTCCCTCAAGCTGAAAAAGCCTCAGTTTTAGTTTGCTCTAGTTTAATTTGTTTTTGCCAGTGTTGTAGTTTGGGGGGGTAGGTAGGGCAGGTAGGGCAGGCAAAATGTGCTTGTGTTGGTGCCAAGGTGTAATGCCAGTTGTGTGTGTGTGTGTGTGTGTGTTTTGCGGGAGGGGTGTTCCTGCCCTGTATGCTTGCTGTGTTTGGTGTGTATTTTATTCCGGAGTGTCAGGTTGGGGTGTGTGTGTGTCATGCTGTGTTGTGGGCTGGATGTTTGCGTGTAGATTGGCGAGCCTGTGCATGTGTGCATTTGTGATTGTGATTATGCTCTGTGAGTACAGGGACACTGTGTTGTCCTCCGGTCCCAGTGTGTGTGGCTGCGGTGCAGAGTGACTCTTCTGATCGGTGCCAGAGCTCAGCAGGGGAGGGGGTTGGTTGGAGGTTTGGGGGTGTGGGGGTGTGAGGGGGGTGCTTCACCACTCCAGTCAGTGCATCCACTGATCTGGGACAAACATCTCTCTCTGCTTGTTTTCTTTTTATTCATCTGCCTCTGTGTGTCAGAGTTCCCCATGCAGAGTTTCCTACCAATACCAATACTTCCTGATCTTCTACAATTACTACTACGACTACTCGCACCCCAAATCCCTCCACCCAGGTCCCATCGTGTTCCAGACCAATAGCCACTGCAATCATTACAAAAGGGGTCTTCAATAAATGCATCTTGACAATCCCTTACAATAGGATCCCCTTACAGCAGGTTAGGAGACATGCAACCTAGCTGCCAAGCTGACCTCATAGTGGCATTTAAGCGGTCGCATAAGAGCAGGTGCATAGCCTGAAGCAGTGTTCACGAGAGCCTTAAAAGTACTACGGCAGCAATCCACCACCACCCCGACCCCTTGCCAGCTGATATCATGTATATCATGTCAACCAGAAAATACACACAGCCGTGGCTGACGAAACCATTCCCAGTGTGCAGAAGTCGCAATAGGGCCCTAGGTCTCAAAAAAACAATAAAACAAAAATGCCAGCCACAACCTGACCACGACTAGCTTCCGTCCATCTATGCATCCAGTCATCATTCCAAGCAGATAGAGTGGCTCTGAGTGTCTTGTAGCTGGAGCAAGACATGCTCTTAACATCTCCATTACCCCACTGACCGTTCTTCCCTTTCACCCTGCATGGCCGGGTCCTACTAAACGTCCCGTGTCCTCTGCATTCTGTTCATTCACCTCCTTTCACCCCGTGACAGATTACCTTAG
Source organism: Leptoclinus maculatus (assembly GCA_032191485.1). Taxonomy (NCBI): domain Eukaryota; kingdom Metazoa; phylum Chordata; class Actinopteri; order Perciformes; family Stichaeidae; genus Leptoclinus; species Leptoclinus maculatus. The sequence goes on along the minus strand of JAVDOI010000019.1, from coordinate 8,728,078 downwards.
ATAAGTGTGCCGTCTGTCTTTTTTTTTCTTTTTTCTTTCTGAATATAAAGGATTATGTGTAATTACTTCTTACTCACTCGCAATCTCCTAATCCCATTTGACTCAGTGTTTTATATGAATGTGGTAGTTATTTTTATACGTTTTACACAATGAGAAGTTAAGCTGTTTACCAAAGACTTTGACAGTTTCTTCAATTCCAACATAAATGCCTCCCCTCCGTCAGATTTTAAATAGCAGGGGATTATTTTTTTTTTTTTTTTGTTGTTGTCTCCCCTCCAATTGTCATGTCTGGCCCCGGCTCTCCATTACACAATCATTGCCAAAGCAAAATGGCTCATGACATATCCATAATAGCGTTGCCTAATACTGTTGTCCCTGAAATTAGCTCTGCAGCATCAAAATACTTTATCTGAGACGGAGACATTTGTAGCAGTTGATCTGTGAACCCGACGTGGTGTTTGTGTCTCGTCTGAGGTTTTGAGCAGTAATTTTGACGGCCAGACTAAATGTATGTGTTGACAGAAAAAAAAACTGTCATCTGGTTCAGGGTGGAGGAGACGCATTTCATCTATCTGCCAACACATTTCTGGTGTGTAGCCATGACGATGCCACTTCACCTGACTTCTCTTCTCTTGTTTCCTCTCCTCTCTCCTCTCCTCTCCTCTTCCTCTCTCCCCTGAAAAAAAAAGGAGAACGCCCTTAATTAGTGAAGTCACACGTTTTATAAATGTAAATGCTGTTTATGTCTCCCTTTTTAGGCTGTAGTTTTACAGTTATCACGTGACTCCTCCTGGCTGGCTGCCGACAGCATTTAGGAACGCACAGAGAGAGCGGAACGGGAAAAACAGAAACATCCCAATTATTTTCTAAAGACTGAGCTTAACACTCAGTTTGGAGTCTCATGGATGGAGTCAAGGCACACAAACACACAGGGTTGTTTTTGCCCATAGTTCCAGCGATACTGGAAGTGCATTTTTGGGGAAAGAGTGTGATGCTAATCATGAATTAATAAGCACACTTTGATGTCTATAAGGCTGTGTGTGTGTGTGTGTGTGTGTTGATATTTGAGTAAATCTTGCAGCTAGCAGTCCGCTACACTACTTTTTGCATCAGCCACATTTTTGGCTGGTCTGTGGATGTTACACATTTGCACAACTAATTAAACTCCATCAGTCACCGCAAGCATAATTAATAATTTTTATAAAGTAAATAAACTATTTTGACGACGTAATTAGAATTTTTCTTTTTTTTAACTGTAATGCTGTAATTTTCACTTATTCTCAAGCGTCATTACCGGTATCGCTCCTTATTTCGATATGCTTATGCAAAAGGCATGTACTAATTGCACGCAACTTGATAAAGATAAACTCTGTTAGAATAATCAGTCCTCGTGTGTGTGTGTGTGTGTGCGTGTGTGTGTGCGTGTGTGTGTGCGTGCACTCGTCTGATGTGTAAATCCTGAGAACCAAAGCGTGTCTTAATTAATGGCGCTTGATGATCAGCAGGCAAAGGCAAACGGCAACTAAACGAGCTTGTCCCCCCCCCGTCAGGAAGGATAATTACATTTCACCAGCAGATTCATGTGTCAGACACACTGCCATTTCAGGGTACCACTGATGAGAGTCAATGTTTTTGTTTTTTTTCTTTTGAGAGGTTTTAGTGTTTTATGCTAGCAAAACTATTATTTCTCAAGGGAGAGTACTGGGGAGGCTTTCTTTTCTATTTTGTGTTTTGGTTGTGAGCCGTGTTTGAGTGCATTCATGTTTAAACTCATGAGGATAAGGTGGATGTGAAGGTGGTGTAAGAGCCTCCCCCCCTCCGTTTTCTCGCGGTGTCTCACTCCCTTCTATTCCCTCTTGGTCCCCTTTCCGTCTTCCTTCCTTCCTCACCGTCTCCTTTTCTATTAATAATAACGCTGAATAAAGTTGTCTGGGTGTTTCAGAAGAGCACTTTGTTATGGCCGTCCCTTAAGCTAGCTAAATGAGAGGTGGGAGCTCCAGTGCCGTTCCCTTATGTGAGATTAATATGCAGCTCTCCTTTTTTTATTTTTAACATTATGGGCTCACTGCCATTACTCCTCAAGCAGCAGCAGCAGCAGCTTCCACTAGCTCTTACTCTAAACCTCTCTCTTACACTCCCTTTCTCTTTGGTGGGTGGACACAATAACAGAAACCCCTTTCAGTGCAATTGCACTGCTGCAAATACCAATTTGGTGAACATGGTAATGTCATTTTTTTTTTTTTACCAGACTCCCAAATGTGTAGGTCTGCAGGTTTTTTTATGATATAAGTGTTTCTATTATTATGTCCACAGCCTGTAATTCCCGACCCCTTTCTCTCCCTTCACCCTCCTGCCTTACGCCTGCGTCATAGCTATGGTAATAATTGCTCTTTGACTCTCACTCCTCCGTAAACAAACACACACACACACACACACCTGAACACATTTTCTATCGCTGTATCAGTTTTCATCCCTCTCATCATCCTCTCTGGTCCTCTTATCATGTGTGGAGAGAGGCTGTCTGCTCTGTTCTTTCTCTCTCTCTGTCTGCCAGGAGATGGAGGGGAGATTGGTAAGATTGCAGTGAGGTTGCGTTTGTCGCCACCACAACTTGTGATTGCTTGGATATGAACCTGAGATGAGATCTGTGGCTGGATAATGCCAGGTTGCTCCACCATTTATGGGTGCAAGCGTTCATACTGATTATAGTTAAAAAAAAAAATAGTGTCAAAATTACAAGGTTATTATAATGGGATAATTATAATTGCAATGTTTAACATTGCAATTAAGTGAAATTATTTTTTATAAATAATTTTACATTTTTAACAATATAAAATTACATTGTTGTATTTATTGCTTTGAGCTAAAACACAACCATGACCATAAAAACTGTCAGATTTTTCTGATTGAGATGAAACTCTCGCATAGCTTTACTGTGGCTGACACTAAAAGGTTTTTCCTGTCTTCACCCTGTACCGCTCGCGCAGCAGCATACAGATCGTCATAAATTGAATTTGGAAAGAAGCAATGTTGGTCAACACCTTGATCACAACTGCGAACCCTCTGTCTGCTGTTTTCCTATGGATTTAAAGTTGTTGGTAGACTATTTTATATTTTTCCGCAAAGAACAAATGTAAGAAAAGTATCTGATTATTGTATTTGTACGTGATAGTGATATGGGTTGACCACACCAGGTTAACACTGTGGAGTTCTAGTGCAAAATATGATTTGGATTAGTGTTGCAGGACTTTCACTCTTGCGTGTGTCTGTGTAAAACTAATATCTGGATACTACCCAGGTGAACACCACTCCTCATAATACCCAGTTGGCGAGGTCTAATGAGCAGGCGACACACACACACGTGGGACCACCATGTTTACAGGAAATGCTGTCATTTCCCCTTGATAATCTGTGCTGGTGTGTGTCTTATGCTGGGTGCTGAGCTGGCATGCAAAACATTCACTAAATTGCCATGGGTTTACATGTGTTGTTGTGTGTGTGCGGATGCCTGTCTGTTATGGCTGTGTGTGTAATGCTGAGACTTTGCAAATGACCTAAGGACTGTAGGGAAGCTTATTCTGCAAACACTTGCATTTCCCCCCTAATTGTTCCTCTTCTGCTCGTTAACCTCCTACTTTGTATGTGTGTGTGTGTGTGTGTGTGTGTGTGTGTAGGTATGTTAAAGCGAGAAAGAAGGTCCTTTTCTCTCTGCTAGCAGTGTCAGCAGGTGAGCTGCCCTATTGGGACAAAAGAGAGAAATTTGCCAAAGCATGCAAATTGCTACTCCAAGGGGAGAATCAATTAGGTGCATAGCGGCTGGAGCAGAAAGGCGAGGAGGGGTGTGGAGGGGTGTGGAGGGGCAGGGGTCCATGCAGTGAGATGGTGCGGAGCCATGCTGATCACCTCCTCTGAGACGATGCATTACTCCTCCTCTTCTGTCCCCTTCCTCAATCCATGGACTGATCCTATTGGCTAAAGCTCTCCCTGCACAATGTCTTTTAAACCTCGACTGAGCCTCAGCCTCATTCCTTTTCCTCTCTCTAGCCCACTTCTTTTCTAATTATAGATGGTTGCTAAAGTCTCAAGTGTGTGTGCCCTCTTCACCTGCTTTCCTCATTATTCTTTGTAGATGCTCTGCTTTAATCTGTGCCAGATCACAGTCTTCATATGCATAATGTTTATCCGTCAATACCATGTGATTGTTGCCTTGTTTGTGCTGTTTATGTTCATGTTGCTGTTGTTCACTGGGTTTTGTCTCGTCCCTCTTTAGGTTCATAATGTCCTCCATCTCAAGAGAGGCTTGATCCTGATTGGCCGACAGGACTGGACTGTGCCCCCCTCCCTCTCCTCACCACTCCCAACCTCAGAACAGCCATGACGTCCCTCACCAGGACACGGACCTGCTTTTTTGTATGCTGCTTCCTGTCCAGTCTGGAGCTTCCTGTGACGTCACAAACAGTGGTGCAAGCCCCACAGGCTCACAGTGCCGGCTCCCAAGTGATCACAGCATCCCTTCAGGAGGAGGAGTACGCATCATTTCACACTGAGAACCCCAAATGGACATTCAACCATCTGGCAGTGGACTATCGCAACGGCAATGTTTATTTGGGAGCCGTTAATCGCATATACAAACTGTCCCCGGACTTGGAGGTCCAGGTGTCCCACGAGACTGGCCCGGATGAAGACAACCGCAAGTGCTACCCGCCGCGTATCGTCCAACCCTGCAGTGAGCCGCTATCACTCACCAACAATGTCAACAAGATGCTTCTGATGGACTATCGGGAGAACCGGCTGCTGGCATGTGGCAGCCTCTACCAGGGCATCTGCAAACTCCTCCGCCTAGACGACCTTTTCAAACTAGGAGAGCCCTTCCACAAGAAGGAGCACTATCTCTCTGGCGTCAATGAGAGTGGCTCTGTATTTGGCGTCATTGTGTCGTATAGCACTACCTCTCCGGACATGCTGTTTGTAGCCACAGCAGTGGATGGCAAACCAGAGTACTTCCCTACCATCTCTAGCCGCAAGTTGACCAGAAACTCGGAGGAGGATGGCATGTTTGCCTACGTCTTCCATGATGAGTTTGTGGCCTCTATGATTAAGATTCCCTCAGACACCTTCACTATCATCCCAGACTTTGACATATACTACATCTATGGCTTTGCCAGTGGGAACTTTGTCTACTTCCTGACTTTGCAGCCCGAAATGGGGGGTGGGCCAACCACTGGATCCTCCTCTACCGGTCGGGAACAGGTCTACACCTCCAAGATAGTCCGCCTTTGCAAGGCCGACACCGCCTTCAACTCCTATGTGGAGGTGCCTGTTGGATGCATCAGTGGCAACGTGGAGTACCGATTACTGGAGGCGGCCTACCTGTCCAAAGCTGGTGCCATCCTGGCACGTTCACTAGATGTGGCGGCGGACGATGACGTTTTGTTTGCCGTTTTCTCAAAAGGCCAGAAGAGGCGTCCGCGCCAGGCCTCGCAGGACTCCGCACTGTGTGTCTTCTCTCTGCGGAAGATCAATGAGAAAATCAAGGAGAGGCTGCAGTCGTGCTACAAGGGAGAGGGCACACTGGACCTGGCTTGGCTCAAAGTCAAAGATATTCCCTGCAGCAGTGCGGTGAGTACTCCTAGAACACACACACACGCATATTTGTGACTTCCTCCCACATTTATAGACACAAGTTTATTGAAAGTACTGGGGAAATATATACTCTATTAGTTCCTTTTTATTCCACACATACTTTGCGTGCACAAGTGCACACATTCCTGACTGTAACATGTAGTACTGTATTCAGAACAAACTGCACCAGAACAGCAGGTGTCGAGCACTTCTGTGTTAAGTAGAATTCATCACACCCATTTAGGAAAAGAGTATCATATGAGACTGCTTTCAGGAAACTAAACCCTGACGTCTTGTTATTGTTCTAATTGTGTGTTACTGAGGGACACTACAGGTGAGTCCCTCTGAAGGAAAATCAGTTGTGGAGGCACTCCCAATGTTACTTTAATGAGCCCCGGCTCACTGCGGGGAAACCTTAATGAACACTCTCGGATGGGTTTGTGCTCCATCCCCTTTTTGATGCGATATTAACCATCCACTGCCTCTTTTAATCCACTCACCCTTTAAACAATGCAGCCTGGAATGCTCAGCCAAATTACCATAATTCAATCTCCATAACAGCATTACAAATTCAGTGATTCAGTTCATTTGATTTCTCACTTTGTGCACATAAAAAGCAAGGTTAAATTGGCTGTTACGTGTGTTCAGACCACCTTCACAAAGCAGCCAAAGCCCTTTTTTGTCTTGATCTCATTACGCAGTGTGCATTTGTTAGTTAACATGTTCCTCTACATGAGTAGAGGAACAGTTCGGAGGGGTGTAGATAATGGGTTCAAATATGAGACCACTCTGAAGAGGTCCGTTTTTTTTTTAACGTGTAGATCAATTAATGGCGTATCGTTGGAAATGGAAGATTATGCAATGTCATTTTTTGCCCATAGATAGTTCATGAAACTACTTGTACAGTATTCCTTTTTGGAATAAAGACAACACTGAGTGCGTTCAACCGCCAGTTTGTATCGTTGGAGAAGACTGAATGAAGACTGGTGAGCAAAAATAAGAAAATGTTTTGCCAAGACATTTAATAATTGGAGCGATGATTAGTATCTTCCTTATTCTGACCAGAACCTCATTATTTCATTGATTTACATACATAGGATGTTGCGTACCTAGCTCCATATATGTACAGAACCACTTTTTTAATAGTTTTTGAACTACTTTCGCAAAACAGAAACACAGCAGGAGTCACAAATTAAATGACATGATACGGGAAAAAAGAGCCCAAGAGCCACAACAGAAAATGTTTATAGCCAGAAATGTGATCGCCTGGTCGTGGCCATATTTCAGAAACATGAATTTGATCCTCTCACTGCGCCTCAGTCCATATTGTTCTGACTTTAGCCATGCTTCATCTCGAGCCATTATGAAGTTGACCCTCTCTTGTGTTTTGGTTCGGGGGAATCACGGTGTTTATCTATTAATCCGTCCCTGGCACGGCCCACGTGCCCGCGGCGCCTTTTGTCTGCTGCTTGAGGGCCTGATAAATCATCCACCGGGGGTGGAGCTGTCAGCGGGCGAGAGGAAGTGTGAGGGAGCACACGGGGGTTAGCGCTGAGGAATGATGCCATTTCAGCGTGCGCCGCAGTATCGCCATCGCCACTGCATAACTTAGACCCTGCTGAACAAGTGACGGTGGACTCTGCAGGAGATGGATGAGTTGTGACACACACACACACACACACGCGTGCCATCACACTTGTAAGTATGGCTACTGCAGAGAATGGGCATGGTGGCGTTTAAAGGCGGAGAGAGAGGCTTTTGATGAAGTGTAATAATGGCAATAAATAAATTGTTATCTGAAAAGGCTTATCGAGTCATTTATTTAAATGTAGATCAGATAATTCTAGGTTGTAGAGTGGAGTTGATGCTACAGCCATTAATCAGGAGTCATATTTAAATACATGGACACACATAAATCAGGGGCCTATTGCGTGAGCATTAGTAGATGTAAATATAGGCCGTATATATTTCCTATGAGTGTTTTCTCAATGAGACCGTGTTAAGATAAAGAGTTGTGGGCAAACGTAACTCCCATCTCTCGTGTGTTTCTGTGATGGATGGTTGGTGTCTCCAATATCCCATGGTTAGATTTTCTTTATGAATCGTTGGTTTAATTCCTTTGGCGCTTTAAATGATGCATGACTGGGAGCGCCGTGTTCCTAATATCATCAGAAGTGTAGTTTAAACTCCTCGTTCACGTCCTCTCCATTCAACGTAGACATACACAGTACACACCCATGCTCACGCTTTATTGAAAACACCAAACAACCAGAATATTTTGGACGTCGGAGTGCTCTCATTGCACTCGTAAGACACTCCAATTGTGTTATCACACAACCACATACTGTACTATACAGTAAATATCAAATGAGGGTCTTACTGATACTCCACAACACAAAAACGTTACCGTGTAAGAATACATGGTCTAATGTATGTACATAAACTGCATGTGGACAATGTGAGCAGATGTCTTTCAGATTTCAGAGTAAAATAAACGTATACAAGGTCCAGTGGAAAGTTTAGTTGAATAGATTTCAGATTTTTTTTAACTTACTTAAAGGGACTCTGGCCCACAATAGCAGCTCATTATCATTTTCTCCCCATATTTCTTTCCACTTTGTAGTATTGGTAGTATTTTATGACATTGTTTACTGTAAATTGTAGTGGTCAGCGTTCACGTGGCGCAGCAACACAACCAGTTTTGTATTTGTCGGCGATACAGTTGACCTAAACTTGTAGAAGATAGAAATGTGTGAAAACCTAAATCGACTGAATCCTCTATAGGTAGAGATATCACTTTTTTGGAGTGAGACCTAATCAAATCATCAAAGTAGTGATAAGTTGAAGGACACAGGCCTGAGTAGGAGAGTATTAACACTCACTCCAGTTAGGCCTTTGTTGCTTTACGTCATCTTTAAGAGGCTTTTAGTCAGAGTAGGAGAGATGAGGGAGAAGTTGTGAAGAAAAAGTATGCGCAGAGAGCGATATGATGGGTGAGGGAGCAGTCGAGAGGATATAAGAGAGTGAGTGGGGGGGGGGGGGGATGCTTCTTCTCTCCCCCAAATGGCCACGCTTGGCTGAGCCACATAATGCATGCTCAACAGTATAAGTCTGCAAAGGGCCTGCATCCATAGATCATTGTGAAGTGGCATGTGACCTATAAAAAACCGCTGCCTGCTCCCTCCGTGTTCACCGTGTCAGCAGAAAAAAAACAGAACAACAAAATAGCGGGATCGCAATAAATTCACACTCTGCTCTCTTCGCTCTCATCCTTGCTTCGTTGCTCACCGCCTGTGCCGCTCTCCTCTCCTCCTGCCGGTCCTTCTCCCCCCCGTCCCTTCTTCTCATTCCGTTGTGCTCTTCCCCTCCTCGAGTCTTTCGCTCCCCTTTATTCCCCCCCCACCACCCAAACATGAACGAGAGAATTACAAGGTCGCCTGTAAGTCCCTGACAGGCCACGGCCATCCTCTCATCCCTTCTACTAATGATCATTAATTACATGTCATTAACTAACATGCCACGGGCCATTCTTCCACATTTGTCATCTGCTATCGACTTCACATTCTGAATTCACTCCAATTAATTAGATTATTCTACTCGGCCGCTGCTGTTTCTTTGAGTCCTTTTCCTTGATCTCTCTCACGGTCCTCCCCAACACACACACACACACACACTCGTCCACGGCTCGTTTCATCCTTCACTTGAAAAGAACTTTTCCAATATGACATTCTGTGTCTTCCACACCAATGCTCGTATTTCACGTTATCGACTCTTCTCTGTCTTCTATTTTTCTTCCGTGTTTGACCAACCTTTGAATGATGTTGTCTCCTGCGCTGACCATCTCCATCCCTCCTCCTGCTGATTGCGGAGCTTAATCAGTGGCTGGCTGGCTGGCTGGCTGGCTGGCTGCTGATGAGTCAGTCTAGGCCACATCCTCAGGAAGGGAAAGGCTAGTAGATTCATTAAGAACATCCAGACTGCCCCCCCCCCCCCCCTCCCCTCTTCACCCCACTCCATCCACATATCCGCTCTCCTGCTTGCTCGCTAATTAAATCTCCATACATGATACCACTTGCTAAAGGTCAGAATCCATCACGGTATCATTATTCTGTGATTAAACAAATGTCCCCACACTTCCTACACTATTCTCTGCTGGCTGCTCCTCACCTAAAGACACGGACTGACTTGGGTGCCTTCATTTCTTTGCCATGTTATTTTTGTCTTTTGTCGAGCTGTTGAACAACTCTGTTTTCCCCAACACCTAATTCCACTGAGTACTGTACAATACTTCAAAAGTAATTTAGCAAAATCCATGGATTTACCAATGAAATTTACCAAGCTATTTCAAATGCAATTCGGGCTGTATTACATATTTTGAAGCTTGGCATGTCTGTTCATTCTGTTTAAACACGGTAGATTATTATTATTATTATTATTATTATTATACTATTTGTAGAATACATTCCAGTGGTGGCTGGGTAGGATTGTTACCGACTCGTGAGATCTAAACATTTCCAATAACTCCCAAAATAAGTAAGGTCAAAATGTAGTAATTTTCAAATTTCCCAACATGTTTGTATCTGACGAAATATTCCATCTTCAGTATATTTGTTAACATTCGGTACGGCCCCAAATGCAATCAACTACAACAATGAATACAATCAATCCTACATGCATCATAGTCATGCATTTTGTTGAATAGGTCATTTCTGAGTTGTTTTAACTGTATAACATTATGCTAAAAGATATCTCTTAATATGTTTTCCATCAACATAAATGCAACACACTTAAATGTGATGCAGTCCGATTCAACACCCCCCACTAATAACATCCTGACAAATGACCATCAACTTCTCTCTCTCACAGCGTCAACAAAAAGGAAATATGAAAGCTGCATTGCAATAATACGGCCGACTTGTTTTTCTCAATTTGTTTAGTTTATCACCTGAATAAATACAGTTTTTGGTAGAAAACAAGACGGTAATGCCTAGTAATCATTCAAAAATAAATAAAGATTTTCTGCCAGTGCACAGTGACACGGAAAACGTAGGTTAGGGAGTCTCTCTCTTTATGATATTGAGTTCTATTTTCAGCTCCTAATTTGATGTATTCCAGCAGTTTGTGTATTCCCTTCTTTCTTTTTTTTTTTGCTTCCCAGTTTGATTGTTTTCCCTACCCAATATTTATCATTTGTCGTAGCGGCTCAGCTAATGGTTGGCAGGTGCGAGCATCTGCAAACATGAATTAACAACATATCACAGGCTTATCAAAGCCTGCCTCCTCACATCGAAACCTGCCAAATGAATCAATTCAGGCACGTCTTGAGAAGTATATGCACGGCCATATTCATACACACTTCCATATACGCATATTTGATCCCTTTTCAAGCATTATGTAATATGAATGTGCACTAAATCTGACTATCATTCCCCATTTTTTGTTGTGTTAACTGCACTGATATGCCAAGATTGATGGCACGTCTTCCCTGAGATGACGTTTTCGGGCATTGAACCAGCCGCTGTGTGTGTGTGTGTGTGTGTGTGCGCCATATATTCTTTCTTTTTTTCAGTCCTAATTATTGTGACTGGCTTTCGAAACAGTTCCCAAGGCGCTGTGCAAAGGGGAAGTTAAATCTACTCGGTGACGGGGCTCGCACTCGGCATCGACACTATGCATTCAAACTGAAAAAAGACTCGCTCTTGTGGAATGCCCTGTGGATGCCTTAACGAAATGACAAAGAGCACCGACCTCCAGCCATCAAAAATGGATTCACAATGACTCCTGCTCTCACCAAGACAATGAATTGCACATTAGTTTTTTTTTAGTTTAGCCATTTTTCACAGGAATGATAATGCTGTTTATCATAGAATATGCTCCTTTCTCTTAAACTGTCTTACTGTTCTTACCCTCTTGCTACTATATTTATAATCGGAAGTAATTATGTGTCAGTGTAACATCGAGGCTTCAACGCCTTCTCTCTCTCGCTTTGACATTCTGCATCTCACTGCGGGTTCTACCTGAAGTGGTCATCTTAAAGCAGAAGAGCCCTCAGATGGCTCAATTGAGTATAAGGTTATGACAGTTTCCAAAAACAGAGGAGGAGATATAGGAGAATGATTTATGGAAATGGGGGCACCTGTGGGAGAGTGACTTGTGTAGTGCACAGCTCACTGTGTGTGTGTGTTTACTCCGTGGTGAGCTCTGTCACCGGTGTGATGGAGGGCACCACGGATGAGTAGTCAGACGGACAAAGTCTTGGCACAGTAGCCAGCGGTCCGTCTGATGCACATCAGCACACACTCTCTCTCTTACTCACAGGCACACAAAAAACAAATAAAGTCTATAGAGCGTCATTTCAACCTGCAGAATCAAAGGTTTTAGCGAAATCAAAAGGTTGCCAGATGTGATTCTTCAGCTTTTCCCACAGTGGAAGGCTGATGAGGCCAATTAAACACAGGTGATTCCCCCGAAAAGACCAATCAAAACCCCCCAGACCATGACAAGTATATTTGCATTAAAGCTAGCATACTTCATATGCCGTCCAATCACTGTGAGCTAAACATTCTCTCGACATGTATTGATTTATTTCAAGGTGACTCACTGTTTTCGGCCGGAGTCATACAGCCAATGTTTTCAATGTTAAGTTCAATGTTGACATGTCTTACAATGAACACTTGCGAACCCATTTTAAAGCGTGGCATAATTTTCCAGCGCTGCCAATCATCCTGGCAGGTCACTCATTTTGCACAGTAGGTCTAGAGGAAATACTGGATGTCGAAGCGGCTAATTACACGGAGAGAACCACTAGGATGTATTTTTTTTCTTCCATTTTACTCCTCCGGTCTTTCTTTTAAAGGGAAGTTCTGCCATGTAATCATCCGTAACTCTCCAGTAAAACAATCGACCAAATGTTGCATGAAGACTTTATTAAAAAAAAACAAGATGCAGAATGACAAAAGATTGGGGAAGAAAGTCATCTAAAACTGCCACATGGAGTATAATAATGCATTAAAGAGGAGTAGCTAGTGCAAGAAAATGGACTCTTTAGAGCCTCCAACGGTTGAGCAGCGACATGAAGCGGAACGTCTCTGCGGTTTTAATGCGTGTCATTAACTTTGTGAACTTGCAGCCAATGGAACGCGCCCTCACAACAGCGCAGGGCCCAGATTAGGCCGTACATCAGAGAGCGTCGGAGAGAGCGGATCTCTTTCAGTCACCCACTAATCTCGTAGAGCAACTCTCGCTGCCCCCCCCCCCTCCTCTCATTCTCTCTCCACTCTGTATCTGCTGATCCCTCTGCACAGTCCAGAAGAGAGCTCTCTTTGTGCCGGTGCTTGGCAGGCCAACAGAAGTAGAGCGATGGATATGGGTGAGAGTGACCTGATTCTGCCTCGGCTGCCTGGCCTCCGCCCAAATACAAGGGACTCTGCTCTCCTGTCCCTCTGTCTGTGTCGGGATCGAGTTTGTAGTTTCAAGTCATTCGAGTTGCCAGTCCCTGTTGTCAATGTAGCAGTTTGTACACGTATTCAGAGTAGTCATTTGTTTCAGTCGTGTATATATATCAAAGGGATGCATGCAGTATGTTATCAATCACGTATGTGTGAGTCGTTGGCACTTTTGTTGAGTCCTACAAGAATTCATAATTTGTGTCCGTGCAGAAGTTAATAAAATCAGATCTGTGAATACAAGCATTTCGAGTGAGGTCCTTTGAAAACTAGGAGAAAAAGAAGACAGAAAATCATCCTCAAGGTCCACATGCTGTCTGCCAACGGTTGGACAACTTGCAAAGCACTGGCTATCGGACGTTAGACAGAAATGGTTGAGAGAGAGAGAATAAGCAGTGAAAAAATGGAACCCGCTCCGTTTGAAAATGCATTAATGAGATGGGTTGAGAGAGCGAAAAGGGGCATAAAGTGTGATAGAAGCTGTGACAGGGGTGTCATATTGGCAGACAATGTCAAGGGCTACATTGATGTTATTTGGTATTCTGACTAGAGACGTCTTTGGCATCACAACTACAAATGTCATGTTTTTGCTGGTGGCGTAATGAAAACGTGTCTGCTTCCTGAAAGGGCTGACAGACGAAGTATATTTCATTAGATTGCAGAATGCGGGACAGAGATGGCAGCTGTGATTGGCAACCAGTAGAAATAATACGGTGAGGAGAGATGAAAACACACACACACACACACACACACATTTTCACACATATAAAAGCAGCCTCTTCTTGAACATACACCACCCACCACTTACGCAGACACACACACACACGCGTGTGTGTTGACAGAAACTCACAGATAATGTGAAGTGATTTTTTTTAATGACGAAAACCACTCTTACTCTTTTGGAAAAAGTAATCAATCTTTGGAGAAATGGCTGCAAATCACAGAGGCTCCAAATACTACAAAGTACTCCATTTTGCTAGTGATGGGGCCGTGTTAACCTTTGAACTCTGGGACGTCGTTGAGGCTACTTTATAACCGATGGCAACGCAGAGAGGCTGTTTTCTTTCCGTCACAAAAACATGGAACCTTAACGAATGCACGTTAGAGAAACCGCTCCACTGGTGAACGGGGAAACGTTACAGTAAGTGGACACTATAGCGGAGACCGGTGTTGGCTTGTTATACGTCAGAAAGGAGAAATAATTGGGTTGATTATGAATAGAACCCTGGTTCTCATCAGAGCACCATTTATCTGGCAGTGAGACGCCACATGAAGGACCCGTAGAGAGTCCATTCTCGACAACAGCTCATTCTCAAAAGGTTGGAGGAGGAGGGCAACGAGAGGGTGGTGAATTGAAGGAAAAATTGCCCACTTAAGTTTCTTTTGTGCACCAATATTCATCGTTGTTGACTCACTTTGGCATTTCAGCATTGGTATTTATCATCTCTCCTGCCTCCTTCCTGTCTTTGGCCTTGCTGCATTTTGACCTCATCTCAACCCTCTAACCGTGTGACATGATCTTGACCCAAATTCAGGTCGTCTCTATCGATCACTCGTACCATTTCGTATATAACCCCGTGTCATAGCCCGAAGCTCATTGTGGTCCCGACCAGCCATGTTCCATTTGTCTAATGAAAGCCCGGCCTCATATTTCTTCTGTGGCTCAGTCTGAGGCTTCTGATGATGATGATGGCCTTTAGTGAAAGGTTGTGAGGAGACACTTGGTGCTTGCGAGATTGATTGAAAGCCCCAGGGGGTGCACTTCCAAGAGTAAAAAAAACAGAAAATAAGACATAAACTAAAAGACCCTCTGCCCCCCCCCCCCCCCCCACACCAGAGCACACCACCTCTGACAGCTCACACCACTAGACAACTGTAGATTTGAAATGGTTCAATAGGTTGAAAGCCAAGATCTTTTTGGTGGATATTCCTATGTTAGGCCCAGGTAATTTGCCATAAGCTAAAAAGTCTGACGTCATCGTCTCTTGTTTTGCTTCACTTGACATGTTTTGAGTTAAAACATGAATTTAATTTCGGGCTAACCTTGTGTTTGGCTTATAATTACCTATTACCAATGCCTAATCATTCATATCGGACCAGTACTGATCATGATGTCTTACAAGAGCTTCATTTGTACACTTCAATCTGAAAGAAATTGCGTTTCATCAAGTCATTACAATAACGCTTGTGTTTAATAACTCGTACCCTCCATCTCCCCTCACGACTGATGTTTCCGGTGCGTTTTTGAAGGAACGTAACGGCAGTGTCAACTGCCAAGGCCAACAGCTACCCGCCACTTTGCTGAGCTATTAATCAAGAACGATGTCTGCCTCAGTCCTGAACCCGGTGTTTCAAATCCATCCACACACACACACAACACACAGAATAATGACAAATACCCAGCACCATTATTCTCTTATCAAAACCCATAAGTCATTCTGCCCACAGTGACTGCTATGAATATCGCCCCGGCGAGGTAAAACACATGAATGTAGAGAGGCACAGTACATGAAACGCACCTATCTGCATTTAATAAGAAAGTCACAGCAGCATGTCCACACAGAAAGGAAAAAACAAAAACAGATGAACCTCCATCAAGAGTTGTATTTCTCCCCACTCGCATTCAAATGTTTTGTATATATATTTAGATGAATTGCAGTGATTTGCCTCGGTGTGATGATGCAGCTTTTTTTTTTTCTTTTTTTTTTTTCTTCATTTCACTCGGCTCACTTTGAATCTTTTCACATTGAATATCTTGCCGCACTGGCATTTCTGTAGTAGCTGTATAGCATTGGGTGGACGGTGGGGAATTGTGCCTGACAGAGCACCCTCTGGCACTATTACAGAGCTAGAGCCTGACTGCAGTCTTCTTCCATCTTCATCTCGCTCTTACTTCTTTCCACATTTGCCGTTTCTTGCATTTGGATCGGCAAGACGCACACATGCATACAAAATGCTCGCATAGACTTTCACGTACAAACTCCTTTTTTTCACATACAAAATGTTCTCATTTGCATTAATGTTGAATTCACTCTTTACTGTTTATCAGACCAGGTATAGATTTATATCTGGATAGCCATGTTGGACACCACTATCAGACTCTCTGCCTAACCTCCTCCATCCGAAAAGAAGAATTCATGAAGTGCTGGCCTAAGCAGTGGCCTTCGTGTTTGTATTTCTAGTACTAACGAGGGAAAGTGAATCTGATTTGTGATGTATTCTTCTTCTCCTCCTCTTCTCCCCCTGCAGCTCCTGACCATTGACGACGACTTTTGTGGCCTCGACATGAACGCGCCGCTGGGCGTGTCCGAGATGGTGCGCGGCAAGCCTCTCTTCACCGACGGCGTTGACAAAATGTCCTCCGTCATCGCGTACGTCTACAAGAACCACTCGCTGGTCTTCGTGGGCACAAAGAGCGGACGAGTCAAGAAGGTAAGGAGCGGGACTGCAGCGTGAACGGAGAGGTGATGGAGGCAGAGATTTGGTTTCTCTCTTTGAGAATGTGGAGTAAGGGCTGGGAATTGGGGACTGCTGGATTGGAGGAAGGATAGTAGTAGTGAGGCAGATTGACTTTCAGACAAATCAGCTGAGTCGGCTGCATTTGCAGAGGGGGGAAGAGGTGTGTGTGTGTGTGTGTGTGTGTGAATGAAAGAGAGAGAGAGAGAGTGAACGGAGGAATTGTGTGTACTTCACTGTGGAGAGAATTTAAATGTGCCTGTGTGGGTTTTGAGGGGAGGGGGGGGGGGGGGAGGTCAGGAGAGCCCCTTGAGGGGTTTTTATTCCTAGAGCCAAGCCTATCTGGTATCTCTCAACATCCTCCTCATCAGACTGCACCATATATCACACGTACACGAGGGTACACACACAGTATCGGGGGTATCGGCTGTACTTTTCCTTCACTTTGGACTTTGAATAAAACCCAGAGCCCTGGGGGCAGATTGTAGCACACGTCAGCATGTTGGAGAACTTGCTAGACAGCACAGATCAGCATGCTGCAGAATTGATTAGACAAAGTTTCTTATCGGTTTCTTGAGGCAAATTTGAGGGATCAGAATAGAATGAAATACATCATTTACTTTAAGCAGTAAAATAAACTATATTTAATATCTAGCAATATTTCTTTTTTACATTTTTTGTTCATCAATTTGTAACATAGTGGAGGGAGTCTAGGTTATTATTGCATTGTTAGTAATTGTACGGGCTCTGATGGCTTTGAAGCTCCTGAGAACCTTTGGAAAACGTCTTTGCAGCCGGGAGTGTCGGGTCATCGTGTTTGTGAACATCTTTGACCATAACTGCCTCTCTTTTTGAAAAACATGTCACACTCTGTGTGACAGCAAAGCCCTCGGCTAAACAAGATTTGTCTCCTCGGAGTTTAAACAGGACTGGATAAGCCGGGTTTTTGGCGTGTTGTTGCTGCCACCCTAGACTCCCCTCATGCCCCTGTGCCCTCCCCCCCCCCATGTGGCATCCCCTTTCTGGGCTAATGGGATGATGCACTGCTGCTAGGTGTGATAGAAGGGTGGCTGCTCCTGTGCTTTCACTCCCCACTTCCTCGCACACATATCATCGTGGGGGCCGTGACTGAGACTAATTCTGGGGCAGTGAGCCTCACGGGCCTGGGAAAAGAGAGATGGATAGAGTGACTGAGGGGAGGCCGAGGAAGGCTGAGCTACAAGGGGAGAGTTTGTACAGATGGACTTCATGCCTGAAATGATGCGCGTCTTCAAGGAAGGAAGAACGTTTGTATGTGGACGGTTGAAGGATGAAAGACGGAGTGGAGGATGTTAAACAAAGATGTGATCGATGTTGAGAGGTGTTTTTCTACGGATTCACAAGAGCGCTGGTTTTCACATTATTTGTTTTCGTTGATTGCGGCCCCCCCCGTCTGAGTTTGTTGTTTTTGTTCCGCAACCGAGGCAGAGTGATCGAGGCAGCGCTTTTCCATGTTGTGAGACAATAACCAGACGTTTCAAACAGGGGGGAGAATATGTGATGGTATTTAATACCTACTGCTCCTCTGAGGCGTTGAGTGTGAGTTGGGAATGGGATATTTAGCGGCTTGGAGTGTAAAAAGCAGTAGAAGTTGTTTTTTTTTCTCCCTGGTTATCTTCGAGCTTTTCTTCGTCTCTCCCTTGGCCTCTCTCCAGGCTTGCCTCTCAAAGCCACAGATTGGCACTTGAGAGAACCGTGTCTGCAGGATTTTTTGGCGTCGTTCTTATTCAAACTCAACATGAACTGAAGATCATATTGTGCACATATGGTATATTCAGGCAAAAAAAAAAAAAAAACTCAGACGCTCACCATCTTGAACAAAAGGTGATCAATATCCTGTGTCAATACAGACGTGCACACAATGCACACACAGCCCCATTACCATCCCATCCTCCCCTCCCATATACATACTTCCCCTCCCCTGTCGTTAACTGTATACCATTAGATGACATCACAGGCAATAAAAGACAGCAACAAGACAATAAAAGGTTTGAGCTTCAGTCCTCCTCCTTCATCAGTGACTTTATAACCCCTCCGCTAATGGATGTTGATTTATATACACTCCTCCACCTTACTTGTTCCATCCCTCAACCCCCCCCCCTCCTCCTTTCTCTCACACACTATCCTCCTGTTGTGTTTTTTTTTTGCCGTTATTTATGATGCTGTGACTAACACGTCACCCTCAATAAATATAAACATTACGGTAAAAGAGAGTGGATTGACTTTAATGCAATGGGTGTTTGGGTGAGCTAAATTGTTAGTGTTTACAGGCTCACGTTTATGACGACATGAAGTTGAGTTAGGCAGGAAGCTGAGTGAATTAAATGAAATTTGCTTGTGAAATTGTTTAATATAATGGGGGTGAGAGTAACATTTCACTAGTATAACGTGAGGCCAGTAGACCAGACTACAGACGTGGTTGTACTTCTATACTGATAATTAACATATTAAATAGTCACATAATGCATTCCCAAGCCCCTAAACCCAACCTTAATTACCACAACTGCATACTTAACCGCAACCTCAACCTCAACTTCAACCTAAACTACAGATCAACAGGAGACGTCGAATGATAATTGAGATGCTAGTGGTGGTGATGGAGTGAATTGTACAACTGTTCATAAAGATGAGCCTCATGTTGATTTTGGGAGAGCAAAAGTGACCAATAATCTGGAAAGTAAGGTTAGCCTGGGAAGAAACCAAGTCCTAGTAAGGAGCAGCCTTCACTTTCATGGTCTACAAAGATGTATCCTTGCCTTAGATGTCTCTGTGGCCGTTTTGTGTAAAGACCGTATTGACACAGTCTAAACTGGATTTCGTAACACCCTCCTGTCAGCATAAAACCGGCAATGCTGTCGAAGCAGTAGGATTCTGTACATGCCCACAGCTACAGCCACGCCTGGCCTTTACTGTCTCGCACAACACAGGGCTTATTTGATCTGTACCACCTCTATGCCTTTTCCTCACTCGTTTGGTTTCCACCTCACTTCTAATTCTTTTGAAGTGATTGAATGTCTCTTTGTTTTTACTCTTCACCACACTCCTCGCCTCTCTTTTCCTCTCATTTCTTTGCTTCCCCCTCGATTTCGCCACCTCTGTTTGCCCTCTCCTCGTAATTTCCCCGCTTCTTTTTTTCCTCTTAATCTCTCCCCTCCCTCCGTCTATCTGCCCATGGCTGAATGGAGTTGCTGTGAGAGCTCTTTGATGGCTACCTCCTGCCATTGGAAGTGAATGGACCATATGGCTTCTGTCGGCCTGTCTGTCGGCCAGTTTTCTGGTGTGCGTTGGTCTGTGGCTTAAGGAGGAGATGGAGATGTGATGGAGATAAAAGGCTGGGGCTGGGTGAGGTTTAAACCCATTTGCTGCAGGTCAGTGCACAGCAGCAGGTCAAGAGGAAAGCCTTAACCCCCCCTGCAGTCTTCGCTTTAGTTTATGGTCATCTGGTCAGACTACACATTAGCATGAGAAGTACACATGCATGACATTCACACTCTGCACACAATTGCATGTCTTGAGAGAAGCACGCATGCATGCATCATTGAACACACACACACACACACACACACACTCCAGCCTACATGCACGCTGTTGGACAAAGGCTGGCCAGGTACCTCCATGGAGCCATGGATGGCGAGGTGGACTATGGGATGAGGGGGGGGGGGGAGGTGTGGAGGGTAGAGGTGGAGAAGCAAAAGAGGGAAGAGATGAGATTGAGGGGCCACCTGCCGAGGTGCTAATGCATCTCCGCTCCGCTCCGTCCCGATGGGGGAGCATTGGCGCTCGATACGATGAGCAGCTAACCTTGAACTTGACAAAGGCATGGCATGGCAGAGGAAGTGTGGTCGAAGAAGCTTTGGGTGAATGTGTGTGTGTTGCTGTTCTCTGTACGCTGACGCGGGTGGTGTTTGTAAAAGCAGACGCATGCATGCTTCTTGGAGTGATCGTACAGAGGAGACGAAAAATAAACGAAACCGTCTTCTCCCCAGAGCGTTTGTCAGTATTTTGGCCATCGGCGAAGAGCATCGTGTCGGGTTGTGACAATTCGTTCACCATAGCCACTACTTTTCGATCTGTTCCAGTCCGACAGAGAATAGGGAAGAGGAAGAAGAAGAAGCGACGGCAAACACACGGAGAGGGAGGTGATGGAGAAAAAGAAATGGAGGAAGAATTTGCAAGAAAGGAAAGGAGACGGTAGATTGACATGACAGATGGAGAGTGAGAGGTGAATCAATGGTAGTTTGCGAAGCTGTAGCTTCTTGAAGGAGAAGAGTAAAGCTTGCAGGAGTGTAGAGAGAGAGAGAGAGAGATCTGTCATTTAAGGTTGTCAGGGGAAATGGCATGAGCTAGAAACGGGTCAATTCCAACGCTGAATGGTTAATGTTTGTTGTTGGGCAGAGAAAGGTCAAACTCCCACTTTTGACTCAACCTCTGCCTATTTCTCCATCACCTTCCTGTGCGGATACTGATTCCTATTAGCCACTCGAAGGCTTTGTAGGGTAAAGCAAACTTTTATGTTTGCTCAGCAACACTTTAAGCCTTGCAGGTTAATCGGATAACAATTGTTTAATTTGATGGAAATATATGTCCAATTATTATGAACTTATTGCAATCACAATCAACGTTGCATTACTGTGGCTTTCCCAGTCTAGTAAATGAGCCGGGCTGTTCTGCTAACTGTCTTTGATGTTGGAACAATAGATTATGGATGGATAGATGTACACGCGTGTGGGTGTCGGAGCTTTTTTACGCGAGATATTTATTGCTCTGGACCAGTCCCATATGCTTTGTGGGTTGATTGTGTCCTTGTTTCCCTGTACGTGTACGTGTACGTGTGCGCGTGCGCGCATCTCTCCGAGTGTGTATGATGGGTTGGTTAGCCCCAGATGCAGATTATTGAAATGGAATGAGCTGAGCCATGGTCAGTGGAGCAGAGGATTAACTGCTTAGAGCTAATGATGAAATATGCTTTAGGACGGCGGGCAGGCACCGTGTGTGTGTGTGTGTGTGTGTGTGTGTACACAGTGGTTTGTGAGTTAAGCCCCCTCCCCACCCTTGTTATGCTATAAACACAATGCTCTTCAACACAGGTGCTCACAGACGCACACACCGCTACTATCGCCCTGGCCAGTAGCCATTAGTAGTCCATTCATTCTGCCCAGTGGTCTAAACCGCTGCTGCATTCAGCCCGTATTCCTAGAATGTCAATGTTCCCATACTGTTAAGTATTCCTCAGCAGTCTTCTTAGTTGCCTTGGCACTGTGTGTGTGTGTGTGTGTAGCTGCTCCCACACCAGCTAGCGCAGCAGCACACACTAAAGCATGCTCATTCGTGAGTTGCCATGGTAGCACAGGCTGTACCACACACAGGATAGAATGTATAGAAGGAATCAATGCAGGGAATACACACACACACACACACACACACACACACTGTATATCTAACAGTATATTGTGATACATGAATTTGATTTGCAGGGAAGCCTACATTACTGTACACACAGCGTACATTATGCTGATTAGGATGATCTGGTAGAAGATGACGGGTGCTGTTGACCTCACGGCTATAAGGCTGATTGAACACGCACAACATTAATGTGTTGGTGTTTTCGTCTCGCTGTGTTAACTGCTGTCTGTTACCCAGCTTTACTATTTGTTGTAGCGATAGAAAGGCATGTCAAGAGGAATCAGTCAATGGGAATCCCCCCCGCCACCCCCCCCCCCCCCCCCCCTCACCTTGTGCTTCTTTTCTCAGCTCTTTTTTTCGCACCATTGTTCATGGCCAATTGTTTCCACATGCATCTTCTTCTGGTAATTGCTTGGTGCACAATGTTTGCTTAGGCCCTCTTCCAAAGACCAATTTCTCCCCTAGATTTAGGGAGGTGGTAAATACTGTGTGTGTGTGTGTGTGTGTGTGTGTCGTACTCGTATACGAGTCTCTGTGTCTATGTTAGAAAATTCTGTGCAGAAAATCACGGGAGCTAATGAGAAGTGAAGTCCAGTAATGGCCTGGGAAGATGATCAGAACGTAGTGCTTGCCTTGTATGCTCACAATTCCCACAATACTCTCCGTGCCAGCTGTCAACACAGAACACCTCGTCCAGTAGCCAGGCGGACTGGGCAGCAGGCGGAGTCCATGTTGAATTCAGTCAGGAAGTGTTCACTCGGGGTAGAGTTGGAGGGAGGAAGGGGGAGATGGGGAATATATACGATGGGGTGGAGAGACAGAAAATGCAGGGAAAGTGGGCGTGTCTTGGGAGTTGAAGGATGAAACCCATGTAGAGTTGAAAACAGATGAGGAGGAGATCAAGAGAGAGATGGTTGGGACGGATGGATGCATGATGCAGAAACAGAAAAGACAGATGGAGGGATGCAGTGAGGGATATATTGCTGGGAGATTGAATGTGCACCACATGGTTGCGGGTGAGAGAGAGAGAGACCGTACAGATGGATGGATGCCGAGTGAAACTAAGAGCTAAATAATCCAAGGGAAAAATGAAAAGGTGGAGGGACACGGGAGCAGAGAGGGAGGTAGAAGGAGAAAACAAGGGACCACCAGTGTGTGTGATAGAGCATTGTCTTCCAGACCAGAACGGAATTTACCCGCGCTACACACACACACACACCTCAACTTTTCCGTTTGGCCATTCAGCGAGAGTGTTTAGTTGATGAAAGACATGAGGGAAGAGGAGGAAAGCAATCTCTCCTCTGATTCAGACGGAGTATCACATGGTGCTCAGGTTAGCAAAGAGCAGCCACTGTGCACTCTTGCCTGTCCTGACTCAACAGATACACAAAGTGCCCTGATCTGGTGGATGACATTGCCTGTGCGTTCAGCATGTTTTGGCTGTCAACCTTCGCGGTGGTTTGCAAAAAATAGCTGTTCACCTCACGCGTGTCATTCAGGTGTGTATTTATAGATGCCATTGCTGTAGCTTGGCCTTATCCCTCCTTTCCAGGGCTCCTTTTATAATTGATGAGCTGCCAGGGGCTGAGCTGGGCAATAGCGCTTGTGTGTACACACACACACACACACACACAGACACACACTCAACCAACCTTGGTAACCAGCCGCTTCACTGCAGGTTGACACCATGTTTACACATGCACACTAAGTCACAACCACGCGATTGCTTTAAACTCCTGTATTTGCAGCAGCTTGTCGCCAAGGTGAGCCTCCAGCTATGAATCATGGTCCATGCACAAATGGTGTTGCAGCCTAGATGTGTTTTTTTCTCTCACTGGCTGATTAGCTACAACAGCTCTTAGTCCGAATAAAGTTAAACTACCTCGGAATGTCAACTTAATGTGGCGCTGATGGTTATTTTAATGTTTTTCCCCCAACGTTCTTCTGACTTTGAATCCGTGTTCAGACACAAGCCTCGCGGAAATCAATTTGTTTTATTTATTCATACCGATTTATTTCTGACATGGGAAGCTGTAAGAGAGTGGGTGAACGGCTACAGAAAGAAGATAATGGCAAAGAGAGACTGAAAGAGTGTAAGAGGGCAAAATTGGCGAGCAGGAGTGATGGGTGAAAAGCTACGGAGATGGAGAGAATGTCGAGAAAGGGTAAAGGGAGAGCGTCTGATGGGAGGGAGAGAGGGCGAGAGAGCGGTGAAATAGAGTTTGATGTTCATTTCACTCTCGTGAGTTCGCACCTATTGAGACGAGTACCAGTATGTGGCAGCCTATTGAGCCGTGAGCGCTTTGAGTGGCTATTCTCCGCAGTGTGAACATGGAGTTGAAAGGCTTTGAGCCAGCGGAGAAGTTGGAGAGAGAAAATGACTAACTTCTGATCTTTCCGTTTCCTGGCAGTTTGAACTGTAGTTGACTCGGATGTGTTGCTGGCTCACGGTTAAAACAAGGTTGTGCCTGTCATTTAAAAAAACAAAACAAATCTCTACTCGGTTTGTCTCGAGCTTAAGCAGGAAATCTCAGAATTCTTCTTTTTAAAAAATAAAAAGATGATGCCCCCAAAACTGTACAAAGATGCTCTGTAAAAACACACTCTCTCTGAATGAGTACACATGAATATGCACATATGCACAAGCATCCTGATCAACACGGAAGGACCGACAATGAGCATGGTGGAAGAGGAATACAATCCACAAACATCACAGGTATCACTCCAGCAAAAAAACGTGCACTTAAATAGTTTTGTGTTGACGCGGCCACGCTTCAGATGACATAAGATAATTGCTTAGTTACATCTCTTAAATGTTCATACTCAAACAACACCTTTTTTTTTTCTCCACCTCGCCTGTCAAGCTCTCTCTTAATGCGTAGATCCACTCAGCCAGTTAATTAGCATCACTATTAACATTCTTCAGCCATATCAAGTCTGTGTCAAGCCAGCAAATGGGAACGTAATTATGTCCAAGCTTTCTCTCTCCTTCTACTGATTTACCATTGAGTCAGTAACTACAGAGAAACACTCCAAACATAGCTGTCTCTCACACACACACTCGCACACACACACACAGCTACACATTTACACATTTACACAGACTTCCACTCACGTCAAAGGTGGCTGAACAGTTAAGAATCACCATCAGTGGCTGCTGCCGAATGAATCCGCTTCTTTCTTTCTGTGCATTGGTAGAAGCGCTTGAATTGGCATTAATTACTCTTGTGTAGCCGACTGTGAAGGCATGAGCTCTCCGGCACCTAATTAACAATTCCTAAAGGTAATTTATTCTTAATTAAATGGTATAGAAAAAAAGTTTATAGTAGCTGCTGCACCCCCAACAAAATTACAGCGCATCAATTATCATTTCAATTTTGTTTCATGCGTTGGCATTCGCCTGTGTGCGAGTATCAAATCATTGCGTGGCGATTGTTAATTTGTGCTCCAGCAGTAGAAAATCAATACAATATCCCGCAACTAGTCGCACTAGTGTGTTGCTGCTCAGTGGATGGATGGCTAGCAGTAACCCTGCCATGGCCACAGTTTCATTTCCTTTCAATATGCCTCCTTTACCGTTATTATGGCGCAGTGTGTGGATCATAACTAAAATGTTCATGATGATCAAGGACAAGTGAAGAATCATGTTCTTTTCATTTCAGGGCTGGTTTATCAGAGGCAAAGTAATGTTCTCCTTGTCGAGAATGTCTCTCTTTCTTCTTCATTCCACTCTAGACGAACTTTCATCACTTTGT
Organism: Leptoclinus maculatus; assembly: GCA_032191485.1. Classification (NCBI taxonomy): domain Eukaryota; kingdom Metazoa; phylum Chordata; class Actinopteri; order Perciformes; family Stichaeidae; genus Leptoclinus; species Leptoclinus maculatus. Next base: position 8,702,358 of record JAVDOI010000019.1, on the reverse strand, counting down.
GTGTAATGGATTTTCTCAAAATCACTGATGGATGACTGGTTGAAGCAGATCCATTTTCTTCCCATTTTGTATCAGTGGCAGTGCACGTGGCGCCCGTATTTCTACAATAACTCCCATTCTTTTGGATTCGTAGAAGCAACTCATCGCTCTTTCTCTTATTCTCTGCCTCTTTCTCTCTTCTACATCTCCATCCTCTCCTCTCTGACTTACCTCCCCTCTCCAAGTCTCTGTGACATACGGCTGAGTCTCTGCAGCTGTAGAGGACACGCCACTGCAGGTGAGCCCTCTGCCTCCCCTCCTTCCCTCACTCCCCCCCCTCCCCACACCTTCCCTGCACGCCTGTAGCCAATCATTGCACACCACAGGTCTCTTGGGGCGACTAGTGCCCCCACACACCTTTTTTTTTTTCTTCTTTCCTCCACCTCTCCCTTCTCTCTTTCTCTGTCTCTCTCTCTCTCTCTCTCTCTCTCTCTCTCTCTCTCTCTCTCTCTCTCTCTGCAGAGAACAGTTTGCCTCACAACTGGGTCATTCTCTCTCCTCCCTGCAGTAAAACGCTAACAGCCAGTCAGGGAGGCAAGGCTAGACTAGGCTGCACCGTGTGAGCTATAGGCTCAACTGCAAGGGACACTTTTGAGACTGCAGATGGAAGTGCGTGAGCTCGTTTGGCGTGTATGTGGGCGTGTGCACACCTGTTGAGGTTGCAGGTAGATCTAGATGGCGTATATGAATGAGACATTTCTTTTCCATGTGCCTGCGTGTTTCAATTGAATTTATTTTGTATAGCCCAAAATCACACATGTTGGTATATATTCTGTGTTTGGAAGCTTCCATCAGCCTTTACATGTATTAAGTCTCCTCTCGCAAACATCAGCTGCATCTCCCAGCACCTGCTTTGTTTGTTTGTTTTGCTTTATTTGCACATTCTTATATTGCTCACACACACACACACACACACACACCTTCTAATGCAGCCGCAGTGGTGTCAGTGAGTTGCGATTGAGATTACTCTGACTCGCCCATTAAGCAGATGCAGGTGTAAACATCTTTAAAAGGGTCCTCAGGTCTGTCTGTCTGACATGAAGACTTTGAAGTGTGCCTAAGGTGCCGAAGCTGCTTCACAGACAAAATGACAGCGGAGACGGGAGAGCGAGAGAGAGTAAATATCTGAGATGGAAAGGAGGGAGGAGAGGCTGCGAGATGAATGCTGGAAGAGATATGAGAAAGACGGCAGAGGCAAGTAAAAAAGAGAAGTAGAATTAACATCTGTAATCTTGCACACCTAGCCTCGCAGTCTTCTCATTCCTCTCATCTCCTTTCTTTTCCCATCCACACACAGGCCATAATAAGTGGATTTTTATCTCGGCTACACCAGCACTCCCAAAGGATTATGGGATTTTCTCCCCTCTTCCACACACAGAATGGTACTTGCCAATCTGCAGTTCAGAGAGACTCATTGTTTTTAAGGAATACGACTTTTTAAAGTGTTGTTTGTCTGTTGCTGTGGTCTTTTATATTGCCTTAGCAGCTGTGCTGTAATCCGTGTGTAGTTTAAAGTTCACACAGGCTCTCATCACTGTCTAGACTGAGACACATTACCAGTGGCCTGTGTCAGCTAAAGGTGCGGCCTCTTTCCTCGTCTACTCTCTCCTCCTTTCTCTCTAAATCTCACCTTCAACCAGAGTGGGATGAAAGGTGCGGCACCCAAGTTCAGCCATGCATGCTGCTTACAAAAACGGATTCTTAGCACTCGCATGTAGTTACACACAAACTGATGCAGTTGCTGCCCTAGGACTACACGGTTCACATGACATTAAGTCCATAGATAATATGTCCGGGTCTAGCCGGGATATGGCCAACTCGCTTGCAAGCGCTTGCTACGTATCTCCTCTTCTGCCTGATTATTATATAGCTATTTGTCAGTTGTGTCCACAAGTATGGTGCTGTGTGGTACCCAGCCCCCCCCTCCTTTCCCCATCCACTCCTGCCAACTGAAATCCAGCGAGGGAGCCAGTGCAACTCTCCATTAATTGATTTTTAGGAGAGCAACAATCGCAGAGCCCAGAATCGCTCGCATCAACACGCCGTTTGCGACACCTTTTTGAGCAGTTGCACGGGGAGACTCCATCACTGCACACACCCACTATGTCTCTCCTTCACTGTCTCTGTCTCTCAGCAAGTGCCAGCTCTTTCCTGCTTGATATTCATCCCTGCTGTGAGACTGGACTCTCCAGTGTGATACCGTGTGTGTGTGTGTCTATCTATTTGGAGGCTATGTAGTTCTTATACACATTCATCACTATAATAGAAAATACAGAGCAAGAGGCACCCGGCATGATGCGAGAGATTTGTCAGATAAGTTGAGGTAGGGATTCTATTAGTAGTGTTGGCTACCTATTTCCTCCCTCTAATGTAGCTCAAAACCAATTGGAAATGATCCAGTGGGAAAAGTTGTGAGAGAACAGCGATGCTTTTTTGTACAGTACAATGCTCCTTTGTGAGCAAAAGCATCAAAAAGCGTTGGGAATACCATGCGTTCCTCTCCTATCTGTCTGAAAAATTGTCTGCCAGCATGATCCAGCACCACCTCCAGTCCAGTCAGTGCTCACTGCTGTAATAGTCAAAGATGGATTTAGGTTACCCATCACAGTAGCACTGCAGCTCCATCAACTGGAGCTCTGTGTGCTTACAGAGGTGTGTGTGTGTGTGTGTGTGTGTGTGTGTGTGTGTGTGTGTATGTGTGTTTCAGTGTATCTTTGTGTTGCTAGTACCTGCCTGAGTCCTCTAAAAGCCAGCACCATGGATATATTTTATCCCTTTCTCCACGTCCTTGATTCATGACACATGAGCACCCTGGGAAATGTGACTTCCAAGGACACTCTGACGCGAACACCCCCCACCACCCCCCCTCAACCCCAATTACTTTTTTCTCTGTTTGCGTTCATTGTTGACCAAAACTTAACGCAGCATCTCGTCCACACTGCTCCCTGGAGATGGGGCGGGGGGGGGCTAGTTTTCCCCTCCCCATATGTAATCAACTTCTCCTCTTTCATTAAAGTTAAGCCATTAGCACTTACAGGAAGGTTGCAAAGAGCTTAGTCACCCAATGTGCTGAATATCAATCGGAGAAAAGGTTTTGGGTACAGACGAGTTGCGTAGAGAGGTGGTGAAAAGAGCACATTAAAATATGTAATGTAACAAAAAATTGGAGGGAAAGAGAAAATTGAGATGCAGAAGAGACGACATTCCCTGCGTCTCAATTTCACGCTCCTCCCTTCTTTGTGTCTTCATCTTTTAGTAAATCTTTGTCTCTGTCTGTGTTTTGGCGAACACGCCATCCAGCCTTGCCAGGCAGGCACGTGGCTGTGGCCGTTCCATCTGGTTTGGCTCTCCAGATCTCTCCTCGTTAGGCCATTACTGCCGTTTAGTCTCAGCTGCCCGCTCCTACAACTGGCAAACCAAACCAAACCACTGTCGTCCCCTCCTTCTGCCGCCACCATCGTAGCTTGGCCCTCGTCCTTGGTAGCAGCTTAACTGTCAGCTCCGAGTCCCGTCCAATAGGCTTTGCAGCCACATAGAAAGTGCTGTCTGTCCCAGAAAAGTAAAAAAAAAAATCCAACCAGTGTGTGTGTGTGTTCTCAGCAGGAAGTGAACTTTTTGCACCAGTGGAGTTTATTTGGGTCCAAACCCTGCTGTGCTATTCCCACTTTACATGAGATTTTTTTCAAATTCAAATTGAATCCAAAACGCAATGCAAATGCAGAAATCAAAAGGATATTTAAAACAAAACAAGAAGAAAAAAAAACCACAACATGCATCATTCTTGCATCACATTGCATCATCGGCACATGTTAAATATGCTTTTAAAGGTGGATGCTGCTTTAGCTCTTATTTATTCTCACTAGTATTTTTGTGTTGTGATACAATGCCCTACACTTTAGGCCCCCGGTTCCCTGTGCGGCTTAGCACACTACAGATGTAACTGTGTTTTGTTAGAACATGTTGGCAGGCACCCCCCGTTTCACACAGCGTGGGCTACAGACTTGGCCGACGAAGACACACCAAGGGGAGACACGTTCCGAAATAGAAACATCAGTCCCGCTCTCTTCCATCCAGACGGATGAAGAAATGGGAAAGCAGGGAGGTAGCGACGGATGCCAGAGTGTGGAGAGGGAGCTCGCAGCTTTGCTCGCGTGATTGGCTGATGTGTTTGCCAGTCAAATAGTCTCCCAGTGGGCTGATATCGCACCATGCTTTTCCTCCTTCGTCACTCCCGGTCGTCAAACCCACTACTCGGTGGAGGTTTTTTCTGATTCAACGCTCTTGCTCAAGATCATCGGGCCAGCGAGCAGCTGCTGGATCAGCTACTCCTTTCTGATTTTTGCACATAAGGCCAACATGTCTACCAGTAGTTGAATAATGAGCTTGTGGTGCCAATTTGGGAGTTATGGCAGGTGGGGGTGGTGCATGTTGGATGAAATGCAAAATGAGCAAAATGAGGAGGAGGAATGGAGGGTGCATTCTCATCTCTTAGGAACATGTTATTTAGGCTTCATTTGTCCCAGAAGAATGCCAGCAAAAGCGCTCGAGCAGTCCCGGAGAGTCGAACACACAAAAAGACAGTTTTTCTTTTTGCTTATGAATATTGTTAACTAATGTTGAAGATAAATGCTGTACCTTTCCTCCTTTTATCTTATCCTTTTATTTCCTTCCCTTCATTGAATGCAGACTCTAGTGCTCCCTTTCACGTCTAAAATAAAAATAAATACACCCTGGGGGTCATCCCGTAAGTGGTGATTATTTTTAGCCTTCAATATGCTAAAGTATTTTATGTCAAATTCACAGTTAAGGTGTGAAGCCGCATGTTTTAAATGATCCTAATAATACATGTGTTTATTTAGTAGATCGATGCTGAGGATGATTCAGTCTAAAGGCTGTAAGCCACGAGAAGATTTGTTAACACTTTGGAGATAAAAGTGGACCCAACCCACACTGAACTGAACCGTTGATGCTTTTGCAACATCACCGTGGCAAATAACTCCTCGGTGTTATATAGCCCCTGTATATTATGTCCACGGTCTCTGTGGTGCTATCTGAGGAGACTCCCAAGCTTTGTTTTCTAGTGCAGCATTTTGTCCATGTTTTATATCAGTGTAACTCTTCCTGTAAAAAACAAATCCTCTCTCACACACTGTTCCCACATAAACACGCATGCAAGTGTGTTCACGAGCACACACACTCGGTACACTCAAACACTTAGCTTCCTCATGTTAAATGGCCACTAATTCTCTGTATCAGGGGATTATACATAATTGATTTACGGATGAGGAGTGAAATTACTCATCAGTTGAAAGAAAAAAGGGCATTTTGTCTTCAGACTAGAGCGTGCCAAACTGTGTTCTGGAGTTAATAGAGGATAGTACTTGTGCTCAAGGCCATCTATACAGCCTGTGTTAATCCAATACTAATATTATGGAATCATCATCAGTTTTGGACATACAGTAACAAGTTGCAAAATATTAAACAAATTGAATTACTTAGAAATTGTCATCATCCAAGATATTGGACCTCGAGGCCTGCTACCAACGGCAGTCGGCGTCTTTGTGTAACATTTGTCTCTTTCTTGTTGTTGGCCAGCAGGCCCATCGCTGAGTAGAAGAATATACACACTAAGCTATGAAATTGTCCCTCACAGACCGCAATCACCCTTGTTTTTTTTTTTTCTGTCACATTTGGATACATCCCCTTGTAGCTCTATGAGCGTGTGTGTGTGTGTGTGTGTGTGTTTGTGTGTCAACAGAAATCTGAGCTAGCACCAAACACTAACTCATCAAAGGCGATTCATAGTGTTAGCATACAGTGGGAAAAGGATCTGTGTCTACATTGCAGTTGATACGGCCGATCCATTTCAGTAGAGTTTGAATGTTTTCCCCGGGCCCTCTGTTAATAAATGCCTGCTTTGCTGAAAGTGGAGGCATTCCTCCCCTCGTTGTTTCCTGTACAGCGATAGCATATCTCGACCGCCGATGTTGCCCGGGCTCTTGTTGCCTGGCAACTATTTATCTACTATTATGGGATTCTGCGGGGCTCAACTGGGGGGAAGTTTGCGCGGACAATTTGGCCTTCTGTTTCGTACACTGCGTGATGTCATACGATGCATATTCAAGTTGCGAGTGTGAGCGTTGCTGCTTGCAGTGGAGGTAAACAACAGCTGCAAGTCAGCTGCTGCCCATGACACATTCGTGCATAAATATACAGTACAAGAACCAACAACAATAACAACAACAGACCCGAGTCACAATCATAAATCATTCAGACGCTCGGAAAGTCTTGCTTGCTGTTGTGTGTGCGCAGATGTTGCAGCTGGTAAGTGTCGAGGAAGAAGGCCAGCTGCTAATTCAGAGCTCAGCTATTTATACAAGAGCGACTTCTACTGTATCTCCCAACCTGTCTTGTCCCACCCAAAGGTGAGTCTCTGACATTTTCAGCACTCCCACTGGGTAGTGTCACTGTTCAATCTAATCTTACGCATGCACTCTCCAGAACTATCTGCCGAGAGATGCCATAAATACACACACGTCACCGTAGTATCGTCGAAGCGGTGTGGGCTCACCGTTGGACGGGGCAAAGGAGATGATTGATGTCAATCAGTGGCAGATTTGCATGCCAATAGGACCGTGAGTAGGCAGAGACGGAGTGAATGGTTCATTTCATTGCAGGCTTTAGGAAAACCTCTCCTCCTCCTCCTCCTGTGGGGTAAGAGACACTGACTGTGTACGATTCTCCTGATGGCTTCCACATTTTCACATCATGAATTAGATTAATTGCGTGACTTGGAAGAGTGAATGGCCATCTGTTAATGGGTGATGATTCCCATGTGATTAAGGTCGTACTGTAGGGATTGCTTTTACCAAATGTTTTGATACTAATCAATAAAGCCAGCATATTTTCGACACTGTTCAATTTCCTAACATTGATCATTTACAATTCCAGTTTTCCGTCAAACGGCAAACATTCAGTGCCTCAAGCACGTTAGCTACGGTTTAGATATTTCCTCAGGACACAAGTAGAAACTAGATTCCGTTAAAGTGGCAAAGCAATGAATGTCCTGTGAAACTGACTTATAGCGTATGACGTGGATATGTTTGTGAGTGTGTACAAGCTCTTACTCGCTTGCGGATGTAGTGTATCAAACATAGTAAGGGGGAGTGCTTTTACGGAAAATGAACACCCATAAAGACAATGGAAGAGTTTTCGTGTGAGTGCATTTGTGTGCACGTGCATCAGTGTGTATGTGTATGTCGTTAGGGCCTCTGTCCAGGTGATGAATGATCCACGGTGCTGAGTGGAAGAGAGGGTCTATAAAACACCCCAGCCACCCAATGCCCCCCCCCCCCCCCCTTTTTTTACCATCCTCCACCCTTTCATCTTTACTCTCTTTCTCCAGCTAAAATACCCTTTGTTTTCTCTCTCCTCTGCCTCTCGCCTCTGTTTTGTTTGTGTTTCTCCATGTAATCTGTCTCTTCTTCTCTCTCGGCTCACAAACCTCGTCTCTGTCTGTTGCTGCTTCAGGCCAAAAGCTCTAGTGGCCAACAAATGAGTGCAATATAATTTTACGGGACAGCGACTTAAGTTTCCATCTTTTTTGGAACAATTAACAAGGCAAAAGACCCGAGGGCTCAATGCGAGAAGAGACGGGCTTTGGGAGAAGCATAGTCGGCAAAAAGGCAAACAAGAGGAGTATGCCGAGTGTGTGTGAGCTGGTGGCGCTCTGTTAAAGAAAAGAATGAGAGACGATGGAGAAGGAGATCAGTATGGAAATGATAAAATGAATGAAGGCATAGCAGGATAACGTTTTAGGCCATTTGATTGTTTTACATTATTTAAAGTAAACTTTAAAATGTACATTTACCGTTGAGAAAATACTTACAAAGCCGGTGGCTCCATCCTCTTTGTAACTCACTCAGTCACAGGATATGATTTTGTTCTGCAGCACCTGTTGGCCTTGACCATTATGGGGCTGTTTTTCCTTCAACCCTCAGATCTCAGCCAGCAGCTCGCACCCCCCCCCCCCCCCACCCACACACACACACACACACACCACACAAACACTACTTAAATACGCTCAACACCACCAACAGCTCCCTGCCTTTCTATCATGGCGTCTAGCCCTTGTTTGTGCCAACTACCCCTTGCTGTGCCAACTAACAGCCTCCCTGCAACCCTCCATACACACACACACACACACACACACACACACACAGGCAACCGCTTCCTCCCCCCAAACCAGCTGAGATGAAAAGGCCGCGGATCACACAACTGCTAAACTTTGATCAATCTGGCAACAAGTGTAAATAGGATCATTAATAGGGATTTAGCAAGAGGCTGCCGTCTGCGATTAGACGTACGCAGACATGCACATATGCTTTTATCAGCCGCTAGTATTTTAAATGGCTTTTTTTTTTAGTTGTGCGCGCACACACACACACACACGCGCACACTAACACAGACACACAGTTCATTTTTTCAGTTCCCAGAGACGAGCTGCAGCATGCAAACAGAGTACCAACGGGGCCTTTAATTGGGGTGTAATCTGAAAAGTGTAATTTGCCTGGAGTGGAGAGAGAGATCTGACAGCAAGAGTAGAGGAGGGATGGACGGGAGGAGGGGATTACTGCGAGGGGAAAAAAAAAAAGGGGGTTGGAAGAAGAACTAGTGTGGCTGAGCGTAGCAAAATAAGATGAGAGCATGGTGGAATAGAAACACGAAAAAATCACTTGTAAAGAAAGTGGGACTTAGGGACAGAAATCGTGAAGGGAAAATGAGTTGGAGGCAGACGGAATGAGAAAGAGACGGGCGCAAAGGCTGTAAAATAGTGAGCTTCACATACCATGTGTCACTAGTGGCTGTCTCCCTGTCTCCCTTTGAGCCCCCTCCTCAGATTACAGCCATTTACCACATTAGATCTGGCTCTGAACAAGTCTCGATCCAATTCAAAATCCACAAATCAGTGAGTCTTTCCCTCCCTAAACTCCTTAGGTTTCTATTGCCAAAAACCAGATTACATCGCTTTTATAACCCACAAAAACCCGCTGCTGCTGCTGTGGCTTTCCAGCTACAAGCCTCTTATCTATCGAAACGGACTAATGAGTTTCAAACTGACCGCCACCAAAGCCGAGGTAGAGAGAGATAGAGAGAGAGAGAGAGAGAGAGAGAGAGAGAAATGTGTTGCATGTTGGTTGATGCTTCTACGAAAACACAACAGTGTGATCATGGAGATGAAATACCGTGACTGTGATCTCCCAGCAGGTTGAATGAGGGTTGTCATTCTGAGAAAAAGCTCTGACTTGACTCCCACCCGAACGGATCTTTTTGCCACCATCCTTTTTTTTCTTGTGTAATTTAATTTTGAATCATTCATCATCAATTTACTCTGCGCTTTGCTTATAGACCATGACTGGAGACTTCTAAAGGCACTGAACCCATGACTCCAGTGTCTGACAATAGCATTATCTTCATTCATCGGCGCAGGCTTCCCCTCTGTGTTAAGATCAATTACGAGGAGCATGTGTTTATCCAGCCAAGGTCATGTAGTATCAGTCTATTGTTCAGCTTTTCAAAATGGTTCTGACCTCAACCCTCACTGTAACCTCCCTCACCTTGACCCCTGACCTGTGACCGTTGCGTTGTCTATAACTTTGTTTTGTCCAATGAGCAGAGGCAGAAAGCAGGGAACCGCAGCTGTTGCTACTTGTTTTAATGGGCTACTTAGCTTTACAAGTCTGAGCTTGTGTCTTTTGGATCTTTGGTATCTTCTTTTATATCATTTTTTTCCTCCTACCTCATTCATCCTTTCACCCTACCTTTGGCTCCTCTTCTTCTAAAATGAAAGGAGCCTGGCAGTTGGCATTTTGCTTTTTTGGACGGCTGGCTCCCCCCCCCCCCCAAATGTTCAATTATTCATGCTGAGCTCCCCACTCTGGAAGCTAGAACACACACACTCGCGCTGTAAATGCATGTGCCATGTGTTGGCAGTGATATTTTTGGGGCTTTGTTTTGCAAAGGGGAACTGGCAGCTTCTCTACGGAGAGTGCAATACACAAGTGAGAGACTATTATTGGGGATGAAGGCAAAGGGACTTCTCTTTTTCTCTCAACAGTTTTGAGGTCATTTCCCTGACACTTGAGACCTGCGTGCCCTCACATTATCACTAATCCCAGTTGTTGTTGTTTTCTCTATTCAAGGTTCTTCTTAACACTCTGATTGTCCCCACTTTTATGCGTCTGCATCTGACTTTTATTTGTTTGCCTTCTTCCATAATGCCCGTCAAATAGTGCCTCTCCTTTTTTGTTTCTCACGCTTTTCACCTTCCCTCATTTCTCATTTGTCATTCATCTGTTTTCCTCTTCAGTCCATTTTAATTTCCATGCTCTGCTCTGCTTATTTTTCATTCATCTGTTTTTTCCTCTACAGCCCATTCATCTCCATATTCTCTCCATCTCCCTCTTGATGTCCCTCCCCTTTCCCGTCCAGCCTCACACATGTTGTTATTCCCTCCTCGGTGCTGTGACAGTGTCCCTGGCAGGGTTAGGTAACAGTGTGCGGCGTGCCCTACTGAGATGCGGTGAATAATTCAGTCAACAGGACATGAGGCTATACTCTTATGTCAACTAGAATTACAAGTTACAAGAGACTGTATTTACAAAGGAGAAAGTGAGGCCGTGTGGGAGAAAACGAGACGTGAGAAACCCAGGTGTGCAGATTTAGGGAAGAAGAGATTGTATAGTGTCTGGGAGAGGAGATGAGTCAGTGGGACAGATAAGTAGGGCAGAGTGGAGGCAGAATAAGACTTGTATTTTACCAGAAAAAGGCTGAATGGACTGAGGAAAGGGATGCAGTGAAAGGAGGAAATCCGGATGTGTGAGTGAGGGAGGGAGATAGGCATGAACATGACTCCTGGCGTGACTCATCCAGCCAGCGAGAGAGATGGGTCACCATGGACACGGCCGCTGACCCTGCACTGATGCCCGATCTATTGATCCCATTAAAAGCTACACCTCTGTGTTTCTGTTCCTCTCTTTCTCTGCGGTTGCTTTCCTGTCCGACTGTATTAATCTTAATGAGATCAACAACTCTGCGTCTCTCTTTGCATCTCTCTTGTCTGCGTCGTCTGCCTCTGTGCCTCCAGTTTTTTTGTCTAGCATGTCTCTCTCTGCGCATTTTGCCTCCCTATTTTTCCACATCTACTTTGTCCTTTTTTTAACGGCTGACTGCCTGTAGTTTATAGTTTAAGTGCCACGACTAGCAAGCATTATGCAAAATCGTGATTAAATACGTGGTGAGGAAATAATACCGTGAGATAACCTAATACATACAAATGTATTAGGCTGCACATGAACGAATAAAACTGTGCAACCCTTTCCTGTCTGTGTCCCTCTTGTCATCTTTTTTGCCACTTTTTGTTCTCTATATTTTGTCCAGTTCTCTCTCAAGTTCATCTGTCCTTTTCGTCATTTCAATCAGACCGTAGGTTTGAAATATTTGTCTCCCGCTAATTGTAGATTAAGTAAAAGGCCATCAACAAACAAATGTTGAGGTTCGGATGTATATACACCGTGTGTGTCGGAGAGAGAAGTGCAGCCTGATTACTCACCAGTGAGATCATTCGCAATTAGCCCCCTTTGTGCTAATACAAAAGGTTATCTGCCACGTGGCGATGCGTGCACACACACACACACACACACACACACACACACACACGTATACGCAAACGCCGTGATTTAAAACCATTAAAGTTATTTCCGTGTGGAAATGTCCTCGGCGGCGAAGCTTCACCATTCTACACAGAGACTTGATTAGAGGATGATTTAATGCTCTCCAAACAATGAGCTCCTGTTTATTTCCAATTAGCATGATGGATGCAGACTGCAGCAAACGTACTGCCTTCCTCCTCTTCTCTTTTCTCTCTCTCGCCTCTCTCACCTCGTGTCTCCTTTCCCCTCTTCCTTTCTTTCATTTAAAACACCGTTTTCTTGGATGGCACTCGCATGGCAACGGCACGCTTTGGACATGAGTGTTGCCATGGAGCAACATTTTAACAACTGTGGTTGTTGCTGCACAGTATTACTTATTAATTGGATGGTCAATGTCCTTAACCTCTCCGAGGGTTGAGCTTGGCTTCGCTTCATGTTACCTATTTGTTCAGAATTTTGATTTGACTTCGGTCTCTGGAGTGATTTGCAAGGATTTTATTTTGTATTGTTCCAATTTGGCAAACGGTACATGGTGGCTTCTGAGGCTTACTCTTTTTTATGGAGGGTGTTTGATGGTCATGATGTTCAGAGCAAGCCAAAGTCAATGAAGAGCCTTTATTTGGATGTAGGCGAAGCATACCTCCAGACGACAGACACAACAGTACATGCATAAGCACCACACACACACACACACACACACACACACACACACACACACACGTGCTATTAGGGCACTGTTTCATTAGATAGGCCACATGCTTTATCAACAGACTAGCTCACTTAATTAAAAAAATCCCAGTTAAGCCCATGCAGTGGTTCTCTTCCGTTTTCAATAACTTCGAGAGTAAAATGATCTCAACTGTGTTTTATCTTTATCATATACATAGAGTCTGGCGTCGCACCCAGTGAGCCCCCAAGCCATCAGTCTGCCACACATCCTACCTTGACACAGCCCATCATTTCAAATCAGAAGCACTCAAGGCTCTTATTTGCAGGCAAAGAGAGGTGGCAATTTTATGCATTTTTTTGATCTGAGACTTGGAACAAGCTCCTTTCCTTCTCCATGCGGGCTTTCAATAAATTCAGATGATTTCCCGTGTCATTAAATGCTGCATTTGAATTGCAAATGGCCTCCTTGTGCTCTCCCCGCGAAAGACGAGCTACACGCGCTCGTATATATATCCAGACGTACGCGGGCAGACAGACGGGCACTTGCGTTGCTCATGTTTAATTAAGCGGTTTGTCTGTGAGAGAGAGAGAGAGAGCGATGGGCCTAGTACACACTGTTACCTCAACTTTTCCTTTTCAACTGCTCAATATCCTGTGGCCCTATAGGGGGCAGTACATATTAGGGGCCTCTTTTGTCCTCTGCCAGCATGACCAAGGTAAACATCCTCTTGGATTATCTCTTTCATTCTTTATCTCACTCTCTTCCTCCTTTCACCCCCCCCCCCCTTTTCTTCACCCTCTCTCCCGCCTTCTCATCCTCTTTCACACTCACTCCATCTTGATTCTGTCTTTTTTTTTTTTTCGTCTCTCGGAGATGAAAGCCTCCCCACAGCTCCTTTCACTCCTCCTGAAGCGGCCCAAATGAGGTAGCTTATCTGATGAATTCCCCCCCCCCCCTTCTTCACAGACAGACAGAGACACACACTTTCTCACTCACACACACACACACGCACGCAGATACTTATTTTTTAGCTTACACTCTCACAGCACTGGCTCACACAGCTGTAAAAAAAAAAAAAAAAAAGGCCAATTCTTACATACTGCACATGTACACGCTCTCTTTTGGACGTCCATAACTCACTAATGCACCATATAAACATATGCATAGGCAGATGATAAGTAAAACACCCACACAGACACGCATACGGTGTGCCTGGAGGCATGGCAGGCCTGGTGGGAGATCCGGGGGCCTGGCATTGTGGTATGAGGTGCCTGGCGTCGGGTCCCCCGGGGTAGTGGGCTGACTGTGATGTTAGGTTATTGGGCTCCGCACAGCAATGCCTTTTGGTCTGCTCTGTAGGGGGGCATGAGGGAGTGCATGCGCTTGACGGCTTTTATTAAACAGTAATCCCAACAGCTGTTGTTCAACCAACCAACCACCCCCCCCACCCACTCTCTTCCTACATTCTTTCTCTTCCTTCCGTCTTTTCAGGCGTCTGTCTGTTTTCCTTGTCGGAGCGCAGCACGAGCCAACCGGATCCACTAGAGACCCCTCATTACCAGCTCCCGCCTCCTAAACATTACATTCATATACAACTAATTTACATCAGCACATGTGTGTAGTATGAACTGTAATGCCGCCTGAATCATGTATTTAATCAACATGGCAAGGAAATTAATGTAATTAATGTAACCCCCCCCCCCCCCCTATTATGCCATTAAAGCATGATACACATGCAACATACACATCGTTGACTTTTTTATTATTTAACCAAAACTATCTACACTGTAACTGTTTCCAAACCTTAGCCAGGTGTTTTAGTTAAACACAACTCCATCGTCCTCCCTATGTATTTGGAATGTTGCCAGTGAATGTAATTCAGACAGCAATGCTATTCCCCTCCAAACATATTCAGCAAAGCAACCGTTAGTACTATAGAAGCATATTTTGTAGGAAATTGGGTTGATCTTCTCCCTTCAAACATACACACACACACACACACACACACACACACACACACACACACACACACGCACATAATAAAGTCTATGATGTCCAGACAGAAAGTGACACCATTAGAGCAGCTGGTATTCGATAGTGATGTGTGTCTCTATGTATGTGTGCTAGTAAATCCTTTAATGTAGCATAAGAATTAATGAGTCAGAGTGCAAAGGGTGAAAGTGCAGCTGTACACTGGCACCTGCACTCCACACACACACACACACACACACACAACCCCTATACCTGCAGCTGGCTACTGATTGAGCTGTTCCCCACCCAGGGGACCCCCTCATCGTGGGACACGTGTGTGTCTCTCTCACTAATTACCCCCCCTTTACACCAGCTTGCCAAGAGTGCACCCCTTCCTCCTTCTCTGGTTCTAATAAGATACTGTAGTTTCATCTCTGCCCCCATATACGTCCATACATCCTCCCGTCCCTTCTCATGACCGTCTCTTGGCTCCCCTCCCTCCCTCCCTCCCTCCCTGCTGCATGTCTGTCACCCAGGACGTGCTGTCCCACCCCAGATCTCTTCCCCCAGGCCTCTGCCCTCTCCCCTGGGTACCATGTGGAGGCAAGGCCCAGGCTTTTGTCTCCCTGTCTAGACCCTGACACCGACCACAAGGGGAGGGAACTTAATGATGGGTTCAGCAAATGCGCTTACTGGCTCTAACCCACATATTGCGGGTGCACAACACAAACGCATACACACTCGTTCTACTCTCTGCTTTTCTTTCTCCTTTCTCTCTCTTTCAGTGACAGAATTGACAATGGTGCTGTCTGTTCACCATGTCATTAACATGTCCCCCCACTGTACTTATCCTGTTGGGTACATAATTAAAGATTATTTTTAATCTAATCAACAGTTTAAGCCCGATACTGAAATTAATAAACTGTGAGCTTTGAAGCCTCTCTTTAGCTGACTTTATACTAATGCAGCTAAATAGTCTTGTTTTGAGTTGTGGGTTGTAAACTTTGTCTCTAAGATATTTAGATGGATTTTCTTTTCTTGTGTGTTTCAAAGACTTCCACCCAGAGGCGTCACTCTTTTGAAATGTATGTTTTCGAAGAAGGAAGATTAATATTCACAAATATCTCAAAGCCATACTAATAGATGGAAGCATATTTCATTTCTTTGTTGATTTATGTGTGAAATTGGGAAAGCCATTTTGTTTCATCCAAACCTGTGGAAAGTTTATAATACAGTCGTTCCAAGGAATTGCATTTTCGACACCATTCTCAGCTGAAGATGCGGCATTTGTTCCCCCGATTGTGAAGCGTTAAATGGCAGCAGTAGCTTGAGAAATAACTTTGACGAAGATTTTGAATGCATAATTGAGAATTAATCACAATACGGTCTTCTAATTCTTCCTGAATGCGTTTATTTTCAGTTTAATAATGCGATTGAACACAGAAAAAAAATGAACTTGCACATTCTAATTAAAAGTATTTACTCAATGTTTTTCCTCGCGCATGCATGATTTAATCCTTGGAAGTCAATGACATTATAATATCCTCAATTGGAATTCCGGGGCAAGATTTAAACCCCAAACATTGAGCGTAATAACACTGCACTGCGGCTGGCTTCCCCTCAGGGTGACCTACAGTACTTCTCTCCTTGATTCACATGTTCAAACACTCCAGTTTAGTGTGTGGCAGTGCTGTCCCTCAGGAAATGTCCGTGAATACAACGAAATTGCATGTAATTTTGATTTAAAAAAAAACAACCAAAGAAATCTACAAACCCGTAGATCCCAGTGTATGAAGAGTTGAGAATCAGGACTGGTATTAAAAATGCATGAGTTTTTCTTTGGTTTGGAAAAATGGCTTGACTGGCAGACGACGATAAGAGATTGTCTCCTGACTCTTGTCGCGCACTCTCTGTCGTTCTCCGCTTGCTTTTCCCCTCTCTTTCCTCGAGCCGACGTTCTGCTTCGAGCCCTAATGAGAAATCGGGAACGGCTGCTGAAGTCTTTGGTCATGACGGTCAGGACAAGAGATGGACGTTGCCCTTTTCTCTCCTAGTGTTTGTTTGGCTCTGTGTTTTGTCTGAGCAGTGAGCCAAAGGACAGGGCCAGTGGTGTTGAATGATAAACTGAATATGGCTGTGTGTGTGTGTGTGTGTGTGTATGTGTGTGTGTGTGTGTGATTTGTTTTAACCGTCTCGATGACTGATATGAAGGCTGTGGTGTAAATGTCTCGGAAGAGGTTGATGGAGGGTTTAGGTCGGCAAGATTTAGCCACTTTCTGCCTGTTTGTGGGTATATCTGCACTAAAAATAAATTTTCAGTTCCCTATTTTACCTTTTGTTTTTATGAGACGTTTAACTACGTTAACTGGATGTTGCTGTAGACGCTATGCTGTCTTCAGTAGCCTGCTATCCTCCTAATTTGTATTCTTGATCACATTGTTGAGTGTAGTTAAACTATGTCTCTTTTCTTCTGTTTTGGTCTAATTGCTCTCCAACTCTTCTCTTTCTCACTGTGTGTGTGTGTGTGTGTGTGTGTCTGGGTCTAGTTCCCTCTACAGACTTCTGTTCTACACATACACATACACATACACATATACACACACACATATACACACACACAGACACAGCTTGATTGGGCCCTGCCAGTGCATCTCTCTTCAGCCTAATGAGCAGTGCTGGACAACCAGTGTAACACTCATATCTCTGTTTCTGTATTTGTCTTGTTTGTGTTGGAAGCTTTGAGGCAGTGTTAAATAAACTCTCAACGGCTTGATGGGCACTGTTTTACTTCAGTTCCTTCTCTGCAGCACACGCTGAAGAGCAATATACATCTGAGAGCTTTGTTGGTGATTTTTGACTGTTTTGTGAGTATAATAAGCTGCTTGACAGAGAAAACTGAGATGGGGATATTGGTGGAGTGGCTTAGCATTCTGAAAACAGCTGGGGCTTCTTAGTTTGTTGTTGTAAAAGTGAGGGCTATAAGTCATTGCCATTTATTTGGAATTGAATAATGAAATCCAGAGCTGTGGTGAAATTTGGCACTTTCTACTGGAGGGACAGCATGTGTGTTTCCTCCAATTGTTGCGCAACTTCCTGATTACTCTGTGTCTGAGTGTCTAACCGTAAGTTTAAGTTTGTGTGTTTTTGAGAGGGTCAGCAACTTTTTGGCTGTTATTGAAATTCTTGATCTTGAAGCGATAGCTTCGGTGTGATACTCTCTCGACATCTGACCTTAATAGATTATTTCTTCACTTTTTACTCCAGCGAGGTCTGCTCCTTCAGTCGTTGCACACAATCCTTTCTGTGAGGAATTTCAACACGGTACATTTTTTACGATGTAGAGAACAATCACTCCGTCTCTCTGCCTCTCTGACAAATCTCCCAACATGTGATCCCTCACACAATGATGCAATCCAGAACACATGAAGTGAAAACATGGTTGTGATTATCTGTCTGAATTGAACACATTTCAACAGACTGGCTGTTGTCTCCACACAAGACACGACATCTGGGCTTTGCAAAAGAGAAACAATCCTTTTTATCATGTCCCACTGATGATCAATCTTACTAATCAGGTTTAAAATATTGTGTACCGGTCGATCAGATGTCTTGCCGTCTTGTCGGATAAACAGAACAAATGTATGGGCAATGCAGTTAAGTTCTGTTTTATCAAGTCTATAAACCAGTTTACAGCCTAACCTTTTGTAACACTAGTTACTAGTACACAGTATATCAGAGTAAGCTGAATATATCAATTCCTGTTGCTTTCTGCTTAACGATGACCACCGACCGAGAGCCGTAGTTTTGACATGTTTTGCTTTACCACTAACTGTGTATCTTGAGACTGGCTGTGCCTAATGATCATAAGAGCAGTGTTAGTAGCACGGGGGCCCCTAAAATCGCAGTGCGTTGGTTTGTTTGTGTCCGTTATTCTTTTAGACTGCCGTCTGCAGCAGCTTTGTCTTTATTGGGTCTTTCCTTTTGAAGCTGCCCGGCCCTCTATAGTCAGGAAGTTTAGACTTCAATTCATCTCTCTGCCTCTCCTCTCAACCCCTCTCAACCCCTCTGGTGGACATCTGTGTTCTGTCACACACACACAACACAAGGACTTAAAACACGTACACACACACTCTTATTCTGGCTCATTCTCTGTTAACATGGCACTTTGAATTCACATCCAATTTGGATTCTTTGATGATGGTGTGTGAATGATCATGCATCTGTGTGTGTTTGTATGTGCCTTCTAATGTGTATTCTATATACTAAACATAATGACCATTTTAATCATTTGGCACACAGACGCACACACGTGCACACACACACACACACACACACACACACACACACACACACACACACACTCATCCACGCCTCAGGGAGCATGTCACTTGGTTTGACCTGTGGAGTTTTGGCACCAGATGTCTCCAGCTGGCACTACTGGAGACATATGCTACATCTCCATCCTTGTGTTTGTGTGTGTGTGTCTGTGTGTGTGTGTGTGTGTGTGATTCTCTGTGTGCGTATGTACCTTGGCACTTTCAATAAGCCCAAGTGTTTGCTTTTGCCTTATTGCCTTTTGTCTTTTCATTTCCAATCTTCTCTTGCTTACTTTTCCATCCTCCTTTTCCCATTTCACTGTTGTCTTTCTCTCTGATTTTTGTCATAACTCTCTCCTCTCTATCTGGGAGTGTGTTCTAAATAAGCAATGCCTCTCTGCATTGAAGTATCGGGGACCTATTGTTGTGTTAAAGGAAAATAGTTTGGCCCAACTCTGAGCTACTTTGTGTGCTGTAACTCACCCCGAGGGGAAACGGAAAAGAAAATGTATAATATCCGTTTATGTGAATGTTTGTGTGCGCATAAGTGTCGCATAAGAAAACAAATGAGTTGCTTACACCATAGTAGCCCCTTTGGTTTTGTCGTACTCTCGTTTATCATTTATGAGGCCCTTTATTCTTCAGCATGCACGAGGATGTTGCTTTATTTTGTAGCGTTGCATTATTCAGCTGCTTGTTGTGAGGGATGTCCATGATGATAAGGGATGGGGAACACGTGTGTGCGTGAGAGAAGTGAGATTCCCCTTTGTGATCTGTGGGGATTCTTCTTCCGTTGTTTATCGCTGCAGTGCGTACGCATGATTCCCATGATAGATCGCGATGAATCATAGACTTGCCTGATCATGTACTGTTTAGGAGCAGCATCTTTTAGCAAAGACAACATCCACTATTCCATGCTGATGACTGAGGAGCAATAATTACTTTACTGCCAGAACAACACAGCTTGTTAGGGAGTTGGCTTGCGGATATCTTGCAACATTGTAAACTTTAATAGCGTACTTCATTTTTGACTCCACACTTCTGTCGGTTACCCCAAAGGTCAACACTGACGAGATGATTTGCAGTTGATCAGTCGTAAACATTTGCATATTAAAGTTCCCCAAATTGTTACTGAACTGAAATTGACTTTACCTTCATGAGTGAATCCCCTGATCAAAACAAATGTGATATGAATGCAGGTCCAAGCCTTTTATTATTCTCCCTCCTACACACACACACACACACACACACACACACACACACACTCACTCTGTCTGATGGAAAGTTTCACCCTCTCCTGTGGTCTCCCGCTCTTGTCTACTTCCGTCGTGTTGAGACAAACAGCGATTTGTTCCACTGTATTTGTTTACAGCGTGTTACATCATGGCACCTTTCACCGGCTCTCCCCTGTTATTAGAACTGATTTGTCTTGTTTTGCTGCCGTGCTGGAAATGGAGCCTCGGAAAGTGTGTGTGAGAGAGAGAGAGAGAGAGAGAGAGAGAGAGTTTGTTTATGTTTGCGTGTTCATGTGTGCATCTTCTTCCAAGTCAAAGCACATGAGCTGAGGAAAAGAGAGAGAATAAAATTGTTTATACTTTTGTCTGTTGAGAGAGAGGGAGAGATGGTGTGTGTGTGTGTGTGTGTGTGTGTGTGTGTGTGTGTGTGTGTGTGTGTTTTTGTTATGTGGTGCGTCACTCTCCTGTTGCTTGTGACAGTCGAGTAATAGCGGCAGGCTGACTTTTGGACCTCCAGGCCCCACCATCGTCACACATCATGAGCATCTCTTAGCAGGAGGAATTGGTTTGCCTCCCGCTTCTGTTGCTGATGCTGCCAGTGTGTGTTTAGACACACACACACACACATATACACACAAACTTTAGGTGCTTGAGCGCACATTAAGGCAGAAGTCTAACATAAACACATCTCTGATCAAATTCTATGTTTACTGTACTGAATAACTGATTAATTGGGTCTTTTACTATTGAAATACTACTTCCCTCAAGCTTACGGAACATGGCTACATTTAAGAGATGGTGTACTGTAACATCATTAATATTGTAACACACACACACACACACTCATGGACACACAGGGACCAGCGCAGCACTGATGGTAACCTCCCAGTCCTTATTTATCATTCATCAGTGGAGAGACATCTGAATTTTAAATGGGCAGAATCCTCAGCCAAATTGGTCAAAGTTGTATTGGTGGTTTGTTTGTTTGTTGTTTCTAGTGGCTGAATTGTATCATTATGACAGATGATTAAGTTAGTAAAGCTTTTTCTGGACATCATATGAACAGAGGAAAAGTTTTGATCTTCCCTTAAAATATTTTTCTCCCAATTATAGGGCTTCCCTCGTTAGTTTGAAGAGATCACATGCACTTGACGTCCTTTGACAACGTTGGAGTAAGATCCACACGTGTGATAAAGACTTCATTAAGCAGTGCCGAGACCAAGTCGAGGTTTCTCAGACTCGGTCCACACTAGCAGCTCTTTACCCGTGGGGGTGCTTCCCACTCTCTGTTAAAGGTTGCGGTGCAGTCTCCTCTACATTTCTGAACGGTTTAAACAGCAAGGCTCCCTGGAGATCAATTAATAGCTCATAGAAGAGAGGAGAGAACAGTGAAATTGTGCCTGTCTCAGTGGTTCACGCTCTGACGCGCCACCGATGCGTTTATTATGCGTTAATTAGGCCTAAAATATCTTTAAAAACTTGACTGCTAAAAACATTTCTGTTTGTGTTTTCACATGTTAATGAGTTTTCTCGTGTTTATGTGGCTAGATAAGAGAGTGTGTCTGAGCTCATGGTGTAATAAAAATGCCGTGGTGAAGAGGCGCAAGGCGTCTTCCGTGTGAGAGAAGTCTAAAAGCCCACTAACACCCCAAGAGGACATGCTGTAAATTACACCTGGGCCTGGAAACGGATGATTGTTCAACTGATTGATTTAGGAAACGACCAAGTTAAAGCGTTTTTTCTAAACTTTAAATGCAGCTGTTCAAAACAGCAGGCCGACTCTCTAGAAGTGTTGTCTACTGTGTAAAATGACGGCTTGCATTTGGACTTGGAGACCTGCAAACCTGAGCACAAACCGGAGTGTATGTACCTAGTTATTTCATGGCAATATCCCAGAGGTGCTGTAAATCCCCCCCCTTAATTCAGATCAGCACCATGGACAGTAACCAGGGAAGCCCCTGCGATTGGCATCAGCAGCACCAACTGCCTGCGGCCGCGTTACTGCTCTCGGGAGATGCGGTCCCATTGTTTGCACATTGAACTTGTCATCACGTCATGTAGAAGTGGTGTACGAATCCAGCTTCACGTTGAGTTTAATCAACATAGATGAAAGGCTAACTGTACCTCCCAGCTCTGTAATTTGCCACACATATATTTTGCCAGCAGGTCTAAATGTATTACAGCAGTGACTGTTTACTCGTGTTTTATTCCTCTCGGGTTAACATGATCTCTTTAATGTCGTGGATTTATTGCAGAGGGGGGGTTCTGCTAACACTGCAGCGGTTTCTTTCAGAGGTCACGGTGAATGCTGTAGCACTGCAGAGGTGGTGGCTGCTGGAGAGCACACGCTGGAGACGACAGAGCACAGACATACACACACACACACACACACACACAACTCATGGTAGTCTGGCAACAGAGGTTGATGAAAACAGTAACTACTGTAGTCCACGGAAAGTGGACACAAGAGCATGTCCTCAGTGGAGGAAGAAAGGTGGAAACTGAGCTGTAATAACTGACGGCAAAGATCATCTTATCCCCCCCCCCCCCCCCCCCCTTCTTACTTCAGTCGCTGCCTTTTTCCACCTTTACAACAACAAACACATCTTTGGGATATAACCTGTTTAACATATTATTCTAAGCTCCGTTTTCATTTTTTCTCTCGCATAAAGCCTGTTGCCGATGAATTATTTAAAGTGAAGGGAATATAGTGCAGCTTGCCATATTTCTTTTTTTAGCTTTGTGTGATGATTATTATATTATACTCCGGGCATAAAGATGTACATGGTTATATGTGCTGTGCTTTGATGTGAAAATCACTTTTTTTTGTTTTGTGCAAAGCAGATCCGTGTCTGTATGTCTCCGTGTAAAACATCTTGCTAGCATGACACTGTGTTAGCATGCCTCTGCCCTTGGTGCTGTCAGATTGGAAGACATGGTTGAACATCACAAGTTTTGTGCTGCTATTCGGTGCAGGGAAAAAACACCTTGGTCGGTCTGAGTAAAGCCTGTGCTTTTATGTGCATAAATGGGACTCATTTATCTGCTACGTCATTTGTTAATTATGGCATTGTCTGGGCATGCATAAATTACGTGTTTACACAATTAATTGTGTCTGAGGCACATGCACTTGCACAAAGAGTATCTCCAGAGGGGCAGCGTACATCTGCTTTTCCCTCATTAGCTCCGTGCAGAATGCTATTTGTCAGCTGCACTGTCATCAGCTTCAGTAGGCCACATGTGTGTCCAGAGATGGATTAGGTGGAAAATCCCAGCAGGCCTCTTTGACCCCGCCTCCGCAGAGATCAGTACAGTGCCAGTCGCTCACCTGCTGCTTGAACTCTTGACAGGAGCACCTGGGGGAAAAAGACGTGGGACCACAGAAAGCTGTCGTACTGCTTCCATTAATTCAGTTCCCTCACTTCCCTTGTCTGCGTTCTCCTCAAAACGCTCTTCGTCTGTGTTTTCCGGTGGTTCAACAATGGTCTAAAGTTGGTTCTCTCCTTCTCCTCCCAGCTCTGTCTATTCCAAAGAGAAAACACACCGGTGGTTTTGAACAATCTTGTCCTATTTAAATAGGCCAAGCCAGAAATAGTATGCCCATGTAATACTCTGAAATTAGGCCTCATCAACTCGAAGTCTTGGTTAATGAATCCAATATATGTGCAGTTCATTTCCTTGTCTTAACCTTGACGGCAGGTTCTCAGTGTTCATTGGACACTGTGCTGCAAAGATCTGATATGTATTTTCATCACACTTACAAGGGATGTAATATTCCTTTCATAAGGGAGTGTATTATTAAAACATGAATAGATTGAGTAACCTTGAGTCTCTGACTCCCAACTCTTCACGCTCTCCTCACCGTTGCCATGGTAATGCAGCAGCAGCAGCAGCAGCAGCACCTTGCAGTGTCGAGTGTTTTCTCAAAAGCTCACTGCAGTTTTCATTCCAGTGGATTTCGCCTCCTCTCAAAAGTTTCCACCTGCATGGAGATGACCCAACAGCTTGTGCAGCCACTGCAGAGAGAGAGGGAGGGAGAGAGAGAGAGCTGAGAGAGGATGCCTTTGGGTGTGCATGCAAGTCTGTATGGATGCATGTGTACAGTATGGCAGCTAACATGGAGTGTGTGTGTTATGCGTGTGTAGCCAGAGAGATAACCGTGAGTGGGTGTGCGACTATCAACATGTCATGCCCTCTCACTTGCCTTTTGAGATAAGACTGACACACACAGCCTCACACAGTTTGATCACTAGGCGTATATTACACCCTCGCATATTGAAACTCAAAAGAGTAGGATGCAAATTCTTTCAATCATCAGAATCGGATCATTTATGTCAAATGCCTGATTTTTTTTCGCGCCACTTGTAGAATAAAAAAACAAAAAACAAAAAGACGCTGGAACTATTGCTCATGATGGAGAGAGCCAGCTGCAGAGCTCCACGTCGTGTCCTGTTGAACAGCCCACTTGGTTTACATGGAGGCCGAAAATGACACGGGGCAGTGCTTCTCTGAAAATTTGTACGCAGCAATTCATGCTCCTATCTTTCCTCTAAACTCTCTAGAGCATCCAAAATAAAATGATTTTTTATAAAGACTTATCTCAGTGCCAGTTATTACTGTTTGAAAGTAGAAG